>BCIL01000001.1:973563-1301514 GCA_001599955.1 Cystobasidium pallidum
CCCATTCTTGCGAAAACCTCTCCTCAATTTTTTCAAAAAAAAAATTCCGTCAGGAATTTGGCACAGGGGGTCGATTCAAGCTGACCTGCACCATACCGTATCAGGAAAGCTGCCCCACGTTGAAATTATTCAAGCTTTTTTACTCTGACTGTACATGTTGCCGTTGCAGCTTTTTGTGGCTGAGACGTGGCTGAGAATAGGGACTCTTCGACAACGGGCGATGCGGAGGCGCTGTATATTGATCTGAAAGCAGCCAGACGGATATTAATCTGCGGGCAGCTGCGTGTGCAGGCCTCACAAGCTACTGATTAAATTGATAAATTCGAGGTCTATCAGCCTAGTTCGGCGGCCCAAGCCTTGCAGCTGATCAGTGATCACAGCGTTGATATCCGCCCTTGCTCGCTAATTGCAGTCCAAATCCGTATGATAGAGATTTTAAAAGTTGGCGGAGATCACTCACAAGCGGAGGACGGATTAGCCACAAGCTACTGAGCCTCCTGTATTTCATGCAGTAAAAGCGTCAGAGGTTTCTCTCAGGGATCTCCGCCAAGTTGCTTGGCCAGCACAGTGTATATCAGCATATTCCCGCCTGGCTGTATATAGTATCATACGGCCTGCCTTCCTGTAGTTTACGCGTCCTTGCTTTCTTCAAGAGGCAGGCCATCAGTGATCGCCGGCACCATAGTTAGGGGGGAGTATAGGGGGTCGCTTCCGAATTCGAACGTGCTTATCGGCCCTCATCAGCTACCGCTCTGCACTCTGGTATACAAAGACGGTGGACTGCTTCGAGTTCGAAATTTCAAGCTGTAGTTAGTATTGGCCATCATCAGTATTGCTGACACGTCTCAGGAACAGATCAGAAACAGCTGTGCAGGAAGGCAGACCTGGGAATCGGCGGCTTTGCCCGAATGCGAAGAGGTGTCGGTCTGCTTAGAATACTATAGATGCTTGCGAAACGATTTCAAGCTTTCTCAGAACCTCGAAATCATTCGAAACCGGTCAAAATGACCAACCCGCCTTAAGCGACCTTTCTCGCTCTACGTCCCTGCAACAGCCTCGGATGCTTGATCTAGAGAGGCCACGATCGTCAAGGCCGCAGTCCTACAGGGTTCTTCTCAGGCCCACAGGCGGTCAAAATAGCTGCATGCATGAAGAGCGAACTGTGAATGTAAGAGAGCACGAGCCATCAGCTTAGTGTCCGACTGCAACGAAAGCTCGCTTGCAAACCGCCATGGTCGGTAGCCTTGATCGGCGTGTGCTCGTCACTGTTACACCCTCTGTCGTGCCTACTTGACCTTTTCTTCAGAACACACCAAGATAGCTCGAAGTCTGGGTGTTCCGCTGAAGCCGTGCAGAGCAGCAATAAACACCGGGGACCGCAACTCATAAGCTGATTGGCACGGTATCAGACCAGGAACTAGGAAGTGGAGCAGTCTTCCGCATTGTCCTCGGCAGGCTGACGAAGTAGATGTGAACGAGACAGCGATCCCTCAACTCAGTAGCTTTCCCTCGAGAACATCGACGGGAAGGCTGCGTGAGCGACTCGAATGCCATATGCACAGGCCGGGCCAAGCTAACTGCGTAATAGACGGTGATGTCTGGTTCGTCGCGAAAGCTTCGCGGGGTCTGGCACCGCAAATACTTCCAGAACTCTCTTGGACTCGTACTTAAGAGCATGCAATCCCAGAGGAAGTTCGCCCATTCCGCACGCTACGCAATCGTTACTCAGAACAACAGCCCACGGGTCGGGTCGTACCAAGTTGGCAGCCTTGCCATCTAAACTCTTTCAGGTCGCATGAAAGAGCTTACTAGCCCTCCTTGCGGAAGATAACGAGGAGAGCCGTTCATTCGCGACAGTGCCGACTACGACGATGTCCGGACTAAGCTACGCACATCCTATAAGTACGGAAGTCCTCTATAATCCCATGTACAGGACGGTCCTTCAATATACGCTACCTTCGAGGTTGAAAGGGTGTCTCAACGTACGGGATTCGCCCCTGGACCAATGTGGTGAAAATCTGATACGTCTGCAACTGTCAAGCTCGAGCAATGCCTTGGTTACCTGCAGAATCCGCATCGGAACTGTTGACGAAACTCAGTCCCGGTATAGGGCCAGACCCTGATGAGGTCGATGAGTCGGTTACCGTAGGCTGTGTATCCGTCTTCGCTTGCTCACTCACGAAACACATTTATCAGCCTGTTTGAATCCTTTTGCCACTCGCCCACTTAACAATGCGAACGTTTCTTGGGAATTAGATCCAAGAGGTAGTGATAGATCTTGTTCTGGCAAGTTTCACCTTCCGTTGGCTGTATCATTTAGAGGCTCTTGACAATGCACTTGTCGTGACCTGCTTGATAATAAGGGTATACCGGCCTGTGGCGTTCGCAGGGGCATAATACTTGCATTTATTTTGTGACCCGGCTGTTTGACTTTCGGACGACCGACTGACCTGCAGGCTGTCGGATCCTATACGTCGATGTCATCGCCTGCAGATGTGGAGAAGAAGCACAATCACGGATACCATCATCATGGTCACTCTGGGGCGGGCACTTCAGGTGCAAGTGGAGGGCAGCAAAACAAGAAACCAAAGATAGAGGGTCAGTCTCGTTCTGCGGAACTTGCACAGCTCATCGAGGCCGTGTGATGTCCAGAGATGCACTTATCGGTGTTGAAGCTTGCTTTGCTTTCTTGCTCGCACTCGCTCCCTGCTGTGTCCCGCTCACGACATTTGGTCTTTGATATCTGGATCCGCAAATGATGGCCAAACAGGCGCGTCAGCTGGACCGACCTTGAAAGCGACAGGCATTGCAGGGGCTCCTAACGATACTGGCGTCGGTCGCCATCTTGGTACCCAGATTCTGTATGCTGTCGGCTATCTCAAGGAGCATCCGAATAATCCAATTCGGCTCGAGGAGTTGGCTGCATTCTCCAGGGTCAACGAGCTGCAGCACAATTCGGAGTTGCTAGCTGCTTTCAGAGCTCACGACAAGGTCAACTATGACGAGAAGCTGGATCTGTATAGCTACAAGGTATGTCCTCAGAGGCCTCTCACACTTTGGTCTTTGTCAATACTGAGGCTAATGGATTCTTATGTGCAGCCGGATTTTTCTATACGCAATAATGACGAGTTGCTAGCTCTGCTACGACGCCGCTCGCCTCGTGGTGGCATGCTGGTTAAGCAGCTGCAAGAATCGTGGCCTAACGCCAAACAAGCCATTGAAGAGCTAGAGAAAGAGGGCAAAGTCCTCGTCATCAGGGCAGGCGGCGGTGACAGCAAAGAAGGACAGATGAGGGTGGTTTTCTGGAACGAGATCGGAGATATGCCACAGATAGATCAAGGTCAGTCGAGTTCCCGCTGTAAGACCTCACGTCAGCTGAATGAGCCTGGTTTATTGTTGTTTCTACAGAATTCAAGGACATGTGGCACCGTCTTAAGCTACCGGATGCGACACAGATAGCAAAGGAGTTAGAAGACGGTAAGTGACTCCCACAACAGACTTGCATAGTCATGAAGTATGTTTTAACTGACTCGCGTCCTTCTCGCAGCTGGTATGAAGGCGACGTCTACCATTGCTTCGGACCTGCCACCCCCTAGCGATGGCAAGAAGAAGGGTAAAGGGAAGCAGGGAGCGGGTAACAGGCGCATCAAGCTACAGAATACCCATCTTAAAGAACTGGGCATCGATCTGTCCAAAGATTTCGTGAAACCAGGCGCACCAGGAGCATCAACTGGTAGGGCCGGCAAAAAGATGTGAATATCGTTCGTAGCATTCCTTTACATGATCCGTATATGCAAGAGTTGTTGTACATCGCAAACCCACCGTAAATTTCGTTATAGTAGTACTTGTAAGCAAAAATAGACTGCGCCGATCACCTTAGCGCGAAGCAATGGTGACTAGACAAGCGATCTTCCTGCCTTCCCTTCTGGTTGCTCCATTCCCGTTGACAGACCTCCTTCTGCTTCGAGTGAAGCTCTCTCCCAGGTAAGCTCGCTGCCGGCTTAGCTTGTTGCACCGGGAGCTTCCCTTATCAACTCTCCTTCACTCTGGCTTATCACCGCCCTGTGCATGGACATTGTCTAGCCTCTTTCCCACCAGAATATACCAGAGATACCAGTTCAAGTCGCTAATACGATGAACGTCGCAAAGCGCTGCTTATCAACTGCATCAGCTCGCAACAGTACAGCTACGCTTGCCGAGTTTGGAGTGCGTTATGTGACCTGCTTCTCGTACTGCGTCACACAGCACCGCTGATGCGCAATGACCTGACCATAGAAGCAACATGTAGTCAAGGGCGTGGGGAGACTAACGGAACACGTCCTCGTGAGTCCTCAATCTTCAGTCCTGCGTGGAACTACGCTGATCCTGTCCGCCTCATGCTGCTTATAGCTGAAGGGCGAAGGTTAGCATAACCCGTGCACTGACTTGGTGCCGAAGCTGAAGCTCCTGTATCACCAGGCGCATGGATCACAACGGCACCTGCGGATCAGAGTGTGTCTGCTTGCTTCGCTACTATAACGACCTTCAATAGCTAATGTCTGAGTGCCTGACAATAGCTTTCGAGGCTGAAGGAACCGCAAGCACAAGTCGCAAAATGCTCGACTTGTAAGTCGGCTTCACCATTTGACATTGCTCACCGGCTTCTTAGTAGGTTTCTTTCAGCACAAGCGGTATTGGCGTTGCCAATCTGGGTCACTGCCATCCGGCTGTGACCAAGGCTGCGCAGAAGCAATGTGGAGAAATTGTCAGTAGATAAAGCTATTGCGGTTTCTGAATACCAGACTGATTGGCAAATCTCAACGTGCAGGTACATGCCCAGGTGAACATCGGTTTCTCCAAGCCATACTTGGAGCTAGTGAACGCTCTTCTACCAGTCATGCCTCGTAGGGTTACAACGTCTTGCTAACGGCACATTGGGTCCATAAGTCTGACCGGGTTCATTATTTCAGATCAGTCTCTCGACACCTTCTTCTTTTGGAACTCGGGAGCAGAAGCCGTAGAGGCAGCCGTAAAGTTAGCCCGCATGGCCACCGGACGTCAAAACATCATCGCCATGAATGGTTCATATCATGGACGCACATATGGCACGATGGCTTTGACTAAGAGCAAAACTATCTATTCAGCAGGGTAAGAGCACCCAAAGACCAGCTATTCCAACCATCACCCTAAGCAGCCTGCTTGCAATGCAGCTTCGGTCCTTTAATGCCCGGAGTGCTACCAACGCCGTTTCCATATTGGCATCAATTGGGCATGCCAAAGGAAACTGATCCTAAGGAGATGTCAGACCTCTGCTTATATCAGCTTGAATTATTGCTGGCGCAGCAGTCTGCGCCTCGAGATACAGCTGCCATCCTTCTCGAGCCTGTCTTGTGGGTCGATACAGCAAAGCGAATGCTAAGAGTGTTGGGCAAAGGGACTGATGCTTGGATACAGAGGCGAGGGTGGCTATGTCCCAGCCAACAAGTATTTCTTGGAGGGACTACAAAAGATCTGCAATCGCGAAGGTATCATGCTCATCATTGATGAGGTTCAAAGCGGTTTTGGGCGATGCGGGTCGTACTTCGCCATAGAAACTATAGCTCCTGGACTCAAGCCAGACATCATGATAATGGCAAAGGGACTTGCCAATGTAAGCATATATGACTAACAGCGACGGGTGAATAATATCTGACGCTTTTCGGCGTATGCAGGGCTTCCCATTGTCAGGTATTGTTACGCGGAAAGAGCTGGCCGATAAGCAGCCACCCGGAAGCATGGGTGGTACTTATGCAGGAAATGCGGTCAGTTGTGCAGCTGGGGTAGCTTGCGCCAAGGTGATGAAGGAGGACAAAATCCTTGACAATGTCAAGTCCCGGTACGTTGCTTCCTCATCGAGGATTACTGTGTCAACTGCTTATGAGAGCCCGAATTGGTCTTACTCTTCTAGTTCGGAACAACTGCTCGCGGGACTTCACGAGCTTCAGCAAGATTCGTCAACTTCTCACCTCATTGCCGAAGTCCGCGGTCTAGGCCTGATGATTGGAGTTGAATTCAATGCACCGAAGGGAGCGTTCGGGTATAAGTTGCCGTCAGCAGCAGCACACTCAGACAACCCCGCCTCTTCGCCAAACACGCAGACACCTCCTGAGAAGCTGGCATCCCGAGTGGCCAGCAAATGTATTGAAAAGGGCATGTACATACTAACTACATCTGTATACGAAACGATCCGTTTCATCCCGCCTTTGACGATCACCGAAGCAGAAATGGCAAAGGGCATCAAGATCTTCCAGGACGCAGTCCGAGAAGTTGCGAAGGAAGCATAGAAGTCTCAGAGAACGAGACAAGCATCCGTCGCACGGTGCAGCTACACATTGTACAAAGTAGGAGGTTGGGAGGCGAAGAGCCGGAAGATATGGTATCCCATTGCCGTAAAAACCGGGAGAAAGATCTGGGTATAATACAACTGTACCATTACGTTATAGGTTGTAGACTGAACTCTGCAAGCTGTTACACTCTAATGCTACATAGTCGCGCATACTGCATGGAATTTGCGTATCCCAACGAACTGACAGCGGCGAGACTCATGCTGAAAGATAACGAAGCATGTCTGATCGTACCGAATCTGTGATGACAGGTATCTATAAATCGCACTTGCTATAGGAAGTATTGCTAGGTGAAATGCGTAGTTAGCGGCAGCTCACATTATCACCGCTTCAAGAAAACAGGCAATGTACTTACAGATGCAGAAAAGCGATTGGGTGGCTGTCGGTCCTGGCCAGGCACTGCAAAGACAAGACAGATGAAATAAGATTGTGTACAGGTTCAAAGGCAAATTACACCGATACATCTGACAGGACGTACCGGCATCGAATATCTTGAAGCTGGCATCGTCAACTTTTCCACCTTCCCTGATCTCCATAACAGAAGCTACATTTCCACACCTATAGCAGTAGTTGGGTGCACTCCATACTGTCACCAGACTGTTGTCGAACATGTACTTGAAGCCTTCTTGGACCAGTTGATGCGCCCGCGCTATCAAGGAAATTGAGTTCACGTGATTGAACTGTACAAATTCGATTGCAAGTGATTCGATACGCGGTCTCAGCGGACTAGAAGGAGCTGAATTGGATTGGCTTGATTCATCCTCCTCACCTCTGCCGTTACTTTGCCGCCGAATAGCCAGCCTGCACCTCGTGGAGAAACAGACCAGGTCTCTATATCTTCAGGATCCGACCAAACTAGGTCTGCGGGGCGTGGACACCGGATGATCAGTTATCTATAGCCGTCTAGCCGGCACATTTTTAGACCTTACCGCAAAAGGCTCCTTCGTGTGGGATCTCTTGGGTCCGTGCTATCACACGGACTTGATCCAATGTCCTAATTTCGGGAGAAAGTCCACCATGCACGCATAGAATCTCGCCATCAACAATCTACAATTGCAAGGTGGAACAGCGAAGACCAGGGAATAGCGAAGACATCATATCAGCACGGATACTCAGGTAAGGGTAAATGCAGGTATGCAAAACTCACAGCCGCTAAATTGAGGTAATCAAAGACTTCACAGCAATGCCGCCATACATTCGCGTTTCCGTATTTTTGCTGGCATTCGTCTAGATTTAGCGAGGGGAAGAGCAATGGTGTCAGTCCTCCCGTGCTAGCCGTGGGAGAAATCCTTTGCAGCACAAATTTCGAAAAGTGCTGCTTTTTTAAATTAGCTTCCACATACCATAGAAGCCGTATACTTGCGTAATCTGCCGTGATTCGTGATTGCCTCGCAGTAGGGTGACTCTGTCAGGATATCTGTAGCAAGGACAAAGAGGTGGAATGCAAGTCAGTTACGAATTCTGCGTACACAGAGGGTGATGTAACGAGCGTAGGAAGCATTGCGCACCTTGCTTTGAGGACTAGAAGGAGGGTAAGGGTTTCCAGAGAGTAATGCCCTCTGTCTACAAAGTCGCCCTGAGATTGAAGCGTCCTCAGTTTGTTCGGATAGAGCCAGGGCTCAAGCCATAGATAAGACAAGCTAGCTTACCATAAAGACATAGCTCGTCCCTGGACATTCTCCCGCTATCCGAAATAACTCCAGCACATCCCAAAACTGACCGTGTATATCACCGACGACAGTGACAGGAGACGAAACAGGTTGAACATTCGATTCCTCGAGGAGCTGACTCTTTACTATGTCGCACAGCATTCGCATTTGAGGTTCGGTCAATGGTCGACATTGTGTGATTTGAGCTAGCCATGCATCTAGATTCCCCGTACTCATGGCGGACAGGCTGCTTTGCGCGGCCCACCAGCCTCACGTAAGTACTCGCGGCAGTGTCTGAACACGATTGCAGGGCTGCCGACTCTCGACGTTGTAACAATTCAAGCGTAAAGAAGCCGCCTGTTCTGGAACGGTAAGGTGCAGGTGATCGAGGACGTCGGAAAACGCGGACCTTGTCTCGCTGTCATCTTTAAGATAGCCACAGGCACAATGCCATTCGTCAGTTGAGGTACCACTGGACCTGCCATGTGCGGCCAGGTACTCCTCCATCTCGCTGACTATGGTAGTGGCGGGTTTACAAGTGCTAAAGTCGGTAGCAGTGTATTTACTGAAAATTCCAAGTTATCTAGTAGCAGGCTATCTCTCGTTCATGTCCGGACTGAAGATTGCGATTTAGAATCTCGCGGATGCACAGTCGTGGTTGGATCGCTAATAATGCATGAATCCGGGTGGCTAAATGGGTAGCGCTCCTACATGGCCTGTAAGTCAAGGCACCACCGGACAGGGGCATATACGAGCATACTATCGTTCAGTACAGCATAGCACGAAGCCAGCCTTAATTACTGCCAGTCGATGTAGGTAATTACTCTGTTGCGTCACTGCGGGATATAGCTTGGGCCTTGTTTACAACTTCGTTAAACTTAAGCGGGGAAGAAAGGTAACAAGAGGGCTTCTACAGGTAAACGTCACACACGTAGGGCATCTAATCCGAACAAACGGTTTGTACTCTCTAGCGAAACATTGTCTTCCTCCTTTCTTATGTGGTCGGAAGATTCTTGGTTTCTTTGCGAATCCTGTATGTAATTGATGATTACTCTGAATGATGTGACGATGAGTGCTTTGGCTAGTTATCTCGCCTAACATATGCTCTTTGGATTATAAGAAGTACTGCGAAATCCTAGCCATCAGCTTAGGTTGACACCTACATGTTATAGGAAGACATACATCCGGCACGCGTCTCGATACCAAAGGCTCGCCTGCACGCGGAGCAGGGTCAAACTGCAAAAAGGTGTACGCTGAGTTTTGATCGATCTCCATAATTGCTGCTTGATTTCCGCAACGATACTGTGCGCGAATCCACAGCTGGTCAGTCCAGGACGATTCTGGCGTCGCTTAGAATGGTGATACGTACGCAGTAGTTCGGCGCAGAGAAGATGGTCACAACGTTTTTCTCGTGTGACCAGTTATAGCCCTCCATAACAAGTTGATGCGCTCTCGCAACCAACGTAAGACCGTTATTGTGGTTGAAAGCTTCCGAGATATCCTGCCCGAACGTATATCCTGCACCTCTTGGCGATATTCCCCAACCGCAACGATCATCTGGGTCAGACCATAACAAATCACACATTGGACCTTCATGCGGTACTTCTTGAATTCTGTCGATTGAACGGATGTGGTCGAGGGTATCGATCGACGGTGATAAGCCGCCATGTAAGCAGAAGATCTGGCCGACCGTAGCGAATGTGCAGGAGGGGTTTTTTTGTGCATATCAGTACGAGGAACGTCATGTTTATGGCCTTGAGGATACTCTAGTATTGCGGTCCACTCACCTGGTTCTCAATGAGGGCGGTCAAGGGGAGGTAATCGAAAAGGTCTGTGAAGCACTTCCACACGTTTGCATTGCCGTACTTTCTCAGGCATTCGTCGTAAAATCCATAGACTTGTGTGATCTGTCTTGACTCGTGGTTTCCTCGCAGGATGGTCACTCTGTCCCTGTATCGCACCTTCATGGCGACCAGCAGCGTGACAGTCTCGACACTGTAGTACCCTCTGTCGACATAATCTCCCATGAACAGATAATTCGTGTCTGGACAGTTGCCCCCGATTCGAAAGAGCTCTGAAAGATCGTGCTATGAACGACAAGGGTAGCATATTGAGGTTGACGGCATTGGATTAGCGGGGTTTGCCGTTCCAACTCTCTGCGAAGACACGCCCAGGGTTGCGCCGCGACACAGCGAGGCCTGGAGCCAACGGGCGGTCCTCGTAGTTGATCAGACGTACGAATTGCCCATGGATGTCTCCGCACACTGTCACTGGACACCTGACCGGCTGTACGTTCGACTCCTCCATCAAGACTTCGCGAGCCTGCGAGGACGGTCCCAATGAATCGTCGAGCGAGGGCGTGACGGGAGGCATACGGATAGCCGCGAGAGAGGCAGACATGGCGAGCAGCAGTCAGCACGACTTCCTATATTGATGTAAAGCCCGTTTGTCAAGAACCCGGGCACTGCGGCAGTCCTGCGTGATTCTCCGGTCCTCAAATCCAGGCATATAGGCATGTTGAAGCAGACGTCAGCCTGGCCATCCAGCACCACCCGCAGGAACCAGCCAGGCTCGTCCTCGTCTAACTACCCTTGTACGCTCCACTGCATGCGCTAGCGACTGCCGCGGTGCCCTGCCAGTCGGTCGTGTCCATCCGCCCACCTTGTCACATAACCGCTTCACGTCGGGCTCGGAGAGCTGCTTGCATGCCATGAGGTGGGAGATCCACTGGTCGAGCTCGTCCATGGCCGCTCTATTGCGATGGTAAAGAAGGCCTTGTCTGAAGCTGGTGGAAGATGACCGTCGAGGTGTTGATGTGTGTGCTGGGTTGAGACTGTCCAGAGAAGCGTGCCACAATGCATGCAGGGAGAGATGCTCTGTCTACGCCTGCGAGGCTGGAAGAAGTCACTGAACAGGGCAGAAGCTACGTTCATTCTGTACACGCAGTCCATCGCTAATGCACAACATCCGGACACCGAAGCCTGCGCCTTCGAGAACTCCAAGTGCCGCTTTCACTCGTCAGCTTGCATGCATAGTCGCCGATTAGCATCATCTGCAAGATAAGAACTGCTCGAAAGCGAGTACGTGGTCAAAGGGGCAATCTAGCCTGCTCTGGCCATACGGTGAATCACAATGCTAGGTTCCTCGCTGCATAATCCTGTTTGGTCAGTTGGTAGAGCCCGTCGGCGATTCTTCTGTGTCCACGGTACAGTACGTGTGGCAACGGGGCAAACCCATTCCGGCATAACCTGGCTGGCGTTGTTGCCGCTGACCGCTGAAGTGCCCTTATGACTCCTCAAGGCCCAGCAATGTTACTACTGGTAATGTATTGCCACTGTGAAATGATAGAAGAAGGATTACCCGAGGAAGAGATGTAACAGGCATGGAGAAAAGAGTGGGAATGAAGAAGTGATAACGAAGACGGAGGAAGAGGATCCAACGGGAATAGAATGAGAACGAAGAAAAGGCCGGATTGTATTGTTACACGTGTGACCAAGGCTGTGCCATGTCCCTGGATTTGTAAGCTCAAAAGGGTTGTGCTATACAAGTGGCATCTACGATACTACCTGTGTATGATTATGTTGCGAGTAACGAAAATTCTATTATCGACCTTGAGTCGTTTTTTGGGTGTTCGTTTGGAGGTGAACTATGACGAAATACATGGTATGTGTACTGCGTCTCGTATGTTCCGTCTGCTCGGGGTTCGACAGTCCGAATACGGCACAAGAGGCTGATTGCTCTGGCTCGTCTGACTATAACGTCGTGTCGTGATGCGTAATATCGTAGATCATGAGTCTTTGGTGAACTGTGATAGAGGTGGTATGGAGAAGGAGGATATTGTCACAAAGGTGTACTTCCTGTAGATATTTCAAGAAGCGCAACTGCAGAGATTAACCTTGGAGAGTAGAATGTGTGTTCGATCATCGAGTTGCCAATTTGACCATCTCTCTAGCCCATTTAGCGACCTGTTTCGTTTCTGCATTTCCAATTCTGGTTCTAGCGGATTTGATGCTCTCGCTGACCCATTCCGACTGGAGCTCGTTCTTGATCTCTCCCTTTTGAAACTCGGATGCCAGATCTCCTATCAAACCGACTGCACTGCGGACTATAGCCTCGGTGCGGTCTGGGTCAACCAGTGCCAAGTGGAGGAATGCAAAAATGGATGGTACATATGGAAGGAGGACTTGCGCTGTACACACAGGCAAGACGGTCCGTTAGCGAACGCTCCGCGGGTAACAAGGAAACTGATCATTGCACGACTTACACTTTGGCGTCTGCTTGTACGCACTGACAATGCCAGTATACGCTTCCAGAATGCCTTCTCGCAGCGAGTTGACATATTCGACAAGGTCGTAGTTGGTAGGATCAGCTCTCATGCTACCGGCTTGAGCCAGCACATTCATCGTAGTTTGCAGGTAAGGTTCAAAGGCATCCGGTCCAATGGCCATTGCGATATCACCGAAGCATGACAAGATGGGAGGCTTAACGGATCTATGCAAGACCGAAGAGGACAGTGATGCCATGAGAGCTTCCATGAAGCCTTGTGCATATGGACGAGCTTGTTCTCCCAACGCACGGCAGATATCTCCCACGAGACCCACTGCGATACCGCAGAGAGTATATTCTTCATGCGATTGCAGGCCATTTGACAAGAAGGGCATAAATGCCTCTGCGTACTTGTGGAAGTCTGCTTCGAGTGTGGATGCCATAGCGCCGACACAGAGGAAAGCATCCTCCAGGATGGGGGATGCGCGCCCACTAGTCTGAATAAGAGTGAGGAGAAGAGTCATGATTTTGTCGCTAAGTGGCATAATCTCCTTGCCGAGTCGCCGGACGGTAGCCTGCGTGTCCGCTGGGAGTCAGCGATATTCCCTGCTTGCTGCTCTCGCCGAGGTATAGCACACTTACGGTAAGCAGACCACAGAAGTTCATGTGTAGCTCGTTATAGTTGTTGCGGTCGTCAGTACCGACAATCTGGTTCTGCATCGACAAGAGCTGTTCGGCACGCTCAAGAATGACAAGCATAAGCTTGGATATGGCCGGTAAAGTGTCGTTGGCGCTGAAAGTCGATACTGTCGATAAAGCTTCGTATGCCGATGAGCGGCAGTTATTCTCATTGGTAGGCCTATCAAACGATACATCATAAGAATGAGGTGAAGGATTGATAGATGTCCCAAAAATCACTTACTTGTTCGCCGCTCGTAGAAGAGCATCGATGATGCCATCATAGAAAGGCGACATTGGACTGCTATCCGCTCCATCTGGACTACCGAGTTGTTCGCACAGGTTCATGATGCCCCAGCAGCAGTTGAGAACGATTCTTGGATTGTCTCCAAGACCGTGTACGAAAGCGGAAACCAAGCCTGGCAGGTGGATGTCGCTCTTGACGGTTTCGATGAGGACATCAGAGATCCTTCCTAGTGTCCAGGACGTGGTATCTTTGACTGGAACGCTATCATCCTTCATGCTCATTTCGATCAAAGTAGGTAGAGCCTGTGTGACTAGTGGAGTGAGGAGCTTCGGTTCGGGGCCATCCAAGATAGACCCGAAAGCCATAACAGCGGCTTCTCTGAAATGCCAGTCAGTGTTCCTGATATTCTGTTCTACGAAAGGGATGATAGGGACGACTATAGCATCCCCAACTGTCTGAGCTAATAAAGCCAAGCATGTTCCAGCTGCCATAGAGACGTTCCATTCATCTTCCGTCGCATCCTCATCTTGTTGTGTGAGGAGTTGTAGAACAACGGGTAGGATTTCAGGCAGTGCCACACGGGCGAAGTGGTAAGAGATGCGGGAAGGTTGTTCATCTTCTCCGTCGAGTTCATCTGCAGCCAACTGAAGCTCAATCTCCTCCTCGCACACTGTGGACCAGAACTCGACGGCCTGCAAGGCAACTTCCTCATTGTCGGATCGCATGCCTAGAATGGTGAGCTGCGGGGATAGATCAAAGAGATGTTAGCACTCATTCAGGTGGCGGTGGACTATGGCACATGGAAAACAGTTACGCACGCCAAACAAAGCCTTTTCCATATAGAATCGCATCTTGTCATAATACAGCTGCATAATCTTGACCAAATTCTCGTATCCCGCAACTTGCACATCGGGTCTCGAGGACTGAGTCGATTCACATACAACCTGCATGATATAGTTCCGCTCGCCCTGCACACCAAGTTTGCATCAGCGAGATCCAGATGTGCGCACAGGAACTGTGCGCTATGTAGGGTGTAGGGCGTTACCTACATCATTGTTGAAATTCTCTCTGACGAACTCGAGCGAGTTTAGGAGTGCATGCAACGCGGCGAGCTGCACATCTTGGCTGTATAGTAGGCAACTAGGTCTCAGCTAGACGGAACCTCTGCAGAACGATTGCATTTGATCCTCCTTGTTTGTACGCACCTCGGTTCCTCCTTTCTCGCACCTTGAACTACGGCAGTCAGGATCTCGTTTGCTTGTCCTGCTAGAATCTCGGGTCGCTGGACATGGGTGCAGACAGGAATTGTCAAACAATGGTTCTGAGAGCTGGAGTGATCCGTACGAAACGACTTACAATTCTCTCGCACACTAAACCGATGGCCTGGAGGGCGCCCTGCCTCAGGCCTGTGTTCTCCTGTTGATTGACAGCCTGCAGCAAGTGCGGAATGATGTCCTGCCCTTGGCCGGCGTTCAGCTCGATGGAAGCGATGGCAGCGATAATCTGCCCAGCTTGGAGACGAGGCTGGTTCTCCTTGTCTCCGAGCGTATTGAAAGCAGCTTGCTTGACGCTGTTCCGCGTGTTATCGTCGATCTGGTCTCTCCATCTCGCCGAGTAGGAATCCTGCCTCGTGGAATCCTTTGCGGATAGAGCGTTCTTGATGGCGATACCAGCGGAAGAACGGATGTGGCCTGGACTCGAGGACGAGCTCAGTGCACTCGACAAGGACAGCAGGTATTCTGCATAGTTTGACGATTGCAGCTGCTCCAGCTGGGCTTCGGCGGCACTGCGGACGTTGACATCTGGCGCGAGCGAGTTGGAGAGGACCTCTGCGATGTTGAGGCCGCTCATGATGAGATGCTTGCGCGTTAAAAGGTGTCCCGCAATGTCTCTATCCGGGAAGTCGACGTGCGAAAGAATGGACGCGGTCTGGTGGACGCTTTTCTCGTCTGTTGCTCGTTTCTTGCGAGGCGCGAAGCTGATGAAGTGCGCCGAGGGACCGATGCAAGCCAGACGACGATGCAGACGGACGTTGTCAGACTCTCAGCTGCTCGATGTGCTGCACGGTCAGAGTGTTCTGCTTGTCCGGCGAGCGTGTAATGGTGTGGTGTTGGGGCAGAGGAAAAAGCTACATGCGAGGACGGGCGCGCTTCTGCTTGCCTTTGCCATCACTGGATGCTTCGCGGATAGACGAAGCAGTGTTACAGCGTCACATCAGATACAGCAATCCTGCTGCACCGCTGTCCTCCTGTCCTGGCAGTGCTCCCTGCCGTCTGTAGCCTTCTGATAATGCAGCAATGTGCCACTGTTGATATCGCTGTAGAGTGCGGCCTCGCCCAGCTAACAGGCGAGACGTGGTGCAGGACTCGACGCATGCTGCAACAGGTGCATGTACTGGCCCTTGCAGCTGTGTAGATACAATACTGCAGTGTGTTTCGTCGGTTGTCGCCCAGCTAGTGCAGGATATCCACATTTCAATTGCTGCTCTGCACAACGACAACACACACTCATTCGACGAATCCAAAACTGCACATATCCAAGATGGCTGCCGACGGGCCCCAGCAGGTCTACACAAAGCGGCTGGAGTGGTGGGTGTCTTGTTCTGTCGATACTCCGACACACCTGCGCGGCCCGGACTCAATGCCTCTCGCGCAGGACTGGACATGCACACTCGTCCGTCATCTGCACCGGCGACTTTGACGACTGGAAGGGCACCCAGCCGCTGCAGCGCGAGAACGGCAAGTGGGTTGCCCGCGTCCAGCTGCCATACGGCGAGAAGCAGGTCAAATATAAGGTGCGAGGCAGCCGTCGGCTATACCTTCGCAAGTTGCGGCAAGGGTGGCTGCACACAGCGGCGAGGTCTGGCCCGCTTGCTGACATCCGTGTGCTCTTCGCTTCTTGACCACGCTCCTCTGCTCCCTCGTCCGCTACCCTGGTCCCTCTCCTCGCCGCACACCCGCTTGCCCGGAACCGATCTCCTGCTGGAATGTCTCTCGGTCGACAAACCAATGAAACCACCAACTGGCATATGCTATCCATTCCCTGCAGTTTCTGGTGGATGGAACCTGGCAGCATGCGACAGACCAGCAGGTCGTCAACGACGACGCTGGAAACACTAACAATGTCTTCACGAGTACGTTCGCATTAGTATCTTACCCCACTGGTATACCGTCCCAACCGTCCCAACCGTCCCTCCAAAGTCTCAAGCGACGTGCCCCAGATTCATTCACTAACAACGTCGTGCATCTTGCCTACCGTTCTCACGCAGTCCCAGAAGGCCCAAGCGATGTGTCCACTGCCGACAACGATACTAGCGCACAGCTGGAGTCTGGTACGTCTCCTTCACGTATGGGGGAAGGGATCCATAGTACTGCCTGCTTACTTACCTTGCTCCAATCTCCACGAACACCCTTTCCTTTGCTTTGCGACAGCTCAAACAGAAGGCGAATCTAGTCTGGCAACCGTGACATCCGCAGAGGAAGCCGAGCGCGACATTCCTAAAACCATCCAAGATCTGTTTTCGAATACGTCAAGCGGGGATATCCTCGGACCAGGCATCGGAGCTCTGAACGGGGCCTCCCCCGATGGTAACGCTGGAGGACCCTTCCAATACCCAGGCTTGGTAACATACAACATGTCGAATTTTGGCGCATCGAAACATTTGGGTCCAATCCAGTACAACTACCCTTCGAAATACCTCTTGCAGAAGCGAGGTGACGAAGAAGAAGATAAAAAGGAAGTGACACCTACGGATGTTCAGATCGCCTGCGAATACATTCTGACCAAGTACAAGAGTGTCCACGCGCAAGCTCAGAATAGACTGAGTGTTCAAAAAGAACTCGAAGAGGAGCAGAAGCAGAGGGAGAAGTCTGAAAGTGAAGGTGCAGAGGATAAAAAGCTGACTCAGATCGAGGAAGGGGCGGCATCGTCTCCACCAAAAGAAGGGAACCACACATCACCTACCAACGTCTCCAATAAGACCAAACCTAAAACACTCCCCTCTATTCAAGTTCCCGGTATTGCCAAGATTTACTCGACCATTAAGGCATCGCATCCAAACTGGGTTTTTTCCGAAAAGCGTCTAAGGAATATAATCAAAGAAGGGGAAGATGCGGCATTGGTTTCGAATTCCTCGAATGAACCAAAAGAATCGGCATACCTGGAAGCTGATAGGATAGTCAAGCTTTCTGGGCTAATAGGATCTGGAAAGTTTGCTACTGATTTGATACCCCTGTCCAAGTTTGATGCTGTACTACAGATGGAGCTGGACGACCAATGGGCCGCTACAAATGGATTACCTCTACCTTCTTCTACGTCATCCTCCACGGCGGCTTCCACTTCTGGATCACCTTCGAAATCTGTCTCTACCGCTGATCATGGAGAAGTCAAAAAGAACGAAGAACCTCCAATAGCAGCCTCTTCCTCGAGCAAATCTAAGAAGAAGAAGAAAGCAGGTACACCTGCTAACGTTGTTGAATCTGTCGTGAATGGTCTATCGGAAGGGGCCGAGTCAGTAGTCAACAAAGTAACAGCCTCCTTGCCTGCCTCAACGAATGCCAACGCAGTAGCTTCTTCTTCCTCATCCGCCCTTGGTGCTCTCACTGCCGCGCCTACGAAGCGAAATCCTACGAATGCCGTGGGTGATGTTGCTTTGAAGTGGTATGGACCTGTAAAGGGCAGAGGTGTCGTCGCTAGACGGAAATTTAAGCAGGGTTCCGTGATTTTCAGAGAGTAAGTGGCTTTCCCAGCTCCAAGGCCCTCTTAGAAGAGAGTGTTCCATCACATGCATGGCCGGCTTACCCATTTGCTCACATCACAGAGACGCCTTTGCATTCGCGCCTACAAAGACTATTCAAAAAGCTATCAACGAAGGAACAGGATGTTCTTTCTGTGGTAAACTATTCTCAAGTAAAGCTCAATCCCTGGTCGTTCCATGTATTGCGCATGATCATCTTCCTACAGCCCAAGGAGCGCGCAAGACCTCCTCCTCGATGAAGAAAGTGCCAACTTCTGCTTCTTCAAGTCTGGTCAAGAACGAAAAGGAGGTGAATAATCGCTCCCAGGCGGAGCAAGCTGAAGACGTCGCGAAATCACAGAAGCCAACTTGCAAGAACAAGTTCTGCAATAAGCTTTGTAGAGAAAGAGGTGCGTGTGGTTTGCCCGACTCAGATCGACAGTCATTCTTTCCGATTAAATGCTGACATACTCTTCCGCAAAACTGACAGCCACGGAGATGTACGCCAACCTCCTCTGTCCGCTCGTCAATCCCTCATTTGCAGCGTTCATACGCTGGGCAGAGACTGCCGACCCCAGGGCGATGAAAATGAATCCGACCGGTGTTTTCTACATCATGCTCCGTTTGATCGTAGCATCTGCCAAGCCTTCACCTGGCGCGACAGAAGAAGCGATATCATTGATGAGAAGGATAGAAAGTCTAGCGGCTGTCAATGAACGTACTAGAAGGAGTCGAGAACTACATATGCTAGCTGATATGCAATATGGTCACGATTGGATCACGGGATACAGACTCGTAATGGAAGCTCTCCAATTACCAGATAGATACTACAAACCTGCCCATCCCGAATCCAACGCCACAAAGAAAGAAGAAGACGGACAGCAAGATGATCACGGTATGGAAAAGGACTCTTCAAAGTTCTTCCCTGGCGCAACTCTCAAACGATCAGAGTTTGGGGGCATCAATGCCCTTCCTGATTGGTACAGAAACCTGACTCTGCCTGAAGAGATGGAAGCGAAACTGATGGGCATGGATAATTACCTTGTTTGGCTCGGGAGAGTCGCTTTGAACCAGGAGGATGATGGCGGTATCTACATGCTTCATCCATGCATGAATCACGCGTAAGTGGAGAATGCTGCGGCATGAGACTTCAATCGGTCAAATGCACTGTCTGACAATCTCTCTACAGCTGTAATCCCAATGCCGCCGTGCGTCGAACAGCTAATATCAGCGGCGTGGGAGCGAGGGAAGCCAAACCATCGCGCATCTTCGTCATGGCTACAAGGGATATCGAAGAAGGAGAAGAGATTACAGTGATGTATATCAACACATCTACTCATTATGGTATGAGGCAGTCTATGCTCAAGACAGACTATCTGTTCGAGTGCGGTTGTAGCATGTGCCAGTCCCAATTGGAAGAACAACAGCTTGCAGGTTCGAAGACTGGCAATGCTATCACTGCTGACGGAGACTCGTCAAAAGATGAGGAAGAGCAGGATGTCATTGCTCTGGCGTTGAAGGCACCTCCTGGAGCTACAGTCGATGAAGCTTACGCCGCAAGACAGAGATCAAATGCTAATGGAGCAAGCGTAAATGGAAATACCAATGGGCATGAGAACAACGAAGATTCCAACAATGGTGGACCGGACTCGAGTACTGGATCAGTCAAGTTATCTGCTGCTACGATAAAGAAGAAAAAGAAGAAAGCTGCTGCTAAGTTGCGTCAGGAACAGGAAGCTGCCGAAGCTGCTGCTAAAGCTCATGCTCTGGACCCTATGGGTTTCTTCAAGAATGATAAGCCAAGCACTCCTTGGTATGAGGAAGACGACATTTAGGATTAAAAAGCGAAAATTTCAACTCTTATACATACACAAGCAAGTCTATCCAAATCCGCCTAGTTTCCTGGCCCTTTCCAACAGGCACGAACCAAAACCTTCCGAGGAAAGTCTAATAAACCAAACGATTACAGACCTACGCATAAGCTACATGATAAAACAAGTCAAAAAATGACAGGGCATCTCGTTCCCTTCCTTTAAATAGGAACCGTAATTCAAGCTTTCTTTCGCTGTGGTTCTTTCATTTCGCTCGATTCTGCATACCTTCAACACAGCCAATATCGTCTTTTTTCCCAAGTCTAAGTCTAAAACGTTAGCGGAAAGGTCGTTACCTGAATTAGGATAGAAAGGGTGCATTTGCTAAACGAACAATGTAATTTAATACATAGAAATTCATTGATTCTCCCCCAATCCCTTTAAGATTCTCCGAAACAAAGTGGAAATTCTCTAATCATGTTTTTCCAAGCAACTTCTCAACCCTAAGTAATGCAATGCAAACAAACCCACCCTACAATCGCCTTTCTCCTGAACAATCTTTGTTAATACACTTCTGTGATATCCTGAGGTGGACTTAACCTACCTACTATACTGACTTTGCATCTTCCTTGTTTGAACCATCAGAAAGGCGGAACAGGCAGTTAAGTGTCGTGTTATCCCATTTGAATGGCGGCGAGAGTGTCAAAATTACAAACGCTGTTCAAGGATACAGGCTTTGATCATACTAATGCATCGTTTAGAGGGTAAACAATAGCAAAACCAGCGACAGAATTCGTACGGCGGGAGAGTGAGAGAGGGGAGAGCGATCTACAGAGATGAATAAAGGTTGACTTGAACCGAGAGACAAGGCAGGAAAGTAAAAGAGACAAGTAGAACATGGCGATTCAATTAAAAAGCTCGATAAGCCTCTCATTTGGTCGCATTATGGGGGATTCCCACAGAAACGAGGCGCAAAGCGAGTGAAAAGGAAAACGGGAGCAGGCCAGAGAAGCGGATCACGGTCGTTTGTAATTACTACACGCGCTACACCTTTGTATACATCATACCAAAAGCTCTGGGAATAGTAGGGGATTGAGATCTCCCCTCTATGGGAGGGTGAGAAGGGGTGGAAAGAATTAGGTGTGTTTCGGTCTAGAGGGAGGCTCAAAGCGTAGCACCGAGCCATGGGGTAAAATAACCCAGGTAACCAAAGGGGGGTATAGTAGTAAAGGATGGTTCAGAGTTCCATCGAGGGGAGAGAAATAGAGTTCGAAAAAGAAAAAGGGTATTTCTCAAAAAGAAAGTCTACTCTTCATCGTCCTCGCCAGCTGCACCTCCTGCGGCCTAATTCGAGCGAGACCAAGTGATCGAAGAAGAAGATAAATGTGGGTCAGAACTCTTTCAAATTGTTTTCTCGAAAGCTACGCATTCAATATCGCTCTCTTCGATGATAGAAACGATAAGATTGCGACTGCGGGGGGAGACTCACATAGGCGGCCTTTTCCCGCTCGTAACGCTCCTTCTCCTTCTCTGCCTTTTCGCTGTAGGGCTGTGAGCGCAAAGTGGGGTGGAGAAAAGGCAAGAGATTGGTGGTCAGCAAAATTCGGAACGTTGCGCGAATAGCTTCCAAGACTAATGCTCGCTCACCCTCTTTGCATTTTCATCCATCTCCTTCCATCTGGCACCTAGCAATTTACCCATTTCACCGAATGAAGCAGTTGGGTTCTCTTCTTTGACAGTTGACTGGAAAAGAGCACAAAGACTTTGATTAGAATGCGAGCCTGATAAACCTCTTCCGTGCCATTGAACTCACTCTCTGCTCGTTTGAGAAGATCATATAAGCTGAAAGAGCGCGCTTGGGTGCGTTAGGCTGTTTGTTGTGAGGGATGAAAAGCGAAGGGAGATGGATGTCCATGCAAGAGGTCGATGATGGGCAACGGGAGAATGATGGGACAAGGTAGCACGTGTTGCAGTCAGCATTGATTCCTGTTTATAGCTTCAAGTGGGAGCATTACTCACGTCCTTCTTGGCTGTTTACGTGGAGCGTTGTTGTGATGGCGGAGGAGGTGGAGTGGGAGTGGGGGGTGGGAGGAGGAGCAGCAGCAGGAAGAGAGGGAGCCATGCAGGATGACGTAGACAGAGGATGACGCGTCGACGAGGTGTGTGGAGTGGGTGTGATGAATGTCAGTACTCAGATAGCATGATGGGAGGGAGCGCGTCCATCGTGCAGGACACGACGGAGGGCACGGAGAAAGACACTGACGCTTCCCGCCTCTCTGGAGTAGATGCAAGGGTCAGTACATGGTGCAAGAGGGGGATTGATGCTGTCGAGTATGGTGTGGTGCTTGCTGGTTGTCTCCCCCGATGCATGCCCACACAGCAGGCAGGGTCGACTCCCGACCAACACGGACAGGACAGGGAGAAGATGAATCGACTGACCTTTGTTGCTTTAGCTGCTTTTGCCATTGTTGTGTGTGTAGCGTAGTGTTGCTGTGAGGGAGAGAGCGGCGGTGGATGGGCGATGGATGGTCGACGGTATGTGTGTCGTGGTATGCGTGTTTTGATGTTGATTGACGAGTGGATTGTTGTTCCCGGCGAGAGAGCGAGGAATGGAAATGGAAATGGAGAGGGAAGCAGCGGGAAGGCGAGGCAGGGAGCAGAGCGAGCAGAGGACGAGCACGGAGAGAGAGAGAGAGAAGGACAGAACGTAAGAGCGAGTCAGCGTCAGCCGGGTGCACTCACTGCAAGCAAGGCTCGGGGAGCAGGTTCGCAGCGGGATACAGCGCAAGACATCGACGACGACAGCATCGCACCACCACAGCAGCGAATAGCAGAGGGACGCGGATGCAGCGTGTGTGCTGCTTGCTCCTGTGCCGTCGCTGCTGCCCGGTGGCGGCGGATGCATGCGGTGGAGTGTGTGGCCACCGCATATGTGCTATGCCTCGCTGTGCCCTCTCCCTTTCCTTCGCTGCACTCACCCTGCGTCGGTTTTGCTGTGCTGGGCTATCGCTGCTGGCTGCTCCTCGCTGGCTGAGCAGAGCGCGAGCGCCGCTTCTCTCGCCCGCCCTGCAAAAGTTCGATCGCTCAAGCGCGAGTGGCGGGCGACGAGCACGCCAGCAGGTGCAGCACGTGTACCGTACTCGTTACGGCGCAGGATGCTCTCATGGGATATTAGCATTGCAGACAGCAGTAAATGATACTTACCACCGTAGGCTGTTTGCTTCGACTATCCTTGTCATATTAGTGCGTGTGCTCGTCCATGCTAACAGAGAGGCTCGATGGAGCACTGTCCGAGCATGACGTATATAGAATTATTGTACTACTCAATACCACTGTCACTACACTCCAAGCTCATCCACAGCATTCTCTCATCTGTGGCATTGTAAACATCCCACGCTTTGGTGCGAGGGTCGTTTATGAGAATACGACTGCTTGCTTTCAGTCAGTCTTGCCAATGGGTAGGTCATTAGACCCCACCGCATGCATGCTAGGATCTGTGTGAATCAGCGTGCAACAGTCCCTCGTAGTCTAATACAGTTGCATGCTAAACCAGCCTTGACTCCTAGCACTACATGATGCCTTATCTCCCGATTGTATTCAAACGCAGCCAAGACGAAACCGACACTCGGGTTGTAACAACACACCAATCGAACAGCGCAAGAACAGAACATCGGGCGACGGCGAATAGCATAGCATAGCATAGCATCCAACAATCCACATAAAGACATCATGGCCGAGACAGATGTAGTGCCCGCTTCTCAGGTGAGTGCAGACATGGTGGAGGGATACGGAAAGTACACGCATCCATGCAATCGGCCTTCATGCGACGGTGCACCATCTGAGGGGTGCAAGCGGTTATGGCACAGTGCTAATCCCTTCATGTACTGCTTCACACTTATCTTGCCTGCTGCCCTGCTCTCTGGCCCGCCTACGCATCGCCCAACCGACCCGGCACACACCACGCATTCGATGGATCTCAATGGGGCCGCACCCGGATAATCTCGGACACACTTTGGTTAATGCATGTGCACATGTCACATCAACTCATCAAACCCCCACCTCTCCTGCCAACGCCCCCTGTACTCAACGCCGCGGGCGTCTGTATCCGCCGCGATACCGATGCGCTCATCGTTTCCTCCCGATGGATCCCCCTCTGCTCGCCTCACTCCGCGGCCCACGCTATACCGAAACTAACACGACCCGGTCGTCTACATAACTGGGAATCTAATCCTACAGAAGAGCTCATGGACTTCATTCCTGAAGTCGTAAGTGATTCCTTCCAGTGTTAGCGTCCAGACGCCCCTTTACACGCTCCAGGGATTGTAAAGAGCTGTCTGCATTTCTGCGTACAAGCTTCGGTGTGACTGATACTGAGGGTGCTCTCTCTTCGGTCATTCTATTCTCGCGCGATTACCCCCGTTCCTCCTTCTCCCTTGCGATTATTTGCCTCTCCTTATCATATACACAATGCAGATTGGCCACTTTTACTGGAGATCTTTCGTCTATGACAGCACCTTCCTTTATCCTATCTCCAGTCTCTTTGGTAGAATTCAGTGCCTGTGAGTAAAAAACAGGAAAAGCATCATCTCGTTTTGCTTTTTGGCTTGCAAGCCGCATTCTCCGGAAAAAAAAGGCGCTGTAGTCAAACTATCCTGGGCTTGATAAAGACTTACCTGACCCCCCTTCTTCCTTGTGTTGCCGTGTCGTGTTACACAGATTGGGGAGAACCATGCGACGAATTCGCAGCAATTTCTTCTGGCGACACCCCCGAAGAGCGTATGCTACGTACTTTGAGATGGTTCATCATGACTCTAAAGGTGAGCTTGTATCGATCCTCGACTTGCATTGGGCGTTGGATACTCGACACGACTCGGCTGACAACTGCCTCTATGCGACTAAACAACCACAAACGCTGCTCGTATATCCTGTTACAATTAATTCGGGGTCGACTCGAAAAAGGGATCATATACTAGACGAGAAACAACAACAGGAAGTGAAAAGAAACCATTGAATCCAATCCTAGGAGAATTGTTCTTTGGACATTTCGATTCACCTGAAAGTGGAAGATTAGACCTCGTAGCAGAACAAGTTTCACATCATCCACCTGTTACTGCTTTTAGACTTCTGAATAGAGAGAAGAATGTCAGCTTGACTGGTCATTTTGCTCAGAAAACCACTTTTAGTGGTAAATCTATTATGGTCAAACAAGTCGGCCATGCTATTATCACTATCATTACACCAACGGGAGAGGAGGAAACTTATTTGATTACTCTACCTAAATTGAGAATAGATGGTTTATTCTTTGGAAGTCCTTAGTAAGTCTTCCCATTGCGGGCTACTTCACCCAATATCCTTCTAACGATATACCCCCTTATAATGTCCTCGCTCACTCAGTATCGAGCTCATCGAAGGCTCCTCCATCCAGTCCTCTTCCGGTTGGCATGCATCCATAACTTACAAAGGCAAAGGCTATCTTAGTGGTGCACCTCATCGCTTTGCAGCCAATGTCTCTTCCCATCCTATGGGCAGCCCAGCACATGTCATCGAAGGAAGTTGGGTCGGCCAATCTAAATTCGTAAAGACCGATTCTAAAGCATATAGCTCAAACACAATATTTGCCGATGCAAGTGGAGAAGATGATAATAAAAGAGGTATCAAAGTTTCACCTATTGAAGAACAAGGTGAAATGGAAAGCAGACGAGTTTGGAAAGATGTAGCAGATGGTATCAGAAGAGGTGATTTTGAAGCTGCTGGTATTGCAAAGTCAAAATTGGAGAATGAACAGAGAGCAAAGCGAAAGAATGAAAAGGAAGGTGGTGATTTACATAGACTACAACTGTTTAATCAGGTTGAAAGCGATGAACAATGTAAGTCAAACATCCGAATTTGTTCTAACCATTTGTTGCCGGGTCGCTGACCTTTTCTTCTCTGCTTCCGCAACAATGTGGCTAACCACTACAGACCACAAGCTAGCCCAAATGTTTGGATACCAACCTGCAACCGAAGATAGCTATCACTATATCGGCTCACCAACAGCTTAAAAGCGATGAGATCCACTCCAAAGAATCACAGAATGCGATGCATCTCCGAGTATGGGTTAATCTCTCTCATGCGACATTGTCTAGATCACTGTTAGATGATTCTCAATCCATGGCACACAGACAATTACACTTTGTAAGAATGTATTCCCACCCTACTTGTGTTTGGGTTCGGACAGCTGGTAATCCCTCTTTCTAGCTATGATACATCCCATTCATCAGCTTGAACCCTTTCCTTACACCGGCTTTAACCTGTAGTTAGCTTGTAGCAATGTGTTTGAAATCAATCTATTGAGAGTTCTCATGATAGATGACGGTTGACCCTGGTATCTGCAACTACTGTACTTACTCTCCTGCGATTCGCATTTCGCTCCACTCCGTCTTCCGCATGTCATCGTTTCGTGTCACGTTCGCCACCGCCCCAACCCTAGCACTGTTACCTTTGCGATAACAAGCATAATCTATTCGTTTGTTCCTATACCCTAAGATTAGGAGTAGCAAGGAACCTTGACTGATACCATACACTATACAAGCTCAGACTGCTACGTCTTCAACGCACTAAAGCCGGACTTCAAGTTGCCATCATGGCACGTAAACGAGCTCTTTCGAATACAGTGAAAGCCGAAGAGACGACGATTTCAAAGACGGCCGGAACGCCAGCCAAGAATGGCAAGAAGAATGGAAGTACACCTTTATCACAAAGTACACGAAAAAGCACAAGGAGTTCAGTAGCTAAAGCGAAAGCTGAATCTCCCGATGCTCTCGCGAAAAGCCCGATCGTCACTCACGGTAGAGTCAAGAAAGAAGAGCTCGATGATGGTGGTGAGACTGCAATAGATCAGAAGAGCTTGCAACAGCAACTACCCAGTACTCCAGCACCTCGACCTACGCCTAAACGTACTACACGAAGTAACAAAAAAACTAAATTGGAATCATCCGAAAGCGATGGAGAGATTGACGATACAAAATCGGTTATTCAAGATACACCATCCAAGTTACTAACATCCTCCGCCACCGTCAATACACCTTCGAAATCTACACTCGCAAAGAAGTTAAAACAGCTTGAGCAATATCTTCAGACTCCATTTCCTGATTATATCTATCCGACACCGGAACAATGTCAGAATGTTCAAAGTTCGTTGGCGAAAGTTCATGGTTTACCGAAACGACCTAGTAAATTGTTGGATATTGAAGGTGCTGCAGCTGGTTGTGGGGCGGTTCCAGATGTGCTGGATGCTCTGGTGAGAACAATATTGAGTCAAAATACCACGAGTGCAAGTAAGCCAAGAATGGTGTTTTGAGGTCGTTCTAGAGTGACGATTTTACTCCTTCTCTTTCGTACTGAGCTTGCTGTTTTTCATATTGACTATTTTAGATTCAACTAGAGCCAAGAACGCAATGGACGCTAGATTCGGTCGAGCAAATTATGCAGCAGTTCATAGAGCACCCACTGGAGATTTGGCAGAAACAATTGCCTGCGGTGGATTGGCTAATGTGAAAGCCAAAGTGATAAAGAAAGTCCTGCAGCAGTTGGTATCGAAACAGATGGAAGCGGATCCGCTACTCAAGGAGAGTGACATTGAGACCATATCTTTGGATTACCTACACGGTATGAGCGATCTAGATGCGATGAAGGAACTTGTTAGCTTTGATGGAGTAGGGCCAAAGACCGCTAGCTGTGTCTTACTTTTCTGTCTGTAAGTACTAGGGCCCCGAAACGAAAAGAAAGTGAACTATTCAAAAGATGATTCAGAGGCTGACCATTGTCCTGCGATATGCCAAATAGCGGCAGAAATTCCTTTGCGGTCGATACACATGTCTTTCGTATCACAAAAGCACTGGGTTGGACGCCGGCCAAGGCGAATCGCGAGACCGCCTTTCAGCATCTGGATGTACGGATACCGGACGAAAACAAATATCCAGTAGGTTCTTTGAAAAGACTACTCGCCAATACAGATTCTCTGTTCTGAGTGGCCACTTCCTCCTCCTCCTCCTCCTCCAACCTGCAGCTGCATACACTTCTCGTAAAGCACGGCAGATCTTGTCGCAACTGTTCGGCAAACGGAAACATAACAGATCCAGAAGTTGACTCTAAACAATGTCCGATCAAGCAATACCTGAAAGAGGCTCGTTCACTGGCTGGTACGACAAGTAAGGGCAAAATGGAGGAGGATGAGGAAGATCTCGCTGGAATGCTGCCAAAAGATATTAAGGATGAAGAGGCTGTCAAAGACGAGATGTAATGATCCCGGAGCAGACGTAGAGCATTTCGTGCAACAAACGATTCTGTAGCTATATCATCGGTCCACACCCGTCAACTGTCAGTATATCATAATATGCAGCCCCCCACCAATAGAATTACCAAAATCATCTGCTGTCAAGGTCAATTGTTGCGTGTTCACTGCATTGCGTGATTTTACAATTCTCTTCTGTTTATACCACCGGTTCCAAGGATCTACACATGCACCTGAACTCGTTGGTTACTTCCGTACCTTCACTTTCTCTGCTTCATTCTGGCTTAGATTCAGCCAGATGGCAGCGAAGACTAACCAAGCGATAACCATGCTACCAACAGTGGCATAATATGGCATGGCGCCAGTTATGAATCGCTCGAACTCATCATGTCGAAGCGGTGTTATCGACATTTGCGTTCGCTCTTCCAGCCAAGACATGCCTTGTCTCTTGTGATCCACGAGAAAGGTGAACACTCCGTGGCGGTCTGGTAGCTTGAAGGATGCAGTGTAGGTTCTATTCGTCATTGAGCGGTGATCAAACTTGGTTGATGGGTGAAGAGGAATGCGCAAGTGAGGGTCCAGCATAGTCACCTCTAGCTGAAGGTCGGTAACCGTGTGTGGAGCGATCCATCCATTTCTATCTCCATCGTACTCTGACAGAATAATCTCGTATGTAACGTCCTCTCCGACTCTGTATTGTTCCTTTTGCTTCATGGCAGGATCGTGGGTATTGTAATGCCGGCTGCCGAGGACTTGGACAATGTTCTTCTCGCCGAAAAGCCATTTTGTCATATCTTCAACGAAAGCAGCATTGGCAGTCTCTGGTGACCAAAATTTATCACTGAAGAGATCAATGCTCCCACTCCAGACAACACGGCTGTTGACCCTGCTTTGAAAGCCTGAGACCAGTTTGGCTTGCTCTCCAACCACAAAGGGACCGCCCTCTACTGGAACTCTTTCCGATCCTTCCTTCTTTTCGATGGGGTAAGCCGTTGCAGGCGCACGGAGAAGAGGTAAAAGCAGAGGTAAATCGGTTGTTGCATGCGCAGGGCCGGAGTAGCGGATCGGACGATTTATGCGCTTGGTTGCAGGGGTAAAGATCGTAGAGATGCCATTGTAAACCGGAGACGAGATGAATGTATAGTTGATGGGTACATCGATAGCAATGCCACCGTCTAATGCACTGACAGGCGACACATGAATCGGGTCATATACGGTCGTATCGCGCTCGTCGAAATCAATGGAGAATTCGCGTGCGAAGTCTCGCCATGCTTCTGAAAGATCGGACGATAGAGCAAAGAGGATATTGCCAGGTTTGACTTCGTCAGAGACGCTTGTAAGGAAAGTGAAGAGCGCTTGTGGTGAAAGGTCCGTCGGCATGCCTATACAAGTACGTTAATTATAAAGGCGGGCACGCAGAGTGCTCAATCCGCGAGACTCACTCTTGACCGAAGGAGAGAACATGATTAGGCCATCATACTGCTTTTCCTCGAACTTTGTCAGACTTTCTGTAGCTTTTGGTGCCGTATTGCGTGCGTCCCGGAAAGCAAGGCTAAATCCCCGAGCTGAAGAACGAACCACCGCCGGTGCATCAGCTCTGGAGTGCAAATGGACTGGATCACCCCGACACACCCTCCAAGCTTGACCAGAATTGCGAGTAATCGTCCTTGTTGACAGTCTTCCCATCAAGCACGACAAGCAGCTTGGACGTGTCTGGTTGTGGTCTGGCACAAGCGTTTGGTAGCGTTGAGCTGACCAGCAAGCTCAGCGCACATGCGCAGATGCTAGAGAAGCGCATCCTCAGCGCTACCAGGTTACCAAGTAGCTATGAAAGCTCGAAAGGTTAGCGATGATGATTTGAAGAAGGCGGCAGGGAGTGCAGAGTATCGTTTCGTCCACCACGAAGGCGATCGAGGCCGCTACCTTTTCAGCTTCTGTTCAATTGGCACGTAGCAGACAAGCGCCGCGAGTCTCCGTAACAATGCTTGCTTCAGCAGTGAGGTGCAAGGGGCGATCTGCCTGGAAGGGTGAGCCTGCCTTATTCGCCCAATACTTGAGGCAATATCATCGCTGAACGCTGCTGTTACCAACGACAGGGCCATTTTTCACCTCGTTCCCTCAGCTGGCAGCAGCTGAAAAGGCAGGATTGCCGCGACCTGATACTGGAGGAACCCCTCCCATCTCGACGACCTCCAGAGCGACCACTGTGCTGCCGAACTTTGTCGGGTACGTGTTGGATCCGTTGCTTATCGATTTCTAGGATCTGCTTCGCTGACCTCCTTCTTCGTTCTTGGAATTTGGAAATGCGTAGACTGAGAATGCTAGTACACAACGGAAAGTCATATATACCGGTGAACATCACATCCGAAATGGTGGGGCATAAACTTGGAGAATTTGCCCCTACGCGGAAACCTTTCAGCTATAGGTGTGTGCAGGCCATTTCAGAGACATGCTTTCGGCGCTTTCCACTGACTGACAGGCAACAATATACAGGCAAACCAAAAACAAGTAGATGCTACCCATCCCCGAGCCTTCATCGCCTGTCTATATCATGTTGTTGTTTTACGAGACCGAAGAACAGATTCGAGCGGATCTACGAACTTTCGTGCTAGTGCTACAGAACGATTACTTCATTGGGCTGGTTTGTTCAGCCGCACAGCCTCTCCAAGGGTCATTCAGCATGAGCTGTCCTTTTTCCGACTTCCAGAATGATCCCTGCGGACATTCGAACTTGGCGAAAGCCTCGTCTGTGATCTGGCACGAATAGCCTGGGGCAGTAGGGGCATGATAGTAGCCGTTGCCAAACTCGGCTGGATCGGTGAAGTACTCGTGACAGTGATCTGTATACTCGAGGATCGATTTCCTTCCGGAGATGACGCAGAAATCGATATGTGAGATATGATTGCAGAGTTCCGGCATGCCAGTTCCGCTGTGCACAGATCTACATATGAGCGAGGACGACAAGACGCAAACTCTTAAGACTTGGCTTACCCAGAGTGCGGAATGATGGGCACTCCGAATTTGGCTGCCATCAGGCAGACCTTCAGAATTTCGTTCATGCCTGACAAGCGCAGTGCATCTAGTTGCACGGCATCGATAGCTTCTGCTTGCAGTAACTGTTTGAACATGACGGCGTTATTGACGCTGTGAGGGACCAGGGTTAAACCAGCAAAGTGGCCAATGCTAAACGATCATTGACAAGGCTTACTGCTCTCCCGTCGCTACCCCAATGCCATGAGGCTTTAATGCTTTGCGGATCTTTGCATGTCCTAGGATGTCATCAGGCGAGGTGGGCTCTTCGATGAACTCGATCTTCAGGTCTGCCAGGTGAGGCATGTACTCAATCGCTTGCTGCAGATCAAATGCAGTGTCAGAACCTAGTCTCCGGTCAGTATCAACTCAGCAAGCAGGCTCACATCGACATCCCACAATTGGTTCACATCAGTGTAAATGACAGCATTGGGACCAGCAATCTTGCGGACCATGCCTAAGCGCTTCCGGTCTACGTCGTAACCTTGTCCGACCTTGAGCTTGAAATGATGGAAGCCTTCGTCTACAGCCTTCTTGAGACCAGCCTCGACTTCGGCGTCTGATAAACCCAGCCAGCCCACACTAGTATTGTATCCAGGTACAGCCTTCGATGGGGTTAGCAAAATTAGTTACAAGTATGCGTATCGAGCGTAGGGATACAGCTTACCTTGTTCTCGAGCGCCAGCTGGATTCGTTCGTTCTTCGTCTTAGCTTGCTCTCGCAGCATCGCAAGTGCCTCAGCGGGTGTAAGGACATCTGTTATGTAGCGGAAGTCGATGACTCGGACAATCTCCTCGGGAGTCATGTCGGCTACTAGTTTCCACAAAGGCTTCCCGGCTACTTTGGCCTATGAAATGCAAAGCTTTAGATTCAGTTTTGTAGTGGTACTTGAGAAAACGTTAGCCTACCCAGAGATCCCAGATTGCGTTGAGTACAGCATTGCTAGCCAATTGCATCACACCTCGCTGCCGCGTCAATATGAGGTCAGTCAGCATACCGTTTGGGCGGATTCATATAAAAGCTTACCTCTGGACTCATGAACCGAGTCTGGCCTCCCAGAAAATTCCTGTGCGTCACGGCGAAGTTCTCGATGCTAAACGGAGCAGTGGAACCCTCTTAATAGGTGCTAATACATATATACCATGTGGCGAGGCGTACAGGGAAGAAAGCTTTCGGCCAACAAAGCGTGGTGCAAGTGCTTTGATTGCCACGCAGAGAACCCTAGAGTGCTAATTGTCAGGTTAACATTACGTCACTTCCATTCCGCACGTACTCGTTTCCTTGTCCGTTACTGAAAGACCAACCAATGCCTTCCAGGTCGGTGTCGGTATGATAGACCATGTAACCATGAGCATTTTCACCCGCGGTGCTGCTTGCAAGGTTAGCTTCTGGCTCATCACAGATGAAATGCGCCTCTCTTTACTTCATAGGGTCTGACCCCACAGCATCTAGGGAAGTTGGGAACCGCAAGTCGCGGACTGTAAAGCCGGTGATCGTAGGGTCGACAGGCTGGAAAGCGAACAGATGAGTCTGGTTGCCGTGAGAGCTGTCTTTGTGCGATCCTCACCATCTTTAGATATGACTCAATGGTGGAATTATGTGAATGTGCAATGCTTGATTGACATGAGAAGGCTTCTGACCGGGAACATCCTCGCTATTCTCTTCGGCTGTGGACGGCGTTTTCCCTCTCCGTCCTCTCGGCAAGCTGTTCCGAAGTCTGGCCAGAGTTCCGAGCGATGACCCGCTCGGCCCACATCCATCAGGTCATTCTTCCTGCGACCGGCATCTGGGCTACAGGTCGGGGTATTCCCTCATAGGCAAATGCTGCGCTTTACAGTCTCGAGCTTGCCGCCGGCTGGAGCCTCCTCCCCGATCCCAACTCTCGCCTCGGCAAGCCGGTGGTGGAGGCGGCAACAGATCACGTGAGCCCGGAAAGGGGTCTCCAGCGAACGCTTCGTCTTGATGTACAAGTGCTGCAGACAAGGAGTGCATGATGCTGCTGCCGTGGCGATAAGCCCATTAAATACAGTGGAAACTTATGCCGGCCATTGCGCGCAGTCGACCCTGGCGGAAAACGCGTCCACGGGTGTACAGCCGCTTTATAGAGCTCGTCCCGCGGTCGCCCACGGTCGCCATTGACTGGATCTCGTATCGGCATTTCCCGCATACATTCACTGTTCAATCCGCATTCTAATCCAAGCAGACATTCACTACGGTTGGAGGCAGTCTTTCCCATATGAGCTACTCAATGAATAACAACTCCCATGACTACTGGCGGATTAGACTTAGACGGACTCTCATATGGCTCATACTGTTCAATTCTTCGTTCCTTGATCTAATTCAGAGGCCATTCTTCCTTCTTGTGTAGCAAGCTCCTGGTCATGTCAATCCTGCGGAAGAGCTGAGATCAGAGCTGACCTTCTAGTGGCAATAGCCAACTGGCTTACGCGGTACTCTTGGCTGATATAGGAGTATACCCCAAAATTTTGATAGCGTTGCTGACATCATAGATATTTTGAGGTGGGGCCCCTTGACCTCGCATTCCAGAGGTCGCTCTTGGGAACGCCTTAGCAAGCTCTTCATCCTCGTGGAGATAATCCAGCAACATCTGGTAGTTGAAGCGACCTGTGCACAAGATGAGACAGGGTACAATGCACACCCGGTCAAGGCAACTCACCGGTGGAGACGCCAAAGCGATGGCCGGCCGCTTCTTTGGTCAATAGGGCAGAAACGTGAACGGATGCCACATCCCGTACATCACAGAGGATACCAGCGGGAGCTACCGCATCATCATCTGTCTTCTCACCCATGAGGTAGGAATACCAAGCTGCGACAGCTACGGCAATAAAGCGTCGTTAGCTTGTACAAGAGCGATGTCGGCTCGAGGCTTACAGGTATTCAGTTTGTCTGGTGAAGATGCTTCGTGGATAATGGGCCCCAGAATATACGGCGGGCAAATTGTAGCAAGGTCGAAACTGGCAGGATTTGGCAGTTAGTACCCGTGATATGTAGCTCCTGTTTACACTTAGCATGTCCGCTACCGGTCTCGGCAAGGCGAGATCTCAACCTGCAGTGCTTCGCCGAAGCGCAGCCCACTATTGAAGAGACGCTCCCTCGGAAGCTCCGGGACACCTGAGATAATAGTATACACTCACGAAGGATTGTTCTGCTTCATAAAATCCCAGGCTGCCCTTTCGGCCAACGTCTTGCTGGCACGGTACCAGTGCATTCGCCATGCCTCTGTTCCCTTCTTCTCAACCTCATCGATAGAGACTTGGTTCCAGTCTTGTTCGGTGAATGTGTGCACTGGCTCGACAGGTTCTAGCACCCTGGAAATTCAAGCCGGGTGAGAACACCACTCGGATCATCGACACTGACGCGAGTGAGACGCCTTACGCTGCATATGAGCTTGTCACTATCACTCTCTTTACGCTCGTCTCCTTGAGTGCCGCTTTCAAAGCTGATACCGTTCCTGCAACGGCTGGCCTGATGAAATCATCTGGCTGCGTGACATTCCAGTGAAACGGAGAAGCGATGTGCACAAATGCACTTTCCGGCTGCTTGTCAGCGAGACCATATGAAAACACAGGAGTACAATAGAGCTCACTCGACCCCCTTGATTGCCTCGTCAAATGCGTTCTCCTGTTGAGTAAGCGATAATGCATTCACCCTCTACCCGATCGGTACGGCATTCGAACACTCACGTTTTCTAGGTCCTCGACCACGACAAAGTCAAATGCACGGAGACCGCGCCTCGCATACATGTCCTTCATCCATTCTCCTTTGGCAGTCGAGCGTACAGTACCTCGTATTCTGTAGCCTTTCTCCAAAAGCTGCAGGCACACCCATGACGCGACATAACCGGAAGCTCCGCTAACCAGAACTGTGGCTGATGCATTAGCGTTCGAGTCCTGCTTAGAGAACACAACGGCACCTCACCGATACTCCCTTCCTTTGGCGCAGGCATTGTCAATCGTTTCGCTTATTTCGCTGGTTTGAAGTTGCTCGAGGGGGTTACTGAGGTGAGAAAGCACCTTACTCTCCATTGACCTGCGCGGGCCGATAGTTCGGAACCTCCAAAGCCTCTGTTCCTCGCCGCACCTTCGATGGAGGACGCCGGTAATCGGTATCGGGAAGCGAGAGCGAAGTTGGGAAGCAAGCGGGGCCCGAATCGGTCCCCAGATTTCGTTTGAATTAAGCTACATTGCTGTCTAGATCCCACTGCTGCTCCTCTTCTTCTTTCTTCACTCGATATACTGTAGATCAGCAACTGCGGTGCCCCTTCTTCCACCATGAAGACATCTTTCTCCCACTTGAAGGTGCGCTGATCGAAGTTGCCGGCCGGCCGCTTTGCTAGTCAGGTTTCTTGCTCATTTCCGTATCACCACAGAACAATACTCACGAAACATGGTATAAAGATCCATGTCTCAGACGCAATGTCTTCCATTGTTTCGTCATCTCGTTAGCTGTGTACTACATTGGATGTGAGTACCAGACTGATTTTCCGCTCTGTCGGCGCAATCAAAATACTCATCCGACATTCCTGAATTACAGACGATCAGAACCTACTTAATGGTCTCCAAGTAGGCTAAGAAACTTGATGCAACACTAATGTTCTCTACGAGGGCTAACACCTTTAACCTTTTCGTAGGCCCTGCCCAGATGGAAGGAATACTTCGACAATCCCAGCGGTGCAATCCTTGGATTTTGCACAGCCAGTATCTTCTTCCCTGCCGTGTGCGTAGCCAAGTAGTTGGTCAAGCATGTTAATTATCCGCTGACGGCCATGCTTGTCAGCCTGACGTGCTTTTTAGGAGATTGGATTGCTGGAACGTATGGCCGGAAATGGAGCTTGCGCCTGGGAGCTGTGCTTATCATCATCGGCTCGCTCGTGAATGCATTTGCCAAGAATTTCGACAGTGAGCCGCACATTTTAAGGCCACATTAGCGAATCTGACGACGACTATCTCACATAGCCTTCATTGGTGCGCGATGGATCATTGGTGCTGGGGGCGGCATCTCCAAGGTTGCTGCTCCGGCCTGGCTACATGAGAGTAAGTTCCAGATTCATAACCGCTGCGAAAATGCACCTGCTCATGCAGTTACAATAGTTGCACACCCACGTCTTCGAGCTTCTGCGGGTGCTACATATTACGCCTTTGCATATGTTGGTGGTATTTTCGCTGCCTGGATCTGCTGTGAGTCCATTCATACTGCACACCCTGGCTAGGCTAAAAATTCTGCTATAGTTGGATGTCTCTACATCGATAACGAGTGGTCATGGAGATTTCCCACAATCTTCCAGCTTGCTGGACCTGTCGTTGTAATCGCAGCCACATTTGACATGCCAGAATCACCTCGGTTCTTAATGAAGAAGGGCAAAACAGAAGAGGCCATCGCGATTCTTGCTAAGTACCATGCCAACGGGGAAGTTGAAGACGAGCTGGTACAATATGAAATTCTCGAGATTCAGAATGCACTTGAAGCCGAAAATGCCAACAAGCAAGTCTCGTACTTCGATTTCTTCAGGACTGGGGCAAATAGGCGCAGGCTTTTCGTCATTTGTGTGATTTCTATTGGCACGAATTGGTTAGGTAACGGTGTCGTCAGTTAGTGAGTAGAGGACTACCCTTGCTCTTAAGGAGTCTTGCTGATAACCACCAAATCTACAGCTATTTGGCGCCCATTCTGAAGCTGGTTGGCGTCACTAAACCTGTCGAGGTCTCCGCTATCAATGGCTGCCTGGCAATCTGGAATTGTAGGTTGACAGCCATGGATACCTCAATGCTTCCGAGTTCATAATGGTTTCTATCAGTGATCATCTCCGCCACGGTTGCACAATTCGTTGACCGTATCGGCCGTCGTCCTTTGTGGCTCATCTCAACCGGTGGCATGCTTGGTGCATATATTATCATTACCGCTTTGTCGGCTACGTTCGCCAGAACACAAGTGGATTCGACTGGTATTGCAGTCATCCCGTTCCTCTTTATTTTCTTTGGCTTTTAGTAAGTATGACAGGCCTACCGTGTCGCATACATTCCCGTACTGATGAAGGTGCACACAGTGTCATTGCCTGGACTATACAGTAAGCGAGAGAAAGACTTTAGCTTACGCGTTTCGTTACGTACTAATTTTGTCGTAGGTGTTACTCCTACACAACCGAGATTCTGCCCTACAACATGCGCACGAAAGGTCTGGCAATTTTCGTATGTGTGCAGAATGGTGCACTTGCATTCAATACATACGTTAACCCGTGAGTAACCAGTCGGGGTGGGCCGTACCTGTCGACTAAAAACTGTATCGCAGAATCGCTCTTAAGGCCATTGCTTGGAAATACTACCTGGTATACATTGCAACAGCCACAATCTGGTTTGTTGTGATCTACTTTACCTTCCCAGAGATCAAAGGCCTCACAATCGAAGAGATTTCGCTCGTATTTGATCAGGGCCGCTGGGGTAATAAGACCAAAGCTATTGAAGTGATCAGTCCAGAATCGGAGATTCATGACTCGACAAGCAAGGACGTCTTCGACGAAACGAAGGTGGCGAACAAGGGATGAGGTCTATCGTAATTGTAGGCATGTGAATCTGAAAGGAAGATCATATCATAGGATTATCAATATTATGTAGCGAGACTAGCGGACAGCCGACGAAGATGTCCATCAGTAGTTCTTTCCAAATCAGCCGCAATCGGTGTATTCGGAGCCGATCGGTGTGCCAATGCTAACGATTCGGAAGACAAAAGCGTTGCTCGGCTTCCTTCAACCGTGTTCTTTCAAGTTGCAGTTGCCAATGGAACCACACTATGATAGATATTGCGTCTAATACAGCAGATCCGGAAGGCTCGGATCGCGATTCTAGCGCTTCGCAACCTCCGACAAAGCTCCGCAAGACCAGGGACGGTCCGAAGCATAGGCGGGCTGCACATGGTACGCATTAACGTGATTGTATAAATCATCGAGCTCGGGTTGAATCGCTGTATCGTTAATAGCTTGCGACCAATGCCGCAATCAGAAGCTTCGGTGCCAGCCGTCCTCTGAGAGCATCGAAAGCCGATGTCAAAGGTGTTTGAAGTGGGATCTGAAATGCGAGTTCACAACAGCTCGGAATACTGAGAAAGCTACTTCGGTGGATAGGAAGGTGCAGAGACTTCAAAACCTTTTGTTAAGCGCGGACCGATCCTCAGCCGCGATGCAAGGATTGCCAAGCTTGAAGAGCTTGTGGGAGCTCTTATCAGGGAGGACTCCCATGACTCCATCTCCGTCACCGCATCGGCCAGCAATAATATAGAAAGGGCGCGTGCCCCTTCTGCTAGTATAATCCTGCAAAGTGACCAGACTTCAAATACATCCTTCCAGCAATCGGGGGTTGGCTCTCTCGGGCAGGGCCATGCTCAGACTATCGATGGTGGCAATAACGATATTAGCTACAACTCGCAGCCCAATTTAACTGCTGTACACCAAAATCCGTTATATGCATCGGTGAATCCTTTTCAGGCTCAAACCTTCCCAAGTTGCGGACCTTATGGGACATCGGCCACCGCTGCCAATACTACATTGGCCCAGGCGTTCACATTCCAAAACACGCCATCTGATGCCAGCTCAATATTGCCTGCGAACCAAATTTCCGGATTCGGGGTACCACCTCTAGCGAGCACGTCCCAGGCTAGCGAAGGCAGTGCTAAATCTCCTCCAACACGATCCCGTCCAATACCTCGCGTTGCTGCGGCATACCGAATGGCAACGCTTGCGGATCCCTCGTCGCATGAAGCACCGTTCCGTCCCTTGACCTATCACCCCGATACTTTCAAAAACACGGAGATGTCGCGGCCTGCATCGCCCGAACCGGGTACCCTTAGCAACGGCAAAAGGACGCCAAAATCAGGCAAAGGAGATGCCATTGAGTTGGGCATCTTCACCGAGGGCCATGCAAGGGCACTTTTTGCCTTGTGAGTTCCACTTCAAGCGTCTCTCCACAGCTTCTTCCCACATCACACACGCTTGGCGTCTTTGCTACCCTTGACATACTCGTTGGCGCTTGCTATGAGTATGCCAAGAATAAGAAATCAGCACCGTTTCTATTCATAGTGTTCAATCGTATACACGCTATCGTCGTACTTGAATCGAGGCTAACCGTCATGACATAAACAGTTTCTGTGCCGAAGTCCATTCGTTCTGCCCGGTCCTGGCGGAGCCCTTAATGTTTGACCATGTCAGATACCGGTCTTCGTATCTCTTCTCCGTGACACTTGCTATTGCCAGCCGCTTCTGCGCAGAATCCGACCCGACAGGCAGCAACGGACCTACTCCTCTCGCACCCAGTCAGCAGAGACACAATGTCACCCTCGTGTCAGAGGAGAAATGGTTGGAAATCCGCGATTTGGCCATGGTCGGGCATTTTCAGACATTGATATCGAAAGTTCACTGCTTAGGTAGGCGGAACGTCGCATCAGCTACGCAAGCTCAAGCTGACAATTAGTGAACAGAGGATGTGCAAGCTACTTTGCTTTTGGGAGCATGGGGCTTGTTGAACAAAGGGGCCTCTCCGGATCCGTGGATGCTTACAGGTACAGGTCATCGTTTGGCGAAACGCCTAGGGTTACACCTGGCTGCAGGTTTATTGAGGGAGCAGCAAACTCCCAGTGCACACTTGGTTGCCATGTGGAAGACCTACCTGTGCTTATATGCATTCGATCGATTGTGAGTTTACACAGCTGGTTGACAAAGAAGCGAATCTTTCGTTGAATGCTTGACGGTCTTTCAGCATTACGGTGGGCCTCGGCAGGCCAGAATCAGATGGCTACAATCCGCCATCTCTGGACACGTCCCTCTTTCTTACATATCTTGAAAGCAACGGATCTCAGACAGGCTTAGCACCGTTTTGCAGTCTGGAGACAGCCGCATGCATCGCATCTTACGTCGAGCTGGCAAACATCGCACGTGAGCATTGCCATTTCATCAACACGATACTCAAATCGAACCCGTTAAGCTGTCGAGCGGAGATTGAGCGTATTGGGCGTTTGCTCGAGGACTTTTCGCGAAGGTGGCTGTGGTCGCGATCGCCCCTAGCCGCTAAGCTAGGCCTATCAGGCAGGCTCATGAAGCTTCTGTACGATCATCTACGGGTGTGCCTGCATTCGGTGCCTTTGAAGGCCCAATCTCACCCAGGTAGTGCAGCTTTCCTGCTCAAGACTGGTTTGAACGATCCGAACTGCATGGCCTTCTTGCAGACTTGCCTCAAGAAAACACAGGAATCGGCCATTAGCGTGATTCAGGCATATACAGACGACCTCCGGGAAGACAACGATCCAGTGCTGCCTTATACATATGACTACTGCTGCATGGTTCTATCACACTCTGCATTGATGCTTCTGAGGCTAGCTGCGATGCGCGTAAGCGGCGTCGGCGAATCACCGAACTCAGATACAGTCAACTGGGCAGCCGGTGTCAGCTCGGACTGGGAAATGGACCAAATGACGGCAAGACGATACTGTGGTCAAGCCCTGTCGGCCTTGACCAAGTCAGACAGATCTGCAAATCGATTTTCGTGCGATATGGCGGACCATTTAGGTACTATTGCTCGCGAGATTGGACTGCCTGCATCAGGATGGGTCGACGGCAGTAATAGTAGTACCTGGACACCGCTGCCGCCTCCACAGCCGTGAGTCTCATACTTTCTTGGCAAAGAACCGTGGCTGAGGCGCTCATGCCAGCAGACCTGATCCTAAAGATACATTAGCCGCCACTGAAGGAACACCCTTTGGCTGGCGCGCGATGGACATCAACCTCTTCTCAAACTTTGACGCTGTTATGCCACCCGACTACTATGGTGTTGCCGGTCAGAGTCAGACTAATGATGAAAGCTGGCTGCTGCAGTATTTGGCAGCCGGTGATCAGAATATACTCAATGACCTGTACTAGCGAGATTTTTTGATAATTTCATGTTTCACATCTATCGTTGCACTACACCTTTTTCTTCTGCTGCAAATATCCTATTGTTGACACTGTCGGTTGCGCCTAAACCCTGCTCATGCTGGTCCTGCACAATCAGCAAATGCCTTCAGAACATTTTGAACATCATTGCGGTCGGAGATGCGCCACCTGGTCCCTCGGCGCTTCTCTCCGACACTAACGGTGACGATCTTGTCCAGGGCCATCTCTTCCAACCAGCTACACAGGCGTTGATCTTCGGTCAAGCTACAAAATCCAATAGATATATAAACATTAGGGACATGCTTCTCTTGCCTGACTGCAGTACACTCACGTCAAGACATAGTCATACTGTTCCAGCAATTGATGGGTTGCCAGCTTATTGTCGACGTCAGATGTCAATCGTTCTTCAGTGCTTGCAGCGTCGTCATCGCGCTCTCGCGTGGCCTCACGATTCTCATCGTCATCTGGCTGTTGACTGGATTTGTCATAGTCAGCCGCAGGAGGTTCTCCGAGCTCTTCACCAGGAGTTTCGTCCGATTGTAGTATGTGCGCCACAGCAGTGGCACGCCCTGCCTTTTTTGGGAGAATTAGGAAGGAGGTCGCCCCTGGGTATAGCTGAATTCCGAAACGCTCGCCAAGCGAGTCCTGCACGTTCGAGGGAAGAGACACTACGTAAGTGACTCCGCGATAAACAGTCGCGAGCGAGACATACCATAATGTGATTCTGAACCTCCGCTGCCTGACGGCGAGCCCAGTGATATGCTTCGTTGCCAACCCCGTCCTTATATATTGGCATCTCACTCTCGGTCTGCATCTCGTCATCCTTTCTTTTTTCGATAGAAGTCCCGCGATTGTTCTCCGCTGGTCCTTCCTCAGTATTTGCGTACCTCCAGACAATGGAAATCCCCCTATCATCTACTACGCTGCCTGGCGTACGTTCCGTATAGTATCTGAGAATCTCGAGTACAGGTTGTCGCCAAGACTCGTGAATGCCGGACACCAGCTTGTGCCATGTCCGGCCATTGGCGCAAGCACTAGCCTGTCGCTCGGGCAAGCTCACGAAACAACCATTTTCGGCACTGATGGGGAGAGAAAGGGGCTTAGCTGCAGTTACTGCAGAGAAGAATGAAGTACTTACATCCAGCCTATGCTGGGATATTGTTTGGCCAAATCATCCAACTCAGTCGGAGGTGCACCGCTCATGACGTACACGGTATTCTGAGGATCGCCTGCAAGTCGCTTTAAATGCGTGTCCAGACCCTGAAGAGATTGCTCCATGAGAGCATGCCCGTGTCCGGTGAGCCGACGAGTGAGTCGCTGCTTAATGTGCACGAGTGTTCCCTCCAGATCTAAGAGGATGAGTCGTTTGGAGCAAGTCTTGTATACCGCCAGTGCTTCTTGAACATCAAGCTCCGGGGAGAGATCAGTTGACCCAGGGAGTCGTGGGGAAGCCTGAGGCCTCGCGAGAACGTCAGGAGCCCCCTTTGAAAGCGACTCCAAGAACGAGGTGCACCATTGCTGAGCTGTTTGTGCCCAGACATGTCGCTCCAGATCCTGCCAGCGCGAGATGCGTTCTGATTCGGGCATAGTCAATGCCTCGTTGATAGCACGGGCGAAGGCAAGTTTATCGTAGGGGTTGATTGCGATACTTCGATGCTTCAAGTGGAAAAAATTGGATTAGCAAGGTCTTGAAAGCAGAGCAATTAGGCTTGGAAAACACCCACGAAGCCAGCCTTGCTGTAGGAGCCAGTGAACTCCGAGAGAATGAGCGGGGCCCACCTGCTCTCTTGGCAGATGACAAACTCGTGTGAAGTGAGCTGTTTCCACGTGTCAGCATTTGGAAGTCTGTTTAGTCTCCCCAGGGGCACATCTTACATTCATACCCTCCCGCAGACTGGCATTGATGAAACAGTCCGCGACCTGTAGGAGAGCCAAGTACTGAGAGAAGCTGACATCCTGATGTAAGAAAACCACAGGTTGACTGAAAACCGCGCGCTTATCAGCGATTACACTATCGCAAGTGTCTGCTTTAGTGCACTTACTATGTAAAGGTCGAAAAGCGTGCGTTAATGCGAGAAACAACGTCCATTACCTCTCCCTGCTTTTCGTTCTCCTCGCTTGTAGCCATTGCAACTTGTATAAGGACGACCTTGCCTTGCCATTCCGGGAATATTTCCAGGAAGCATTCGTAAGCTTGTAATTTCTTTCTGACACCCTTGATTTCGTCCAGCTTGTCACGTGCAATAAGTACCTTGAATCCAGCGTATCGGTCTTTTAGCGTAGTAAGCCACTCGGCTACTTCCGCTTCCCTCTTTCGCTGATTGAGAGCTCTGACATCAATACCAATGGAGAAGACTCCAACTCTTGTAAAGCCGTTCGCTAGCTGAATGCCTCTGGGAGTAGCCTCTACTGATAGCAGGCGCTGGCATGTTTGTCGGAAGTGTCTTGCTAAATTATAAGTTTGGAAGCCTACAAGATCCGCTCCGAGAACACCATCGAGCAGCTCTTGTCGCACAGGCAGACATCGGAAGATCTCGCTCGACGGGAAGTTGATATGTAGGAAGAACCCGATAGTTACATGCGGTAATTTATTGCGAACCATGCGAGGTACGAGAAGGAGATGATAGTCGTTGACCCAAACTGAGCTCAGAGGAAGAGAACCATAGGTTAATTGACGATAATAAAGTAGGCAAAATCGAATAGATTCGGTACTCACCCAGATCTCCTGGTCTGTACATAGCTACTATTTTGTCGGCAATAGCTTGGTTCATAGCTTTGTAGTCCAGCCAGGAAGGTGATTCATATGCTTTCGATTTGTGTGCATCTAAGATTTGGTAGTGGAAGGTAGGCCAAAGGATTTGCTTGCAGAACATATCATAGGCTGGTTCAAGCACGTCGTCATCCACCCAGACTACGGCAGAACGCTTGTCTTGCAAGTAGCGTTTCTCAATAGAATCTCGCAACGGTGCATCCAGGTCATCTATGCTGCATCCTGGCGTGCCTATCCACACGTGATCACCCATGACTGACTTCGCAGTAGGGGCCGGCAACTGCCTTGATATGGTTTCTGTGCCAGCGTCAATTGTACTTCTCGTTGGTTCAGACGCTGTGCGGAGGTTGGAGGCCGATATCGAGCGGATGGCGTTCTGAAGGCCTCCATTGCCATGTGGATTATGCTCAAAAGTGAAGGATGGCAGTTCGCCGCCTGGAGATCCGGGCGGGAACATATGTGCGCCGTCTATGGAGGTGGACGATCGTCTTCGAGCGTCTGTCGTCCTTCTAGATCTAGTAAAAGCGCGGTTCAGGCCCGGCTTCTCCACCCCACTTATTGATCCATGTCGGTTGCTGGAGGAAGAGCGTCTTCGATGAGTTGAGGACGAAGGCGCCGGACTCGAACCCGCTGGAGTGGCAGGGGATGGGTCGCCAGCTGTGGAACTGAAATAGCTTCCTGTGCCTTCTTCGGGTTGGGCAGGTACTTGGCTGACGCCGGATCCAGGTGGAAGGGCGCCCGGCGTTCGACCCGTTCTTTGGGTTGAGTCGATGAAAGATTCGGGAGTCCTTGCAGCGCTGTTTGCAGCTTGCAGGCGACCCAGCCGGTCTTTCAAAGCTTGATTTAGGGATGCCTGCGGGGCTGCGCCACCGTCCACTGTCAATCGAGATCCAGTAGGTCTTCTTGCAGATGCAATTGACGACTGAAGAGATGGCGTGATATGACCTGGTGTGAAACTGCTCGATGGTGAGGCTGCGTTCTCAAAGGGATTTGTACCAAGATCCAATTCTCCTGTTCCAGGCGTCAACGGTCCCGCTGCGGGTGTGATACCAGCACCTCTGGCCTGCAAATCTTCCAAAATAGATCCAGCACGTTGCATCTGAGGCATTCTTGGCTTCCTTCCGTGTTCTGGCATGCTCGATGTAGACCATGATAAACTGGACCTTGTATTACCATTTTCCGAACCCTGCGGAGGAGGTGTTGCCGACCGAGTTGGAGTAGACGTGCCAGAGTGTATAGTCGATAGGACAGGCCGACTGCCAACTCGAACGTGATCGCCTTTCAGCTCTTCTGGCGGGAACGAGATTTGGGGTCCCCTCGGGAAGCTTGGAAAAGGGACATTGTCAGCGTCACTCGACAACGCAGCTGTCCCAGCGGAAGGAGGTTGGGGCGTCCGAGCTCCGTTGCGCTCTATGATGGAAGCATTGTGCTCTTGAAGCAGACGCAGCTGCTGCTGGTGCTCTTGCTGTTGACGTGCACCAGGATCTTCGAACGAGACGGTCTCGGGTCTGCAAATCAGAGCAGTAAGATAACGAACGGGTAATCCGCAGCGTGGACGAGGCGATCACACAGCCGTCAGACAACAAGCGATATATGGTACACGATGAGCTCGCTGATAGAGGCTTACAGAAAGAGCGTAGCTATGAGTACGCGTGGAGCCTTCTTGCTGCTCTGGAGGCTGCTCATGGTTCTCAGGATAAACCTTGTGGTGGATGTCCCTGCCGGCGGTGCGCTTTGAGTCGTGCTATGTATGATATGCTACGCGCTATTCAGAGTAGAACGACAGAAGGGCAGTGTGTAGGCCTGCTAGACGGTGAGGAGGGAAGAGCTATCCAGGTGAGCAAACACACTGTTGTGCAAAGGCAACAGCGGCAGAGGATTGCTGCAACACCATGCACCGGGCGATCAGTTGCACGAAGACGTCAAGGATTTCAGCCTCGGTCGACGTCGCAGGCACGAGGGCGCGCCTAAATTGGAACGGCAGGCATCAGTTCACCGGCGGGACACTGCGTTAGAAGACTACATGCTACATCTGCCTGTTCAACGAGGCGACCGCTGCGAAACATGGTCGGGCAGTATTCTGGTGGCACTGCAGCGGAAAAGCCGGGAATTAAGGTTTCGCCAGTTCCTGAGCAAGCTGGATCTTTCCAGAGCGTGTACGTAGGACACAGGTCTGCAAACCGACAGGTTGGAGCGGCATTTCGACTTCGTTAGAACACAGGTAGCTCGTCCATTTCTTGTAATTACAAACAGACCTCAGACACAGCAATACTGGCTGATAAAACACAGCTTATCGTGGCGTAGCCACCCACGAGGGAATAATACAACGTTCTCCTCCCGGTTGCAGAGGGACTGACAACAGCTCTTTCTGATACACTAACCGCTGCTCTTGTAGGAACACCCTAGAATCTCACGGGATAAGGGCAGAGGGAATGCGGAAGCGGTTTCGGGGGCCGCGCCTTGACTGCTTGTGCAACCCCGGAGATCCACCGACGCACAGAAAAGCTGCTTGCAGGCGCGGGTAGTAGGGAGACAGGAGCTCCAAGTCCAGCAGATGAACCAGGGAGAACAGCACTTCGGCCAGACCTTACGCCGGATTCTTGAATGCTGGGCGTCAGCCTAGAATGCGCGGTGTGAAAGGATGCCTGGCTGGCGTCAGAACGAACCAGGTGATAGGACTGTAAGGATCCCCTAGACCTGGCATATGTTCCGATATTCCTGAACTGCGGTCGTTCGGTGCCGTCTCGTCGCCACTTCCACCAAAAGCTACGCGGCCATCTGGACGAACCCTGGCTATAGGGAGAGCGAACAGACTGAAAGGCTCGATTGCGACCGGATCCCACATGACTGATACGCTGATGAGAGCCAGCGAATGGAGCCGGGCGACCTTGATTAACACGGACTGCGTTGTCAGCGCCAGTTGTATGGACCGTGGCTGCAGAATTGGCAGGGTACAGATCACCAACAGGCCGGCAGCTGTTTAGCCAAGCCAGAGTTCGTTGAGAACCACTATGCCGTGTACTATCAGTAGGGTATCCAATGCCTTGCTGTCGTAAAACATTGTCACGATGCTGCAGAATTTCGCCCCATCTGAGGTTTGAACAGGACTGTCTTTGAATACTTTGTGAACCGCTGGAAGAGCGTGAAGGGGAAGAGCGTGAGACGCTCGTGTGCGGCCATGACCGCTGCGATCCATATAATGTCTGATCATCGTCTAGCCCGTGACCCGAGTTTGCGCCGCTACCACTGAATGCGCTCGGAGGCATTTGGGCGTGTTGTGTGTTTTGAGCCTCAAGATGCATTGAATAACTCCCACCAAAGATCCGTTCCTCATCACTCAGGCTTAGTACCTGTGGCACAGTCACGTACGTCGACGCCCGACTCGCACCATCAGCCCAAGTCGATGGCGGGGCGTGCGGGACGGAATGGGCTCGGAGTCTCGAGGGTCCGTAAGCACGCGAATATCCTGCTAACCTAGCCGAGCCTCTGCTTGAACCAGACTGGACTTGAGAGATTGAATCGCTTGGCAAAACTGTCAAGCGCGAAAGGACCGAGGACATGCTTGAATGTAACGCGCAGTGGACGCACCCAAGCCAATTGAGTCCCGCTGTCTTTGCAGTAATTAGTTTTTCAATGCAGGTGGTGAGGGGTAGGAGGATAGAAGCAGAAAGGCCAAAAATATCCGCCTTCAATATGGCCAGTGGCATACTCCAGCGCTGTGCAGGGCTATGCGCGCAGGAGGTTCGGCCAGGCCGTTGGACACGTGTCCGTCAAGCGTCGATTGAGGGAGCCAACAGGAGGAGCTCGCTAGATGCAATTGTCTACTTTATCAGCTCTTAGCTCCACCTCGACGGGCGCCTGCTTGGGCCCCTGTAGTGCCTTGTATGCTGTACGATTGCATTTCGACATTCGCCCTTGAACCTTGTATGCATGCAGGTCACGCGTATCCTCCCTGGAATTGCCAGCCATAGCCTGGTATGGCAGACGCTCTGCAGGTAGACGTCGTGGCTGCATAGTGACGCTTGTATTATTAAACTGAAGCATTTTGCAAGGCGACTGGCCAGGCTTTTCGGCCGGAATCAATCCTGTGCCTTTACCGACGTCATGTACGCTGAGAGGCACAACACAGGGCCACTCGCTGAGATCACCGTCTCCTTCCAGGCATCGCCAGGTTCATAACAGTTCCATCTGCCTCCACATGCAGCCACAGCAGCCTTCCCGATGCATCCGTTGATACACTGGAAGGCTTTCGAGCTCCTCTTGCTCACCCTCGTGCTCGAGCGGGCCTGCGGTCAGGAAGTCGCCCAGCCAGTCCCGTGTCTGAGGTGGGCCCACCAGTCCACCGTAGCGCAGGACCAGGAGGGCCATGGGCAGTCCGTTTGGATCTATGGCGGTCGCGCGAGGACTTCAATTGGTCAAGCTCTCAACAGTGGGTCTGGCAATCCGCTCAAAAAGGCCTTCTCCGGCAGCATTCTGCGTCGATCAATCCCATGCTGATGCAGCTGGGCCTGTCCGATTTACCCATACAGCCTGGACCAATGCTCTGATAAAGCTAGATCTGCACGAGCCCTTTTCAATAGGCAACCCCCCTCTCGAGGTCGTTCAGTCTGACCGGAACGCTTCTAATGCCCCGCCGCAGGTGGCACTGGGCGCTTTGGCATCCAGCGCAGACGGATCAAGACTTTATCAGTATTTCGGCCAATTCTCGGATAGTCCTCCAGTAAACCCAACTCCGAATCGTCTCTGGCGCTACGATATACTTGAGAGAGACTGGAGTCCAGTCAATGTAACAGGGGACCCTATTCAGCGAGTTGCGGAGGGCGCCGGTGCCCTGGTACCCAACGTTGGCACTAATGGGGAGCCAGTTTCCTTTTACTTCGGTGGACACGAAGATGTGTGAGTCTGAGCCCCTTCGGTGGAATTTGTGGCGAGCTGAACAATGTCTCCATACCGCAGTTTTACCGTACAAGACTGGGAGGGTGGAAGGGTATTTCTATCATCAATGACAGCCCTCGATCTCGGTTCACACGACTGGAAGAACATTACCACTTATTCCAAGACTGGTGATTCGGGGTCTCGCAACTCTACTGAGACCGATATACCCCCAATTCTGCGGGCGGACTCGACTTTAACGTATGTACCAAACTTGGGAACGGAGAACAAGGGTGTCTTGATATCGATAGGGGTAAGATCGTGCTCGCGCATGCTCACTACACGGAACTGAAGACTGTGAATGCTTTCAGGGCGGGAGCGAAGATCAAATGATAGAGAATACCGTCCTCGACGTTTATGATATCGGTGCTGGTGCATTTGTAAAGCAAGCTACGCAAGGCGACATTATGACGCCCCGAGTGAATCATTGTGCAGTCAGAGGTCAGTTGGAAAGTGTTCCTGTATCTTTGGAAGACAAACTACTAAAAGAATGCTATTCTGCCTTCCAGGCTCGGCCATTGTCAATGGGCAAGAGCAACATCAGATCTTCGTCTATGGCGGTCATGCTTCAAACAGGACTACCCAAATACAAGAAGGACAGGATACAGATCTATACATCCTCAGTCTACCAAGCTATACTTGGACATACGTTGGCAGCAACCTGACCAGTCAACCTGTCGCTCGAGCTGGTCATACCTGCGAGCTGGTTGGTGACCAGATGATCGTCATAGGTGGCTACATCTCGGACGACTACTTGTGCGAACAACCCGGAGTTTACATTTTTAACACGACCTCTCTATCTTGGTCGACCGACTACGTACCCGGTACGAGATATAAGACGCCTGAATTGGTAAGAAATATCACTGGCGGAGTGGGAATCAGCAACTCCACTGGCGGCAATGGTTGGGCGGGACCAAACAACGATTATACAGCGACTGTTACTCGAGCTGGAGCTACACCAACCGCTTCTACTCCCCCTCCCGATGCGGTGCTTCAGGAAGGCGGAGGTGGTCCCAAGCTCGGTCCAATGTATGTGACAAGGCTGATTTTCGATTCAGTCATTTTCATGCTGCGCAACCTCTTACCTTGCTTCATTATCCCAGACTTGGAGGCGTAGCCGGCGGATTATGCCTATTGTTCCTAGTCGCCTTCTTGATCAATTTCTTCGCGAAACGGCAAAGGCGTAAAGAGCGAGCTGCCTGGTCGCGACGGCTATTACGCCAAGACGGGTACAGCTGGGCGGCCGATGATGACGAGGAGGGGTCAGCTATGGTAGCCATGCCTTACAGCGATATGCGCAGAACCTGTACGTGTATGTGTAAAAAACTTCAAGTGACAATAAACTCACGCTTTCTCCAACCAATCTCAGCACGAGCACACGATGAACCCCAAAGGCCAAGCATATCCGTTGCGATGCATGCAAGGGAAGGTTCGAAAGAAAGCGGAGGCACAGCGTCGGATTCCAGACAGTCCGCGAGTGACAACGTTGAAAGTGATACAGAAGGAATGCAAGTTTCTGGCTTAAGTCATCTTGCCCCCCGCGAGGTATGTAACTTGACAGCGGCAATGATTACCCTAAGATCGCTAACGCTTGCCTTCTAAGACCTTGCGAGTCACGAACCCATCCAATCGATCGACGTCTTCGCTCGGGTACTCAAATACTCAGCGCAGCGCCTGAAAAGAAACACGTTATCTATGCGATCCGCGGAATTCGTGTTCGCCCCTCCAAGCATGAAACAGTGAAAAGAGTGCCTCAGCACAATCAGTGGGGCGATAACCAAAGAAGTTAGTACTTAGAAGTCTTTTCTCTAGGCTTAAATAATCCATGTAGCCAAATATTGTGTACTCCTCTTGACAGTGTAATTCCACAACAACAATACTTAGGGCCTTGTTAACATCCTAAACTTTGATCTTTGCCGCTTTCCTTTGCACATCGCTCGTACTCAATTCGATTTTAGCCAGACCGCTGTTGAGCGTCTCTAGTAAAGAACATGCTTGACATAGCTCCTGACTTGACATTGAGCCGCACCGTGCACATTTTCCTGGGAAGGAACTGGGCTGAGGCACAGATCTCATGACAGGGACACCTGGCCGACTTACCTTGAACCGGTCGCTTGACATCGACCTTGACCATACCAGCCATGGCTTCGCCCGAATAAATAATGTCGAGAATAGAGCTTGGACGTATAGCTTCGAGATCTTTGACCAACGCTCTTGCGTGCCCTCGATACGCTGTTGGCGAATATATACATTCTGTAGAGTGATAATCCAATTTCTAGAGGTACCGCAAATGTTAGTGTCTTTGAAATATTGTGGTTAACACAATCGAGAATGTACTCACATGGAAGTAAGCATACATAACAATCTCCTTTTCATAGGCGTATTTGAAAGGCTTGCTGCGCTTGACAGCTTGCCCCTGGTCGCCTGATCCGGTGGTGATTGCCGTACACCGCTCGACTCGGGCAATATCGCCTCTTAAAACTATTGATGGAATCAGCATCAGAAGCTCATCCTTCTTGATATAGCGGAACTCACCGTTCATGAGAACGGTCTCTGCCACATCATCTGCATTGTGTCCGGTGACTATATGGTCCACCTCGAGAACGTCGCCTCCCAGATCGAGAGCCTTCCGACGGAAAACTCCGCAGTATGTACAGTTTCCTTTCTTCCCCGTCTCTTTGACAACTTTGTCCATTGTCCATCCTTCATACAGATCGGCATAGGAGAGGATTTTCAAAGGCAGTTTATACTGTTCGCTGTTGCGTTGTACTGTTAAGAGGGAATCATCTCGATAGCCAGAGATACCTTCATCGATGCTGAGGAGTTGCAAATCTAGGCCATAATCGTATCGTTCGTTCAAGAGTGTCATAATGTGTGCTAGTACCGTTGAGTCTGAATATAGATGATCGAGGCGCCGCGCATAACGTACGACAGATAAGCGTTTACACACGCAAGATAGTACAAATCCGAAGAGTAGCTATTTACCTTTGCCTCCGCTTGCAGCAACTCCGACTCGTTCACCTCGCTTGAATAAGGCATTCCTCTGAATCGTGTTATGCACCTCTGTTTCGAAGACCAGGAAGAAACACTCTTTGCACACAGCTTGACCTGTTTTTGGACGACGCAGTATTGCTCTCCTGGAGACCGTCGGCTCGCAAAGAGCACAAGGCGCCATCGTGAGATATCCACTTTCACTGGTTTTAAGCAGAGGCAAAGGGAAATGGCCATGGGACGGCCACATCCAGAAGTCAATCGCTCGGTGGCGACAAACTTTTCATTAAGACTACGAAAGATAGCTTAGAATGGTGCCACGCTGCGTGGTTCCTTAGATTGAGTGCTCCATTGAGCTTCTTGAATTGGCTTGGAATTATCAATGCGTTAGCTGAGGGCGCCTAATCCGCAACAACGGCAGCGTTGCTAGGACCGGATGTGAATCGGCCGGAGCAGCTTCGGCTTCTGCGCACACGCATACAGACTGACTCCCGACATCATTTCCCTCAAACTGGATTGTTCGCACAATGAAGTCTAATCCGTTTGATGCCCTGCGACAAGTAGATAAAGTGACCATTGAGTGCGAGCCAAGTTGAAAGGGTGCTGGGTGACTCCTAACTGGTCACTGAGGATACGCATCGACAGGGTCCTCGTCGACAATGCTATAGAATGGTAGCACTTAATGCATTGAACGATGCAAGAGACCGTGAACGCTGATATGTATCCTCAGGTTCCATACATGGCCTGCTGAATTTCAGCCGGAGATGATGGGCAAACTACAGAAGAACCCGCTTCCGGATCCGAAAACCGGTACACCTTTTCTTGATCTCGAAAAATCGTAAGTATTGCTGGGAATTGACTGAGCACAATGGACAGTAGAGACTGAAACAGTCATGAAACTAGCTGCTGCGGTATGCATTCACTCCTGCATTGCTGGATTGACCATGTTGATTTCCTGCACTTTGCAAGGCGCCCACGGCTTGAGCTTGCTCATTACAACTGAAATAGACGATGAGAAGCACACATTCATGTTCGATTGTGGTCCAGAAAGTAAGAGTATAGACAGGAACGTGAAGGCGCTGGCTGTCGATTTAACCAAAGTGGAGACCATTGCGCTATCGGTAAGAGAAGTTATGGAACAGTGTCTGTAATTATATGAAAGTGCTGAATCCATATGTAAACGAGGCAGCATTGGCACTCGGACCACTCCGGGGGGATCTTGCAGGCTCTCAAGCTAATCTCCCAAGTCAAAAATGCAACCGCGCAAGAAAGATCACAAACAATCGTGGACCTACACCCGGATAGGCCCGAAGCGCGTAGCATCTGGCCTCCACATCTTCCCGCACCTCTTACCAGACTTCCAGATGATCCCACCTTCGAGGAGATAGCGGCCGCAGGCGGCAAAGTCAGCAAACACAACGAACCCCATACTATTGCTGGCAATACTGCTTATATCAGTGGGCAGATCAAACGTCAAACAGCTTTCGAGACGGGCTTAATCGGTGGCTCTCAATGGGTCGATGGGGCTTGGCGAGGCGGCCCTGGAAATCCCGGCTGGCTCGTCATGGACGAGCGTTATCTTATGATAGACGTAAAGGACAAAGGATTAGTTGTCTTTAGTTCCTGCTCGCGTGGGTAACAAGAGCGTGTCCAAGGCTCGCTGGATCTTTGAACTAAATACTGTAGCTGTCGCAGATGCTGGAATCGTCAACGTATGCAAATCAGCGTTAGAAGCCGCAGGCCGAAAAAGACCCCTACTAGCTGTCATCGGAGGCTATCATCTCGGAGGAACCGGAATGGAAGATCGTATCCCGGATACAGTCAAATACTTCGCAGAGGAACTACAGCCACAAGCTAAATACCTCGTTCCAATGCACTGCACAGGCTTCAAAGCTAAAGTTGCATTAAGCAACGCTCTGGGAGAAAGCGTAATACCTGCCGGATCGGGCTCACGAATCAGCTTCTGATGCTTCAGGGCATGAGGTGAGCTGATTTATGCGCAACCCTGCAAAAACAAACAACGCAAATTCAATAAAGGAGGTCTGTACTTGCATGCGCCTTGGCTTGTATCTGTAGATATAGATATCGATACAGTGCTTCGTTGCATGGGCAGATTCTCATCAATAACGGGATAAGAGTAGCATCAAAAAAATAGCCAAGAGGTGATATTACAAGATCTCAAGAGAACGCGGTGCGAGACGACTAAGCAGCAAATGCATACTTCAAGCTTCCATGAAGGAATACCGATGCTTACAAGCGCGATGATAACGACACGATCGTTGAGAGACAAGAAGGATATGAAATAAGCCGCCTGCTCTAAAAGGGGTGGCATCAAGCTGCCCAGCGTTTTGAATAGTTCAGTTGACGACACTGACTTTGGCCGAGACGATGCCTTGCAATACGGTCGTGAGAAGCCGCAACGGGCAGTGCGATCGATATGCATGACCGAATGCATGTGTTTGCAGAACTAAACGTAGAGCTCCTTGAATTCACGCTGCAAACCTGTCTCTTGATTGGCAGTGGAGACCTTGCTACGCGTTTGAACGCCCAAAGGAGTACCGGATTTTATAGCTCTGTATTGACAAAGGGACCGGGACCAAACGGAGGACTTGGGAGATTAGCACGAGCGTTGCTGTCATATGAGGGGAAAAGCGCCTCTGCACTCACTGCTTGCGCTGACGACGGGTAGGTCCACGTGGTGATACAGCAAGTGCGTCCCTACGTTTAGGAAAGCGATTACTTTTCATAGGTGAGATTACGTGTGGTGATTGCGAATCTGCAGTTCCGGCACGAGGAGGGGGAGTAGGAGCACAAGAGCTATTTATATCTTCAGCCTCATCTTGGGCCGAACCCGCGATCGAGCTAGGCGGGGTACCGCCTACGCTGCTAGCGACAGAGGCAGTGGTAGCAACATCGTCACCACCACAGCTGGAAGCATTATCGGCTGTATCAGTAGATAATCTAAATCTCTGTCTCGGAGATTCAGCAGCTTCAAATTCAGCATCTGGGGAAGCAGCTCTGGACCTAATTTTCTTTGTTGAGGACGTGGAACCGTTAACAAGTGGAGAGATTGATGTTTTGATGTTACGATCTCTTTCGATTAAATCTGATAACTGAGTGGAATTTGTACTTTGCGAATTGTTAGTTGCTGATGTTGCAGTTGAGCTTGATGCAGATGGAGATGAGGATCGCGGTGGAGGATTTGAGCTCATCATTCCTGGTGTTGCGGCTGTGATACCAATACTCGGGGGCAGCGGAGGTGTATTAGGCGATTGTGGAGTAGTGGGTTGGTTGAAGTCTTCAGACTCTGTTTCGTCCACTTCGTTTTCGAGAAGCGATTCCAAGGCTGTCTCCCAGCTTCCCCCTGAATCGTGAATCAGCTTGCGAATTTCTGTGATTGAATGGCGGTGCGGGTAGCGTAGTGAGGACAGGATGAGCGACTCTTCCTGTGTGGCTTTAGATATATCTTCCGCTGTAATATCTTCCACAGCTCCAGGCATGGGTTGTTGCTGTTCGACAATGCATGGTAAACCAGCATGAGGGCCAGCAATGTTTCGGGCGGATGAGTAATGCTGGAGATGCAAGGATTGCACGGCATCAGCATGTTGCAGCGGATGGGGCCGCACAGATCCATCAGATGACCGGCTGAGACTGACCTCCCAATTGTGATATACAATGTACAAGTCAGGCAACTCCTCCTCAATCTCCTTTGCTTTTCCTTTTGAATCGCTTCTGGCATGCTGTTGTTTCGCTTCCCTGCTAGCTTTGGCATCCGGGGATTCGTCTTCGAAGCCGATGACATACACCAATTCAGCTTGAATGACTTTGATCCTTCTTTTTGTCATTCTCGCGAATGCGACAATCTCCAGCTGGGTGCCATAAGTAGCTGAGTTTCTCATTTCCGCTACATGCGCTCCGTATGCACCCTCGGGCGAGGAATGGTTGCTATCGTCTATGAATGCTATGTATTCGTCTCTATGTGCAAGAAGAAAATTGCAGACTTCGTGCCGGATACTCAGGTGGTGGTTCGGAGTTCCATGGAGTTGATCGGACAGGGAGCGGAAGAGACACGACCCGTCACCGAGTCTATTAGCCGTGGCAGAGGGCGGCCATCCAAGTATAGAGGGTAATGTACGTGGGTTAAATACAGCGATATCATGCCAATAAAAGGTGGAGTGGGATTAGTGTGGATTGCAGCAGGGTGATCGGGGAATTGTGGACGAGTGAACGGATGGAGGAGTGGAGGGAGAGGTGGGAGAGTCAGATAGCGGGGAAAGGCAGGTCGCAAGGTCCATGTAAGTGGATGCTCATCATCTGTGCGGCGTCCAAGCGAAGAGCCTCACGTATTTGCAGCATACAGTCCGAGTCTCTTCAGCTGCGCCTCGAGCTGTCTCTCGTCATTGAACGGATCGTTGTAGAGCTGGAGATCAGCCACGGGGCATTGCATGCAGCGGCACTCGCAGGCATCAGCACACGGAAGCTCCCAGACACGTGTCCTGGCTGCGGCAGACCGGCTCACCCTCGCACCCTGGCCGCGCGTCTTGTCTCTGGCCCGGTTCGTGACCCCTCCGCTGCCCGCTTTCTTGCTCGAGCTCTTTGCCTTGTAGCCTGCAGCCGGGTTGGCGGCCCTGCGCGGAGGACGGCTACGCGCAACCATGGTCAGCTGCGGGCAGGCAGAGCAGCGAGTGTGTGTGGATTAGATTAGCAGTCTATCGCTTGGTCTGCTTTCCACGGTTGTCGCGCGGGTGCATGGTGATCGCAGCCTGTTTTTCTTGCTATGCCTCCATGGGCGCTTGTACGCTCGCAAGAGCAGAAAGAAAGGCAGAGGTTCGGTGATCTTGCGAGGGTCGACGATGGACGGCCAGACAGAGCCCTGCAGGAAGAGGTGCTGCTGAAGGACTGCAGGGTGTGGCCAGACAGACTGCTGCGTGCCCCTGTGCGGGTCAGGCGTGGGTGGATTGAGGAAATATAGTGCGGCAATGCAATCAAATCAGAGTAAAGTGTCTGGCTAAGGCTGCTACTGCTGGTGGCGGCGATGGATTCAGCAGTGCGCACAAGGCAAGGAGGCCTCATTCGCATGCACAGGGACCAGCATAGTGCATGCTGCTGTACTCCGTATCGCAGCATTTGCTGACCGCGTAAGCTTGTATGCCAATGCCTTGCTTTGCATGTGAGTGGCAATGGCAACCGTGCCAGGCTGGAGCTGCAGGCTCGAGAATCTCGACGTGCGAGATATCGCCCACACGACACCGGCGAAAGGTACTGCACTGAACCTGACCCTTACCAGTCCATAACACTGCGCACTCGACTCACTTGCGGACCATCGAAATCACCAGTATACGACTTGCCTGGCGTGAGCCGGCACACCAAGCCGATCACCTTTCTGCCTTGCGCCTCTTCACCCTACATACTGCTGCATAACGGCAACCACACTCTCGAAACAAGAGCCGCCGCAAGCTCTAGCGAGATCCGCAAGCAATGCCTCGCGTGTCTCTCCAGACTGCGAAAGAGCTCCCGAGCGGAGCAGATGTCGCGCTCTCACCGGAACTATGGGATCTCGTGCTCGGCCACCTTCAGCCGGAGGAAGCGACACCACAAGCAGCACGAGCAGCCGGCAGTTCGCATTCTGAAAAAGCAAAGGTGAACGGAGCCAGCACCTCACCTTTACCGCCTAGAATAGCTGTAGCTATCAGGAGAAGATACAAGCTTGACGATGCGAGACATGCGAACTCCATCAGTCCAATCTCGACTCTGGTATGCTGGGCTTGCTTGGACAATGTGCCCGCATACACAATAGACCAGCAGAAGAAGCAAGATAAGGGAAAAGCCAAGAGCAAAAATCACACTGTGAGGCCTCTTTCACTTCGTCTTACATGCTCGAACGACTAACGCGCTGTTCTGCTGTTTGCAAAGTCGGCTTTCCTGCGCACCTCTCAAAGACTAAGAAAGCGATACCCTGATTTACTCGGCCTATCAGCATGCACGCTAGATATCCGACGGACCGCTCCAATAGAATTATCTCAGGTCTTTTTAGTAGCCAAAGACACGGCATCATACGCGTTCGCTTCTCACGATGAAGAGAGTCTTCACAGCTTGCTTGCGCAGGACGGCCGGATATTACGACAGAACGAAACAATCGAATGCACGATCCCTCATGGTACACATCTATCAAATGGTGCACCGAATGGTCATGCGAATACTTTCAATTACCAAGTCACCCTGACCGAACCTGTTCTACAAGGATACATCTCTCAAAGCACAAGCGAGATTATCGTTCTTCCACCTCTCGCTCCAACCAACAAGAAATCTAAGCAGTCAAATAACGTGAAAGAGCGTTCTGACTGGCACGTTGGCGAAGATTTCCTGGCGACCGGAGGATTAGATTCGAATTCGACAGTCGGAGATTCCGAGCAATCCTTTCTACCAAATCAAATAACATCAGATACGGGCGTAGCGTCGTCAACATGGCAGTCGCCCCTGACTAGTCCCAGCATCAAATCAATCCAACTAGATGCCTCGCTATCAGAATATAATGCTTCGCGACCTCACAAAGGAAGATTATTGCGCGTGCTGGCATGTAGTCAGTATATAGAGGATGAAGACCTCTCGCCTGCGCCAGATATCGAAGAAGATGAGCACACGCGGGCGTTCGTGCGGGCTTCGGACCTGACTAGATTGGGTTTGTTCAGTGGCGACACGGTCGAGATACAGGGCCTTTCGTCCGAAAGTAAAAGGATTGTCAGAGTTTATGGGTTGAGAAGAGCACCTTCTATGCCAGATAGGTGAGCAAATCCCATCGGGTGAAACATGGGACGAAGTGTTCAGCTGTACTGACTGCGTTTTCCCGATACTCGTTTAGTGACCTTTGGCTCCTGATCTCACCGATCCTGCTCCATAACATGTCTAATCCGACAATAATCCGCTTAACACCCTTGAAAAAGGACTCGCATGTACCAACAAACTCAAACTTTCCAATTGCAAAAGCAATAAGTATAGCAAGAATAGCATCTGAACATTCAATGCAGAAGAAATACCAACCTTTATTTATTAATGCATTGAAGAATTATTTCAAGAGTTCGAAAAGGATATTACAGCAGGGTGATCTGATTGCACTTCCTATCGATGCTCAAAAAAGCTTGTTTCTGTTCAAAGAAGGTGAGAATGGTACGACTGGGGAGTTGCAGGATGATATACAAGATTTCGAGTGAGTAGGATCATATGAGTTTTATTCATTCCACTTTAGGAGGTCTGACGAGCTTATTCCTACGTACCTCCATGTTTCCCCATACTTCAAAATGTAGACTACCAAATGCATCATCCGTGCCGACCGCCATTGCCTACTTTAGTGTAGCAAAACTGGATTCACCCCCCGATGTAGGCGGTACCGGGGTCGCTTCAGGAAGATATGGCTGTCACGTGGATCCATCAGCCACAACTATGATACAAACTGGTCTTGCGAACAGTCCCGTACCTGATGCGTATAGCTACCTCGGTATAGGTATGTATGCATGTCTCAGATGTCCCTGCATGTCTAGTAGAACTAACACGTATTCCTTGACTTGAAACGGCTGGGCTACTATAGCTGGGAACTTAGCAAACGACAGCGTGTTACAAGTCGCTCCCCATGGACAAGAAAGCGTTGCCAGTCGCCTGATGGATTTTGTCAGAGCGTCGTCAATGAAACATACCACAGCTCTGAATATGAATCTTACCGTTCTATTGAAAGGAGCGAAAGGAAGCGGGAAAGCTACTTTAGTGCGGCAAGTGTCTCAGCTTAGCGGGTTCCATTTACTCGAGGTAAGGCAGAACAAGTTTAGATGGGAAAGTGTAGAAACAGAAGCATTTGCTGAAGGCTTTCTCCTTAACAGCTTGACTGCTACGAGCTCATAGGAGATACAGATACAAAGACAGAAGGAAACCTTGCGGCTCGATTTGATCGAGCTGCTTCGTGTACTCCGTGCATACTCTTGCTGCGGCATATAGAGGCGCTAGCTCGGAAGAGTCAGGTCTTGGAGACGGGTCAAGGTGGGTAACCAAAAAGTCAAATGATCAAATTGCGATTTATCTTACTAAACCACAATGTTCGGGGACGGTCTAGAACCCACAATCGCGAGCACCTTCCAGGAATGTCTCAAAGTAGCCCAAGATGCTCGTAAGACGACAGGCTACCCCCTCATACTCGTCGGTACGACTAGCGATGTCGACAAGATACCATTGAGCGTTCTTGGATTGTTCAAAGAAGAGTTTGCGATAGAAGTGAGACAATTGTCTAGCTTGAATTTGAATATTACGCATAGTGACCCCATTTCCTTACAGGCTCCGGCGGAAGTCGAACGATTGGCGCTACTAGAGGGCATGCTGGCGGGTGATGTGCTGAGCCCAGATGTATCAGTCAAGTCGCTGGCCGTGCAGACGGCTGCGCTCGTCGCATGCGACCTGGCAGACCTTTGCGGGCGGGCAAGGAAGAATGCCGTAGCGCGCCTACTAGAAAAGCAGTGAGCCTCAGCATGGGCGACACGGTTCTGCAATACTCTGTAACGAGCTGACTTCTTTTCCCTGATGGCAGACTGCATATTGCAGATTGTCAACACGCCGGCGTGGCTTTGACAGCAATGGACTTCACATCGGCTTTGGATCACGCTCGTTCTTCGTATAGCGAAAGCATAGGTGCTCCGAAAATTCCGAACGTTACTTGGGACGATGTCGGTGGTTTAGCGAAAGTAAAGACGGAAGTCCTCGATACTATACAGCTGCCACTGCAGCATCCGGAACTATTCGAAGAAGGTTTGAAGAAACGGTCAGGAGTATTGCTCTATGGGCCACCAGGAACCGGCAAGACGCTTTTAGCAAAAGCCGTAGCGACATCGTGTTCGCTGAATTTCTTCTCAGTCAAAGGTCCAGAGCTACTGAACATGTACATTGGTGAATCAGAAGCCAATGTTAGAAGGGTCTTCCAGCGTGCAAGAGATGCGAAACCTTGTGTTATCTTTTTTGATGAGCTGGACTCGGTAGCTCCGAAAAGAGGTAATCAGGGTGATTCGGGTGGTGTCATGGACAGAATTGTTAGTCAGTTATTAGCGGAGTTGGACGGTATGGCGGAAGGGAAAGGTGGCGCGGATGTCTTCGTTATTGGTGCTACCAATCGACCGGATCTATTGGATCCTGCACTACTGCGACCCGGAAGGTGTGCACGTAACAACTCCACACCGTACCTGGTGTACCTAACGATGTTTAATGACTCTTTACAGGTTCGACCGGATGCTGTACCTGGGGGTCAGCGACAACCATGATTCACAGCTGAAAATAATCGAAGCATTGACACGGAAATTCAAGCTCGAACCGGAATGTGACCTCGCTGCTGTGGCTGAAGGATGCCCATTCAATTATACGGGAGCCGATTTCTACGCCTTGTGCTCGGATGCGCTACTCAAAGCCATGTCCCGTAAAGCTGAAGCAGTAGATGCCCGCATCGGTAGGTGCTTGTCTTGCAGGTGATCCCGTGTCTTGGTAACTGATTTCAGCACCCTCCAGCCGAGCTGAACAAGACGCCAGAGTATGCACGCAATCCGCTAACACCGCAATACTATTTAGCCGAGCTTGCTCGACCGGAAGAGATGCAAGTTACCGTCTCACAGCAAGACTTCGAGATGGCCCTTAGGGAGCTAGTTCCGAGTGTCAGTGAAGCTGAAATGCTACATTACAAGGTTGTTCAACAACGTTTCAATCCAGAAACACAACAAGAGGAAGTGCCATTGGATAGGAAAGGCAAGGGCAAAGCAAGAGCATTGTAGACAGCTTTCCAAGCTACCGTAAGACCGTAGACCCACTCTTGGCGTAATGCATCGGCACATGCCTGGCCTAGCTACCCACAGTACAAGTCGCCATATTGTTTCTTCGCCGGGTTTCGAGTCGGAACAAGGAGGGACTCACTCCGTCCCGTCACGCCGTTGCATAAGGGGATCTGCATCACAGCCAAACAACCAAAGCATGAATATGCTGACAGAAAAATCCAACAGAACACGTACGCAGCTCCATCTGCCGGTGGTGAAGCTGCTGCATGTTCCGTCTTCATGCACGCAGTATCATATTGTACGGTGTGTGGGCTTTGGAGGAGCACCTTAGCGCCTAAGAGCGCTCATGGGAAAGGCATCATCAGCTGCTTATTTTGTAAGATTAGCTATCGCAGCTAAGCTACGCGGGACTCTGCCTGATCGTCGCAATATCTCCGTTACCCGCATTGCAGATGAATGAGTGGCTACATTGACATACTCCCATCGTGTGCAATACCAAGTAGATCTCCCATAAGTCTCGTTCTAGTAATCGTTACACCACATACTTCGTAATCCATTCTAGCTCGTTCTTCCCTTTGAAACCATTTGTCAAGGCTGTGTGGATCCTCAATAACCCTCAGGTATTTCCGGAACCCGTTCATTCTGCCATCGGGGCATCATAAACGAAGCATGCCTACTCGCAACAGGCGTGATATGCCTAGAGAAGGAACTGCCCGGATCAGAAGGTGTACTGGGGTATACCGATACTCGATAATCATCATTGCTATAAACACTCGACGGTCTCGTTTGCGTGTCGTTATGTATGACGATGGTCTTGCCTCGTATCAACGGTTTAGGTGCTAAAGACTGTGTTGTTGTTCGCTTGTCTAACCGAAATCGCCTGCTGGTCGTGGATATCGAGATTGTATGCGGTATAGACGCATTGCGTCCGTGTGCAGGAAGGGGGCGGTCTAGTAATGCATGGTGTGGCTCTAGATTTGAAGCTGGAGACGCAACGGCGGCTTGCCGATCCCAAATGTTATTTGGAGCAGGTGGTGCTATCTCCGTCTGTACTTGCTTTAGCTCAGTCGCCAAGCACCGCCCTTGGGGCCTATATGTGGCGGTCAACCCTTGACCGCCGTACATGACGGGCTCAGCGCAGATTTCTTCGTATAGAGACTGATCCCGACACGGCTTTTCGTCATATTGCGCTTGTATGGGCCTTGAGATATACACCGGACTGCTGGAAAACAGCCATGGGGCCAAAATACTCGCAGCCTTTTTACGGGCGGGAAGGGGTTTCTTCTTCCATCGTTGTATGATGCAATAAGTGGCCCCGACCAAAATAACCGCACAGCCAACTGCAGCGACAACGATGATGATGGTACGTTTGGTGCCGAATGCCGTGCGCTGCAATTTGCTCATGGGGCGTTTCACCTGACCTGGGCAGGGGAAGGCTGCTTTTAGCGTCATTGACTAGAGACGGACTAATTGGACCCACAACAATAGCGGAAGTAGATACGAGATACTTGATGGTATTGGAGTGGGCTATGATCCGACAGGAACTAAATTAGAACTCGGTAGAATCCTGTGTCAGCTGGCAAAGTAGAAGAGACCGCAGGTTCAGGAGCGAGATCTGCGTCAGGGCGTAAGCATTGTGAACATCAGGCGTATGGCTCTGGCTCCATTCGGCTGCAGACTGAAAATGGAAGGGTTGCGATACTGCAAAGTTTGGCAAATGCAGCTTTGGTTGAAGAAAGGTCTAAGGAGCCTCCTTTGATGCTTGATGGCGGAGTTGTCTATACCGAGCTGACGAAAGTAAAGAACAGCAGAACCGGTAGGCACAGGGGTCAGATCCTGTTCAGATTCTTCTAAGGTCGCGATTCAGATATAGCATTCAACCTTGACCCACAGCCGGAGGTAGGAAGGCGGCCTTGAGGCTGGGGGTCCCCTGCAACGGCCGCTTTCGCGACAGGCCCAAGCGTAAAACAACAATGCGACCGCCCGTTGCACCTCGCAGACTATGCTGACTGGCTCTGCGGTATGCGGCTTGCTTCTGTCCGTGAACGAATTGCTGTTGTGCCCGACGTGCTCAACCTCGATGGGCGCCTTCAGCCTCTTCAGGTGGCTGCGAACAGGCGAGACCGCCGGTGCGGCGGGTGAAGCTAACGCTGCAGGCTCGACGCATGACCGCAGAACAGCAGCCAGCAGAGGTGGTGACGTCGGACTTCGTAGGGCTCGCAGCGAGTCCAGGAAGCCCAACACGGCTGCGGCTGGACCGAGCAACAAGGCTGCTGCATCTCCAACTCCATATGGCATCGCCGCTATTCCAGCGGTTGCTCCAAGAGTCGACCTGAGCATTCTGCGCTCGCCCAGCCCACCTCTGGTCGAAATACCCGTAGAAGGCTATAGGGCCAACTCGCCTTGGGTGGATCTCGCTGCTCAAGTCGAGCCTCCTCGTCGTGGCTCTTTCGGCTTCGGCAGCTTCCGCGCTTCCTCTGCCTCCCCAACGGCCAGAGCGGTCAACGACAGGCTTTCTGACTATCTTGACGGGAAGCGCATTACTGCAGAACAAGCAACAGTACTCGTGCAAGAATGTGCAAAAGTACTACCAGGCCAAGGTACGTTGCGGACGCGATGCTGCACTAGGTTTGATCGACGTTGGCGGTTTATAAACAGGGCTTGACTATCCTTTCCAGGTTTAGAAACCCTCGGCATTTTCAGACCGTGGAGACTAGCAGAATCACCTTATATCATCTCAAGGACCCTCGCTCTGTTCTTTCGAGCTGTATGCCCTGAAGACAACGTCCCGCTAGATGACCGTGATTTGCTCGGTTTCGGCAGAGACAACGATGCCTTGAATGCTTTCAAGGAAGCTTTAGCGGATGCAGGGACTCACAACACCGTCGCCTGTTTGAAATGGGTACGTCAAGCTGATAGGCCCAGATTGTAAAGGGCAGTACCCAAGTTGATTTGCGTGTAATGCGACAGGGCCTCCGCCACCTGCAATATGGTCCGCACGGCTTCGGAGGCGCCGATGAAGATGCGTGGAAGTTCTATACCACCTTCGTAGACTCGGAAGTCAGCTCCGCATATGACCGTCAGACATACCATTCCTCAATCCTAAGCCAAGTGCCAGTGGAACACAGCGCCTTACTCACAGTGTGTCTGGAAGTATTCGCTCGAGTTGCAGTTCACGATGCTCAGAATGCTATGCCAGGTGGGTAGCAAAACAGCCGCCAGAGTCATAGATATGACCTGATGATCTGCTACCAGGATTGCACTTATGTCGCCTGCTCGCTTTTTGGCTCTTTGGCCGACAACATGTGCGCTGGATTGACTGGCTGCATTTGTATAAGGACTACCTCATGGCAGCCTCCTGCTTGGAGCATCTATTCCTTAGCTATTTAAGATCTCAATCTCAAGATGGGCTCCCGCTACGACTGAAGGAGCTCGTCACACCTTACCCTCCACAAAAAATGCAACTGACAGTTGCCGATATTCCCCGTCCTCTGCCAGATGAGGTGTCACTCGATACCCTAAAGGTCGTTATTACATCTAGCCAGACTTCATCAGCCGAAGACGAAGACATCGACACGAAGATGAGACTGCCGGGCGCTCTCTTCGCTTCAGCCATTGAAGCACATGGCGATGAAAAGACCAGCGGCGAGTTGCGTACATCTTGGAATGATCTTGCCAGATCGGCGTGCTTGGAAGATAGTGATGGAGTCGACTTGCAAAGCATCATCTTTGACGAGACTGAGCGGATTTTTACTGCCGTTGCGGAAAGGGCAGAGAAACGCAGACGGGTCCGTATAGCCAGCAACAGGCAAGGTTCTACCTACGGTACTCGAAGACGCTCTGTATCCATTGATGTGGGGATGATGCAGTCCGCAAGCTCGAAATCGTCCGAGTGAGTTTACGGCGATTGACAGCAGGTCCTTTATGGCTGACTGGAAAGACGCTGTGCGATATCCACAGTTCAATGCGCCGCAATCGTGCTTTATCGAACGATTTAAGGATGCCCACGTCCCCAGGTTGCGCAGCAGATGTCTCATGGGGCGATTTTGCGACTAGAGGTTTCAGCGACGAGTTCGATTCGGATACCTTCTCTCTCTTATCGGAGGTTGGAGGACCTTCAATGGATGAGAAGGCTTCCGCAGCGAATCCCCCTCAAAAGCTTAAGAAGCCATACCCGTATGCTTCTCTTGCTTCGAGGCATATGCACCTAGGAAGACGGTACTATGCAGCGCGAGATGATCAGGCGGAGACTCCCGTAGTCGCGACAATAAAGGGTATACATCTTGTTAAGATAGACCCTATCTTTGTTGAGGTGTATCTCGACAGCCTCGAAGATCCTGCTATCACGTCCAAATGGCCATTGTTTGCCACAGCGGAGCTCAAAGGTGATGATAGACCGTACAAAGCGGTATTAGTCGAGGTTGAGGCTGCGGAGCCCACGATGCAAGTCCCAACTTCAACATCCACGGGATCTGACCCACTGGCTCCGTCGACAAAGCACAGATCCACTCTGAAGCAGAAGCGCGGTCTGTTCTCCCTAGGAAGCCGCAAGAAGCGTACAGCGGCCCACATAGCTGGCTCAGAGGCCTCAACTTCGTCTGGTCGTCCTGAAAAAGGCCGCTTCAACGAGTTTGGGAAGCGCATTCTGGTGGAAAACGAACCTCCCGTTTTCAAACCACAGAGTCGCACTCAACACAGTAGGACCTCTAGACCCTTCTCTTCGGCAACAAGCAATGTTGATAGCAGGCGATCAATTTCGATGGCATCCGAAGTCCCACAATCCGCAGCACCTTTCGATCTGAACAGCAAAACCCCTGTCAGACCAGCTTTCAAGCCTGATACTATCGCTGAAGCAGAAGAAGGACACGGACAGCGGTCTACACCTTCGCCTTTCGGCTCCAAGAGCTCCAGTGCTCGAAAAGTCTCCAGGAAACCTGTGCCAATTGTGGTGGTCGAGGACACAGACTCCATTGCGGAAGTTCTCAAGGAAGCTGAGCCCTTGAGCCGTGCGGGAAAACATCCAGAATGCGACGTAGGTCGACCAACGGATGCGTTTTCACAAGATGTCTCCAGTCAACCTGCTTCAAACGAACAGCAGAAATTGGGTTCAGACGGTGGAGAGGGCTGTTCCCGGATAGCGGCTGTGGGTGACAATGTGGTCGCCGACGATGCTAGAAAGCTGCCACACGGTACGCAAAGTGCTATGGACATTGTATCCAATGAAGAGAGCGAGCCAGGCGTGTCGACCGAAGATGATCTGCAACGCGAGGGCCAGAAGTCCCATACGCGAGTGTCCGACCCGCGAGACCATGCGCAAGTTACAATTGTCGGGAATCCGACTGATTCGCGGACTCACGACCCTCTTCGAGAATTTGAAGCAACTGCTCTTGCAGCCGAGAGCCGTGAGCCACCTAGCAACGAAGCGTCTGCTTCTCGTGACAAGGAAGATTCTTCCCCTCATCCTGACTCAGTCTCAAATGAACCAAGCATGGAGACGGACGGCCACAAGCCTGCTGTTACGTCGAAGTCACCATCCGAAGTCGTGGGTATGGCGGAGCAGCAAGAACGAAAGACAGATGGCACAGAAACAGTGCCGAGCGTCGTAGCTGAGACCCCGCTGCCAGACTCCGAGGGAAACTTGGAACATGCCGCAGTCCAGCCTGTTACAGAAGATTATCAATTGCCGAAAGACGCTAGAGAAACCCAATCCATTGTCCCCTTAGCAGCAAATGATATACAGGAATCTACACCGAAACGATTCGGGAGCGCACTCAATCGCGTCAGTCCTTCCCTCAAAGAACGCTTCGAGTTATCCAGCAAGACCCAGTTGTCACCCGAGCAAGGTGATGCTATCGTAACGACTCCCAATGCGAGAGCTCCGCCTTCTCCCTCGAGACGAGCTGCTTTACTGTCCGGCGCAAGGAAAATGCTCAGTCGAAGGAAATCGACATCATCCGATCCGGACGTGGCAGTCTCCGGCCAAAGTATGGTGCAGCCTCCTCCGCCTGGAACCGTCGAACCTGTAGATGTGGTTAGTACCTCAGCAGGGACAGGATCTAACCGGCCCTTGCAGGTCAGCCCAGCGTTTGGGACGCCCGAACAACCCCCCGTTGTCGACACGGCTAATCTTGCAGAAGACTCTTCTGCGGCGACCCCTATCGTGATCGATAGTGCCAGGGCCGATAGCGTCCTACCAACGAATATTGCGTCAATGGAGTCTGCAAACACCCTGGACAGGATACCTGTGGCCACTGAGGCACCGCCATCCCCTGAGGCCCCAATACCTGCTGAAACGCATGCCGGCCGTCAACTCAGTGAAGATGCAAACACGTACGACGGGGATGAAGACAATCGACTCGAACATGAGGATGAAGTCTTGTCCGTTAAGGCAAACTCTGGAAGGCTACAGCGCGAAAACTCGGAGCTGAACGACTGTGCAGAAGTCTTGCAAGGGTCTGAGAGGGAGACGCTGCCAGGTACGTCCTATGTATCTCATGAACGTCACACCCTCGATCCTTACCAGTTTCTGAGCGGATAGCCAGCGTCAATGAAGATCGGCCTGCCCCGCCAACAGCAGAGAGAGTGAGGCCGCCTGAAGCCAGTATTGACCCCAATATCCGGTCATCCCCTACAATGCCCATCGACCTCAGCTCACCGCTGTCAACGCTACTGTCGGCAGTCGAGGAGACTGCAGCAGCGACAGCTGACAGCCTTAATGCGGCTGTCTCAAGCATCTTGTTAGGTAGTACTCAAGCACATACTGCGACGGACAGGCCTGTTGCTAGTTCCACTGACATGCCCGCGATGGAAGTCGAAGCAGCTGCGGAAGCAGAAGATAGCGGTCTTCCCTTCCACGAATCCGTATCGGACCGAACTGCCGAGCATTCCGTGCACGAAGAAATGCCCAATTTCGGCGCATCTGGAGCAGAGGGACCTATCTCCGATGAAGGCGATCAGAAGCCGCAAGAGGCGACGCATCACCTCAGCAAATTTAGCGACATGAAAGACCGGGGTCGCGTTGAACAGCCACTGGAGCCGGTCGACTCGAGAAACCTGGATGCAGACAAGCACGACACAAGCCTCGCGTCCAGTGCAGGCGCGGAAGACATACTGGCGCGAGCTAATCATAGTTACGAACCTATCGAGGCTCCGGACACTGTAGAATGTGACAGACCTGCTATCAACCAGGGTAGGAGCTCATGGCAGCATGCCATTGTCGGTCAGACAGAAATCGCACCAGCGAAGCAACCTGAAGAAGAAAGTCTATTTGCCAAGCGTTCTTCGACTGTTCCACCGCCTGACTGCGCACACGGGTCTAGTGAGACAGCCCAGACAACAGGAGGTCGGAAGAGCGACGACGAGAAAGGCACTGTTACCACCGTGTCCGCAAGTATACCCGAACGAGTCGATAACACAGGAACAACCCAGGCCACTACGCACAGAAGCGACGACACCTTGGAACATCTCGCGACGCCAGTACAACTCGCTTCATTTGCGTCTATAACTACCTTCCCAATCTCTGGCTTGCCGATCCATGAGTCCCAGCTAGGCGACATTCCAAGTACAGGCGGGCAAGAGGGTTTTCAGGAGAATGAAGTTCGAGAGGACATGCTTCATTACCAGCCAGTCGCTTCTACATTCTCTTCACAACATGGTCAATTGCTGGACGCATCTTCCACTGGCGATGGTCTTCTTCCGGTTGACGACAGTATCACGCACCAGCAGGTGGATGCGGCGGGATCGCAACCGGATGCAGGTTCCCTGTCAGAGGAGATTCACGATGCTTCGGAAAAGTCCGCCGATGATGAGCTGTGGGCACGAGAAGCCCGTCTTGTTTCAGCAGATCCGGTTGTTCCTAGCGCAGAATCAGAATCTGGTCATTCTGACGAGAAGCCTGTGAGCATGGCGGAAGTGCCAGAGCCAGAGCCAAAAGTACGGCATGTATCGGAGAATGTTCGAACGCAACGGGCAGAAACTTTAATTGCGGAGATCGTGGCAAGGAAGGAAAAATTACATCCCCAAGAGAAGCCCAATCCTTGCGCAGGAGACCTGAGCACCACCGATGGTGAAGAAGAAGACCGTGAAGCTTGAAGCCGAACTTGCGAGTAAGCCTGTATACATAGCATATATTATTTTAGCAATATGATTTCAGCCAGTGGCTGATGCAAGGCCCACACTCTTATTTGCTCTGTGCAATAAAAGACTATCACTAGGGGACCGCCTGCAGTAGTTGGCTTGATGACGTCAAACGACAAAGATAATCCGAGATGTTATTACGACAAGACACGACTCTTGCAATACAAAGACTACCTTTTGCGTGAAAACACAATTAGAACCTTGCTGTATACCTTGCCACTGTCGACCGATTACTCGTCATCTTCCTCCATCTCGTCTTCCTGGTCTTCGCCCTCACTTGCCTCATCATCATCATCACCCGCCAAGCTCTTCTCGAGCATTTCTCTCCTTTGATCCCTAACCTTTCTTTGCAACTTGAGATAAGTTCTCAGAGGAGTATTGATGTTTTCGTCTCCTTTACCAGTCAAGAAAGCTTCAACCTGTTCTCTATCTTGAGGCGTGAATTCAACACTCTGCCTTTTTTCCTCGATGAATTTAGAATTGCTTTCCAATCGTTCGACGAGCGCTTTCAATCCATTTGAAAGTTTTGGGTTTCTAGTCTTCTTAATGTGTCGTTTCAGTGTTACTGTTACTGGAATGCTTAATTCAGGAAAAGCGATACTTGTACTCTGAGACGAAAAGAATTCGAGTAAGAGATAGATCGTTTCTTCTGCTAGACCATCGACGTATACTCTTGTTTTAGGATAGACTGCTGGTGCACGGATATAGTATGCCCAATCTAACGGTTTCAAAGATGATCCTTTTGGTTTTCCTGAGAATTCGGATGAATCGAAAATGTCTAGCAGGATTGGGGCGAGGGGAATGTAGACGCCTGTTCTTTGGACAATACGCAGTAGAGAGGTGACGAGCTGAAATCGGAGTGGAAAATAGCGAGAGGTGGGGACAAGGCTGCGTTGTTTGCAAGGAAAGGAAAGGAAGGAGTCAGCGGACAAAAACTCAAAACTTAATCCATCAAAAATCAGGACTGCTCACCGCATGACACCCAACGTCAACTGAACCAGAGGGTAGATCAAAGGTCTCAATTCGCTCTCTGTGGCTTGTTCCGTTTCTCTTTCCGTGTCACAAGCAGTGGCCAATACCAAGCTCCAGAAATCGATAGAATGGACAAACTGCCAGCTATAGACTTGTCGATACTGGTCTCCAGCGCCGGCACCACCAGATCCACTGGATTTCTTAGTAGATTGTTTGGCTGGATTGGAAGATTTGGGTGTTGCTTTCATGCTATTCCGCAGTGTGACAGCGAGTTGACGGATATACGAGAAAGCCAATTGATATGCCTGGGTTGAGTTATTAGTACTTGCGGAGGGAGAAACGAATAGCGACGATGCAGAATTCTTCATCAGTGTGATAGAAGGTAGTGTAAAAGCAGTGGTATTCTTTGCTACTTGTCCAATAGCTAGATATGTTCCTTTGGCTACGAGTTCATACGTGGATGCATCGCCTGCAAATGCAATGGTCCTCAACGATAGGAAAGCTGACAGCTTGACGCTATCGTCTGTGGATGTTGCCCAGAATCCTAGGAGATGTCGGATATGCTCTTTGGAGACTTTGCGGTTACCAACGAGATAAGGGATCAATCGGCCAGATTCGGTGATAGCGAGTTGCAGGAGACCACTGTTGGAGGTAGTAGATAGGGAGGAGAAAAGGGAATGTACAGAGGTGAAGTAGTTCTTCACGACTCGTTGAGCTGTAGAGTACTTTTTGGACTGAGTGGGAACCTTGCTGGAAACGACGATAAAAAGATGGTTTGTCAAGTCAGTCAAATTTTGGAGCTTCACCCCTACACACAACCCTGTAGTGGCACAAATCTGTTATCAACTCACAATTTCCCGTTGGCTTGCTCTTTTACTGGTACGTGATGATTGAGAACCAGAGGTGTATACTTGAGCGCCGCGGTGACGATTTTATTGAACATGAGCGCATTTGGAATGGTATAGACCTCCTTCTGTTGCGACTTGGAGGTAGCTTGTTCGTCGTCGTCTTCAGTTGACGCTGCTGTTCTAAAGGCAATGAGTAGCTTTCGTAGGGCCTTGAGCGAGCGTTGCTATTGAGGTGGCGTGGGAATGAAATGGAAACATCGTAGGGTGTCAGCATCATACATCGTCGTTTGCAAAGAAGCCGGGTTCTCTTGTCGCACCTTTAACATTTGAGTCTGCCATTGAGCGAGCAGATCCTTGTTCACAACAACGGCCTTCTGACGTTCTTTTCCTTTCTTGCTCTTCTTCGACTTTGACGTGGCTACCTCATCTTCATCATCGTCAGCAGCACCCTCGTTGCCCTCTTCACCATCGTCACCGAATCCAAGCAGAGCAGGATCGTTTTCTTCTAGGTACTTGTAGAATTCTGGATCTTTGTCTTTGAGTGCTTGCAGGGAGACCTTGTGTCGTTCTTCTTCACCTGGAAGTCACAACAATACGAATAACCAGCGGACGGTTTGGAATTAGCTCGTGCTCTACATTGTCCGTGCTCTTCTAACGCATTTTCGTCAAAGTAGACATACCCTCCAAGTCTTCGAGATCAGATCCGGCATCTTCATGCTCATCCGCCTCTGTTAGTTCGTCGTCGGATCCAGCAAGGAGGGCTTCGAGTGTTTCTTCGTCGATTCTGCGTGGGAGCGAGCATGTTAGTCTATTCGTGCTCTGAAATACGCCAAGTAGCCACCTACACCTGGTCCTCATCATCCGAGCCTACACCCAGCCCATCCCGAGCTTCGAGGTCCACCTCGGCTTGTTCATCTTCACCCTCCTCGTCGCCTTGTCCACCATCAGCACCTGTCTTTGCAGTAGATGGCTTGGCACCATACGCATGCTTCTTCAAAGCTTTTCTGTTATCGATCTGTGATTTTTTCTGCTGTCGTGCTCGCCTCTCCTTGATCACCTTATCGAGCTGTCCGCTGTTGGCAAACTTGCGTGTCGACTTGGCCTTTGCACTGTTCTTGGCGCGTACTTTGGCCATTGTTGGTGGATGGATGGACGTTGCTTTCCTTGCTGCTGTCGCCCGGCGGTCCTCCACCAAGATAAAGAAGGTGATCGCGCAGTGCAATTTTCAGCCTGGCTGTCCATGCCTGCATACAGTGGTGGCAATAAAGTGAGGACGACCAGCTATTGGAAAGCAGGATTGTGGGAGGTATGTCCTTGGGGTAATGAGCATCCTGTCTGACTGGGATGCCTGCTTCGTGTCCACATCCATGTCTGCTCTCCTTGTATATCCCAATACAGAAGCGCCGCGTTGAGCCCAAGAGACCGAATGGGCCGCCGAAGATGCGAATTGCAGCACGTGCCCGAATGGAAGATGCCGGGATGCATATTCGGCATTGCATAGCCAATGGCGAGGACTGGGTGTATAGCAGTAGAGTATAGCAGTCAGAGGATAGCTATACTCTGCAGTGGGCATTGCAGTGCATGGTGTAGACTTGCGCAAGTCATCGCCTGCATTCTCCTGCACACTACACTGACAGCGCATCCGGAAAGCCTGCCACCATCAGCCATGTCCGCATGCATGAGGTGGTCCTAGCAGAAGCCACCGCTATGCGCTGTATGCATACTTCAATAGCAACTGCTGCTTGTACGCCACTCCAGTGCACGCACACTAGTCTCACTCGTACACTTTCTACAACACCGATCGAGTTTCGCCCCAGCGTTATCCAGCGTTGAGAAGGCAAACGACTGAGTTATCCGAACCGTAGAAAAGAGCTGGCCATTCTGCACGCTCCTCTGACGCCGACCAACTCGCACACGCAGTCACACCTTGCAGTGAGCACACTCGCTAACTGCGCCCGTCTGTCCCCTGTTGGCCACCTCAACCTCGTGCCTGTCTGCTGCGTGGCGGCCCCGCTGTCGTTCTCTCCGACCTCGAAAAAGTTCAGCATAGCCAGCGCCCGTCTCGTCCAGGACCGCCGTGGCATGCAAGCAGTCGCAGCTGTAGTCATCACCTCGTCCATCTGAGCAATCCTGCACTCGCGCCATGAACGGCCAGCAGTCCTCGGCCGCCAACGGCCTCAATGGCATCACCTCGTCTATCTCCAACCTGCTCGGAGGCGGACACCCCAACGGAGCCTCCTCCTCGGGAAGCGCCCGCAGCCTCCTCATCATCCACAAGCCATCTAACACCCGGCTCGCAATCGACGGCGTCCCCGAGACGCTGCTCGGGTTCGCCCTCGACCTCAAGGACGAGTTCCTCGAGCACCTCAACGAGTCCGCCAAGGGCAACAAGCTCGTGCTCGAAGCGGCACCTGAACAAGCAGAGGACGACGACGGAGACGAAGCAGCTGACCACCCGGCCAAGAAAGAGACCAACGCCCAGCTCTTCCTGGCGTCGTACTGGCTCGAATTCATCACTCCAAAGCACGACCTAGCGACCCCAATCCTGCAGGCGTCGAGGGACTACTTTGCATCCACCTTTTTGCTCAACTCGACAGTCGACATCCATGCCATCGCTGCCAAGCTCGCCGATACAGATGACAAGAAGCTGCTCCTCCGAAGCTGGATCAATGCCTGCGCCAAGCTCGGCGCCCTGGATTTTGGCCCCACTGGAAAGATCTGGGACGAGAAGAGCAACACTTCCATCTATGCTGTCTTCGGCGGGCAAGGCTCGAACGAGTACTTCTTTGACGAGTTCGAGGTAAGCATCAGGATTGCTCTACGGCCTGGACAGAGGTCGTCTTTTTCCCTCGCCATTGGCGCTTTCACTGTGGCCCCTCGGCTGATCATCGCTTCATCTCCGTAATCTTCCACCTCGCCAATTTCCGTCGGACCCATAAACAGTACCTCTATGACGTCTATGGATCACTGTTCACCTCACTCCTCACTTCTGCAGAGAGTACACTGTCCCAACTCGCATCGAAGCACTCCTCCTCCCTCTACTATTCTTACGGCTTGACTCCCTTTAGCTGGTTGAGCCGCCGTTCACCTCGCCCTCCCGTATCCTATCTAGCATCATGCGCAGTCTCCCTCCCGCTCATTGGATTGGTGCAGCTATGTCAATACATGGCTACTGCTCGTGTCCTAGGTTACTCTGCCCCGGATGCGATCGCCAACAGAATGAAGGGTGCCACTGGCCATTCGCAAGGTGTCATCACTGCCGCTGTCATTGCAATGGGTGGCAAAGATTGGGACGAATATGTATCGAACGCTTGTGAGGGATTGAAAGTCCTCTTCTCTATCGGAATGAGAGGGTAAGTCCCATGTATACGTATGCACGAACGCTTTCAAAGCTGGCTGCTGACCGATTCGCATTCGTCTTTGCCCGCGCATACAGCACGGAAGCCTTCCCTCCTGTCAGCTTGGCACCTGCCATTGTCGAACAAAGCATCGAATCCGGCGAAGGTGTGCCCTATCCGATGTTGGCTGTTACTGGACTCTTGCAAGACCAGCTGGAAGCCAAGATCGAAGAGACAAATCAATACCTCGAGGCCAGCAACAAAGGTCGAGTTGATATTTCACTCTTCAACGGACTGCGAGCCTTTGTAGTAACAGGTCCACCTGCATCTCTCGTTGGTCTAGTCAACAACCTCAAGAAAGGGAAAGCAGAATCTGGTAAAGATCAATCTAGAATTCCTTATTCCAAGAGATTACCAGTCTTCAGTATTAGGTTCTTACCTGTTGGAGTACCTTATCATTCGCATTATCTTTCAAAATGCACTCCCAAGGCTCTGGAACAAGATACGAACGAGGATATGGTTTCATTCTGGAAGAGGGACAAATTGCAGATTCCAGTTTATCATACCGAAACTGGAAGAGATCTGAGATCTGATTCTACTGAAGGATCATTGGTTGCAGAACTATTCGATCAAGTGTTCGCGAGACCCATTCATTGGAATCTTGCTACAAGATTCAACGATGATGCCACTCATGTAGTTGACTTCGGTACCGGTGGTCAATCAGGCATCGGTTCCCTCACAGCTAGAGAAAGCGAAGGAAAGGGTTTGAGAGTAGTCGTCGCTTCTACTGGTACCAACGGAAGGAAAATCGAAGAAGTCTACTCTTCTACAACGCTCAAGACTGAGAACAAATGGATGGGTAGATTCGGTCCAAAGCTCGTCAGATCGAGACATGATGGTCAAATTCATCTGGATACTCCAATGTCAAGGTTGCTATCGAAACCCCCTCTCATGGTTGCTGGTATGACCCCTTGTACCGTTCAAGCGGGCTTCAATGCTGCTGTTGCAAATGCAGGCTATCACATCGAACTTGCTGGTGGTGGTCATTACAACGAGAAAGCGCTCAGGAACAAGGTAGATGCCATCATCTCGCAGCTGGAAAAAGCAGGAACTGGTATCACACTCAATGCTCTCTACATCAATCAAAGGCAATTCACATTCCAGTTACCTCTTTGGTTGAAAATGAAAGCCGAGGGTTTCCCAATTGAAGGCTTGTGTGTCGCTGCTGGTATTCCATCGACTGAAAATGCAAGCAACATCATGGCACAATTGAAAGAAGCCGGTTTGAAACATATTTCGTTCAAGCCTGGCTCCGTCGAGGGTATTCGTCAGGTTATCAATATCGCCTCTGCGAACCCTGATTTCCCAATTATCATGCAATGGACCGGTGGAAGAGCAGGAGGACATCATTCATGCGAAGATTTCCATCAACCTATGCTAGCTACCTACAACTCGATCAGACAGCATGAAAACATTGTCCTCGTTGGAGGATCAGGATTCGGTGGGGCCGATGATGTTTGGCCTTACCTGAATGGTTCATGGAGCGAGCAATATGGTGTTCAGAGAATGCCTTATGATGGTTTCTTGTATGCTTCAAGAGTTATGGTAGCTAAAGAAGCTCATACTTCTTTGAGTATCAAGCAATTGATCGTAGCTGCTCCGGGTGTCACCGATGACAAATGGGAAGGTACTTATGACAAGGAAACCGGTGGTATTCTTACCGTTACTTCGGAACTGTGAGTTTGGAGGATGATTATCTACAACGATCTACCATGTCTATGTATGACATGGGCTGTTGCTAAGTTTCACCTTGCTGACATTCCTCTTTGTCCATCAAACACAGCGGAGAACCCATTCACAAGGTTGCGACCAGAGGTGTCAAGCTATGGAAGGAATTCGACCAAACTGTCTTTGCGATGCCGAGAGAAAAGAGAGGAGCGTGGCTGCAAGAACGAAAGGATTATATCATCAAACGTCTCAATGCTGATTTCCAGAAGCCATGGGTGAGTTGCCGAAGTTTCTCGCATATTACTTCTATACGGGGGGTAGTTTGTCATCTGGGAAGCTGACTGATGTAATGGTTACTCCCTGTGCATTCTAGTTCGCCGCCAAGGCTGATGGAAGCGTTTGCGATCTTGGCGATATGACATATGCTGAGGTTGCTCAACGAATGGTCAGACTCATGTATGTCGCGCATGAGAAGCGATGGGTTGACCCAAGCTTGAAGAAGCTTACCGGTGACTGGCTACGACGAGTGGGTCTCCTGAATTATTGCACTTTTGCATTCTTCTGACGCATGGACGACTTGCCAACGACTCTACTGCAGACGGAAGACCGCCTCTCCCCCGTCAACGACTTTACACCCAAGCCATCGGCGATTCAGTCGTACAATCAGCTCGATGACCCACTTTCCTTCCTTGAGAGCTTCCTCTCTCAACTGCCAGCAGCAAAGAAGCAGATCTTGGCATCCGAAGATATTGCGTACTTCCTAGCCATCTGCCAGAGACCAGGACAGAAGCCATGCCCATTCATTGCTGTACTCGACAACAACTTTGAAGTCTGGTTCAAGAAGGATTCACTCTGGTTCGCTGAAGATGTTGAGGCTGTCTTTGATCAGGATCCTCAGAGAGTTTGCATTCTGCAAGGACCTGTCGCTGTCAAATACTGCACAAAGGTCGATGAACCCATTGGTGAAATGTTTGGCAACATCAAGGATACTCTGATCAAGAATGTCCTGGAGGAGTTCTACGGTGGTGATGAAAGCAAAATTCCTACAGTCGAGTACTTGTCCAGAGCACCTCCTTCGAATGCAGTCATGGATGAAGAGACCCTGAAATCAGCATACGATATCAAACATTCCACACGGACAAACGAATCGGATGATTCGACGACCCACATCTACGAGATTGATGGCGTACTGCCCAAGACTGGAGAGTGGCTTGAACATCTATCAGGCCCCAAGTTGGATTGGCTGAAAGCATTCTTGACGAGTATCAACGTCTCTCAAGGTAAAACTGGTTTGGTCGAGAATACTGCCAGTAGATTGTTCAAACCTAGACAGGGTCAGAGAGTTGAAGTCACCTTGAGTAACAGGGATCAAAGACCTTTGAAGGTTGCTGTTTTCGGTGCTATTAGGAATTAGTAGATGAAAAAACGCAGGGAAAAGGGGAGAGGGGAACGGAGGGACGGTATGTCATGGCGAGCAGGCAGTGGATTGACTGGTCGAGGTCCTTAATCCCTCGGAAAAGCAACTTTGGTTTTCATTGGGCATGATCTGTCAGCCTATCCTGTTCCTCTGGTTCCCCCACGTGTGTGTCGGGATGTCAACCCTTTCACTTTCTAGAATCTTTTTTTTACACTTTCTGCTTGTAACGATTTCAGGAGGATGCTCGAAGTTTAAACATCAATGAATGGATGGCACGGGGCTATCTGGTATCTGACTGATTTGGCTGGCCAGCTCGCTGGTAGCTGATTACCTGCTGGCTTCTTTCCTGCTTCTGCAGGCGGACAGCCGAATGCAATACGGATGGTTAGGAACTCGTCTTGTCGGCTATTGCTCCGGTCATCGCCTCCGTCGGGGTCGGTCTCCACAATAACATGGATCCGATCTGAGCAAAGCAAAGCAAGAGCATCCTCCGCAAGGATACCGTCGCTGTACACTGACCACGGATAGCTGGCTGCACTGCTGCATGCATGCTGTCACGATTGCAGCGCTGTTTCCCGATCATGCGGACTGATCTGTCAGAGACGACCGCACGTTCGTGGCACGACGGTGGCAGCGGGAGATTTCAGCGGAAGCAGTGTCGGGTGCGGACATACGACTGCTGTGAGACTCCTGCACACTGCTGCAGCTTTTGCTCGTAGACCGTCACGTCACCTTCTTCCTTGTTGCTCACAGTCCAGGGTAGAGCGTATCCTCCCTCCAGCGGTGCGATCACGCTGCAACCACCGCGAGTCTCTGCAACCTTGTCTGCACCGTGCTCTGCGGCAAGTCTCCACCAGCTTCGTACCAGCTGCAGATTCGTCGCCTCTCGACATCTGGCCTGCGTTTCAACCATCCAGCATCCCTCCAGGTCGTGGACGAGTGCTGGCCACCTGCCGTCTGTCATTTGAGACATCCGCATCAGGGTGAGATCACCATTGGGAAAACACACCGGCATTCTCTGTAGACAGCGGGGACAGGCACACAGACAGCCAGATACCAGCCTCTGCATCCCTCTCACCGTAAACAGCCAACCTATCTTCCCCCCATGAAGTTCGGCAGCCAGATCAAAGCGGGCCTCTATGCAGAGTGGGAGAAGTACTACATCGACTATTCCGGTCTGAAGAAGTTCCTCAAGCGTCGTCAGGCTGCACACGAGTCCAAGCACGAATCCCATATATGGGACGACGCGGATGAAGCCGAGTTTATAAAGAAACTCCAGGACGAGCTCACAAAGGTCTCGCGCTTTCAAGAGGATAAAGTAGCCGAGCTCCATGGTCAGATTGCGCTCTACTCTCAGGAAGTAGAGGAACTTGTCTCGCTCCAGCAGGAACATAGAAACGGTGGGAAAGCTGGCCAGCAGAATGGCGCTGCTGGCGACGCTACCCCTACCCCTGGTGGCCCATCTTCATCAACAGCAGCACCACCACCAGCAGGCGGCCAAGTGGCGAGACTCGGTGATGATGAGGAGAACATAAGCAGAGCTAGACAGTATTACGATGACGACGACGACGACGATGATGATGATGACCTGTCCACAGAAGCTGAAGAGACGGAACGGAGGTTTACAGAGCTCGAGGAAGACCTCGAGGTTCTCATAGCCGATGTCTATGATCTCGGCAGGTTTACACATCTCAACTATACCGGATTTATCAAGATTGTCAAGGTAGGAGCGCTGACCTTTGCATGGCATGGTAGCTGCCTCGTTATAACTCATCAACTAACATTTTCGCCTCTGCAAACGCGATCTCGTAGAAACACGATGTGAGTTGAAAGTAGACCATCCCATCCGCTGTGTCTCGTTGTGCTGACACTGTCATCCCTGACTCGCAGAAACAAACGGGATGGGAATTACGAGGAGATTTCGTCCGTCAATACCTGGAGAAGAGGCCTTTTTACAAGGAAAACTGTATGTATAGCTATCCCGACTTATTTTTCTGGGCTTAACCGTCGATGCTCGATGCTAACGGCTTCCGTCTACTTGCCATCCTATTCTTCGCAGACGATGATCTTATCGTTCAGCTGTCGAAGCTATACAATATGGTCCGGACACGAGGCAACCCGGTCCAAGGTGACTCCGCTGCAGGTGGAAGTCAGAGCGCTTTCGTCAGACAGACTACAAAGTATTGGGTGCATCCTGATAATTATGTCAGCTTGAAGTTGGCTATCCTCAAGCATCTTCCAGTCTTAGGTGGGTCGCTTGAGTTTATTTAGATTCCGGTTTTCTCTTTCCAATAACGAAAAGCTAACGTGGTGGATGTCTTTCATTGCTCGCCGATACATCATAAAGTCTTCAATCCCGATAAGAAATACGAAGAAAGAGATGCCGCGATTTCTTCAATCTACTTCGATAACGAAGCTTTGGATTTGTATCTAGGTAGATTAGAAAAAGCAGAAGGAGCTGAAGCAATTCGGTTGAGATGGTATGGAGACATGGATGTCAAGACTATATTTGTTGAACGCAAAACCCATAGAGAAGATTGGACAGGTGAAAAATCTGTCAAAGCACGCTTCCCTATCAAAGAAGAATTGGTTAATGACTATCTAAGTGGTAAAATTACTATGGATCAAACTTTCAATGATCTGAAGAAAAAGGGGAAAAAATCTGAAAAGGATGTTGAAAGTATGATTAGGTTGGCCAGAGAAGTTCAACAGAGTATCCAAAGGAAGAAACTCGTTCCCGGTAAGCTAACAGTCTTTGCTTAACTGCTTGATGTAAGTTTTTCGACGTAAAACTGACCTATTTTGCAGTTATGAGAACATTCTATAATCGAGTTGCGTTCCAGCTTCCCGGAGATGCTCGAGTTCGTATCTCCTTCGATACCCATCTCACTCTAGTAAGAGAAGATAACTGGGATGGGCGTATACGATCAGGCGATAATTGGAGAAGAATGGATATCGGTATCGACTGGCCTTTTGAGCAACTAGCCAAGGAAGATAAAGAATTGTTCCCTTATGGTGTTTTGGAAGTCAAGTTGCAGACTGAAATGGGTCAGGAACCACCCGAGTGGGTTAGAGAACTCGTCTCTAGTCATTTAGTGAGTCTATTTCGCAATCCTACTACAATGTGACATGTCCTTGGGAGTATCTGTCTTGACCAAGCGAATGCCTGTACTAAAACATTGCATCTCTCCAAACTTGCAGGTTGAAGCCGTTCCTAAATTCTCAAAGTTCATCCATGGTTGCGCCACCCTATTACCGAACAGAGTCGATCTCGTTCCATTCTGGCTACCTCAAATGGATACCGATATTCGCAAACCTGTGTCTGGCAAGAAAGCTGCTCTCATTGAACGACCGACTCCTTCCGCTTCGCATACACCCACCACTCTATCCGATACCGAACCCCAAGCCCCTACTTACACCGAACCCCTCAGCGAGGATGAAGACGATGGTGCTGGTGACCATGACCATGACCACGATGATGATGACGATGCTGGACGATCGGGTGATCCGATGCGCCGAATTGCGAATGATGAAGTGGGCGTCACAGGCCTACCAGCTGAAGCTCTAGCGCAAGCCGAAGAAGCAAGAGCATTCAGAGAGAAGAATCGACAGAATGTAGGACATCTCGAACCAGGTTCTAGTAAAAAGAGTCCTTCTCCCGATACTTTGACTGCATCTTCTGCTGCAAATGGCAAAGGACATAACGCTGCTATAAAAGCAGATTTGAGCAAACTCACCCCCAAGAATTTGAAGAAATTGCTAGCGCAGAAATATGAACAGGAAGAAGGCGATGGAGGGGAAAATGGAAATGCTGGAACGAGTGGAAACAATCAGGGAGCTCTCGATACTGATGAAATGGCAGCGGAGGGTGGTGAATCGAACATCACTATCAACGGTAATTCGAACGGACCGGTTTATGATAGATCATTTACCTATGCTGGAAAACGCATCGCCGTGCCCGTCAGAGTAGAACCGAAAGTCAATTTTGCGTTGGAGAGAACTCTTCTGGTGAGTACTGCTTGTAGTCAAAGATCCACGCAGAGGTCAACGCCAACCATGGATTGAATTTCAACAGGCATGGATCGAATTTGCCATTATCATCAGTGCCATCGGCGTTGGTTTGGTGAGTGCAATCTCTGTTTCATTTGCAGCCCTAACTATATCAAGCTGAGAACATCTGGCTTGGACTTTTACAGCTCAACTTCACAAAGAAGCATGATACTATCGGCTTTGCAAGTGCCATCACTTTTACTATAATTGCCTTGGTGACTATCGCATATGCATGCGGCATGTTCCTATATCGAGCATTTGCAATTCGGTAAGTAGTCAGCCCTCTTTATGTGATAGGCCACAAAGCTGAAACTCCTTCCCGTCTTGTCTTGACTCGGCAGAAAACGCCTTGCGATTCATTACGACGACAAAATCGGCACTACGGCCATCGTCGTTGCTTTGGTCACCGCTACGCTTGTCAACTTCGCTCTCAGGATCGAAGAAGCCTTCTGAACCCCCTGTATGCATAACGTGGAAAAGCAATCCCTCGTACACGATTACCAGGCCACTGGTTGGAACCTCCGAAACTACCAGCCGCCGTCACAGCATTCATTCCAGCTCCTTCGAAATTTTTCGATGCGCGCTAGCAAGCATATACAGGGAGAAAGGCCGCACTGTCTATCATATCCGAGACACATGAATTATTATCTGTAATCTGTATGATGTAGACACACGAACCAAATTCTATCGATCGCTACGCTATAATACCAGAACTTAACTTGCCCTTCTTAACCGCGCCGCCGAAGATCTGATCAATCTCATCTGCTTCCCCGGACTTGTTCTTTCTCTTTTTCTTGCTTGGCTTCTCGTCCGTGCCAGCGCTTTCGGTCGGAGCTGCTGCTCCTTCACGAACAGGAACGGCGGCTTGCGCAGCCAATCGGTGAGCCGGTATGGCCTGCTGCTGCTGTGCATGTAGCTCAGCAGGCGTACCACCTATGCCCCTAGCTTGCCTGTCCTTCCAGTCGTATCTATTGCGTTTGTACAAGGGAAGATTCACCTTGCGAATGAAGAAATGGCCAAAGAATGATCCTTGTAATTTGATTTCATCTTGAATAAGCGACTCGGCAATCTTGTCCTAAAAAGAGGCAAGACAATGGTACATCTGGTCAAACCAGAATGATTGGCTAGGGCTTTTCATCTCCGGACTTACTCTGAGAAATGGGTCTGCTACAGCCCAACACCTTTCCGCAACCCTTGAGCCTATCCGGTCATCCGCCAAAGATCCATAGTGTCCTATTAGATTTCGAAGGAAATTCCGTCTATCTTTATAGGGGACGGCTTTATTGTCCTCGTCCAAAAAAGCATCGATGACGCGGGAAGCCATGGGATCACTCGCTAGGACAATAAGGCGTGGAATAGGCATTGCAAGTAGGCTTTGCGTGACTGCATTGTTCTTGATGCGCAGCCAGGACTGCAGTATCAGCGACCCCTGTACTTGCATTTCTGCCTTGGCAGTCGGATCGACAAAGGATGGATTGCGCTTGAAGAGTCTCAATGACATGAGTGACAGTGCACAAGGTATCAGATACTGGATATCCTCCTCTGCCGTTGTTTGGAAGGCATCCAGCAAAGCCTGCATACACATCCATGGGTCAGATAATCGCGCATGAGAATGCCCCCGGAGGCCTCGGACTGATCATAACATACCTTGTTGATAGCTTCCTCCCCAATGTTATACAGGGCTACCTTATCCAGCAAAGCCTTCAAAACACCCGTTCTTGAATTCTCTATAATACCTTCTAGAGCGTCAGGGATTTCATCAACCACGATCTGCGTCTGTTCCGTATTGGCTCTCTCAACTACTCTTGCACAAACGAAGTTTGCGACAGGATGGCCTGCTAGACGACCCATTCGACCGACAAAGTATACTTTGAACAGCAGATCGTAGATGGATGGGGGGCACAAGCTTATAAGCTTTTCCAGTACATGTGAAGAGATATTCGAACGTAGTAGAGTTTCGATATAGTCGGACCTCGGCGGTTGTTGAGGCAGTGTGTTGTTGACTATTCACTAGAGAATCAGCTCATCGCTCTAGGGAGGTTTCGTCAAGGTGGCACCTACGATGCGCTGTGATGAGACCTTGCAGAAGCCTGTCCATCAGACTACCTTGCTTCTCAGAACGACTCTGATCATTCTCAATTTCCAGCATAATTTGTACCAAACCGGTAGCGATGGGATCGTCACTAGCAATGCGCAAATTTTGCTGAGCAGCCTCGCTGTTGACCGATTTACTACCACTCAGTGTCCTATCAAGGGCAACGAGCAATTCTTCCAAGGTATCTTCGAAAATCTTGGGCACTATCCTCTTCTCAGGTGCTTTGCCTTTATTGGCCTGGTTGTACGTATTCGCGCTGTTTTCTTCATTTGTAGGTAAAAAACTCCGCATTTCACCGCCCTGCCTATTGTTCTTCCACCTCGCTGATTTCTTAGAACGTGAGATCGCAGATTGACCTTTGCCAGTATGGGTAGATTGACTGTCAAACGGCAGGGGTTTACCGGCTAGAACTAGTAGGATTGCCCGAACTATGTAAGAGCCCGTTTGCGATTTAACAAGCCTAGGGAGGTCTTCGAGTACTTCCTAGGAATCAGAACAACGAATAAGCAAAAAGCGCATATTCATTCGGATCAGATGAGGATATACCTTGGCGAGCGCAACTATGCACTCGGTCATTGTCGGTAATTCGCCAGCCGTAGTAGAGGTCGAGGTTGAAGCCTGTCCCATGTTGATGGGTCCGATAGCGATAACGCCTCTTCTCTGAAATGGGTCGGATATCAGCTTTAGAATATGCAGGCGTTTCTCGTGGCTTATCCTACGCACCTCGCGCTCTACAGTCTCGCCCCCACCAAGTACAATCAATGTTTGCAGAACATGGCTTGCGAATCGATCTTGAGCAATATCACTATACCTATCAGCCACGAAAGCGGATCCACGTCAGTGACAGATACTTTTCGAAGGGGGGAAAAGCTAATGCGTACTGCCCTGTGAAGCGGTCTATCAGGACCCTTCTAGCGAAATCGTCCATCGAGTAAACGAGCCTTTCCAGTATAGGTGAAGTTTCAGGATCCGCCGCGATACTCGCTTCATTATTTGTTAATTGAGTCAGGGCGGCTCGAAGAAGTAGAACGCGCTCTGGGTATATCAACCAGATGAAGAAATATACATTGGAAAGATAGGAAGGCGATCGAGGATTTCAGTTCCGTTCGAGGTATTCCCAAGCATTAAACCTGCACCAGCAGAGACTGCACTGAACTCACGATCTAGCTCTTCCTCCTCCTCTTCACCCTGCGCATATCCTTCTTCAGCTTTACTTGCAAGCCTGGCACCATGGAGCTGTTCGAATTCGAAAATCTGGTTTTCCAATTGCTTAAAGTAGGCCTTCATATCTGGATCTACAGCTGGCCAAAGACTTGTACTTTCCTCTTGCTGGCCTAGAGAGGCAGCAGCAAAGGCACCATGTTGGCTATCGTTATATCCCTGCCCTACATCTTGGTTTGTTGCTGCCAATCTAGAAGCCGGATAGCCAGAAGTATCTGCTTGTTGCTGCTCTTCACCTGTGTACTCTGTCCCAGTGACAGCTGCTAGATGCTGGGCTTTTTCATCAGGCTTAGCATAGACGATATAAGCATCCTCCTCCTTGTTCTTCTTCGCCCTTTTACCCCTCTTTCGTAACTCCTTAGGCATCCTGGAGCTAGTGGCCTGGTGAACGTCGGTGAGCCAGATGCAAAGTAGGCAAAAGCTGGCCACCACAGCATTTCGGGTGTTCAAGTTGTGGCAAATAATATGGCATCGAGTATGTAAGTAGCAGGAGAATTCCAATGAAGTCAATGCTTGTTGAAAGCCATTGTTAAGTTAAAATATCATTTAAGTAGCATTGTGAAATGCTAAGCGGATACAGAACTGTAATAGTCTGTTCATGTTGTAAGCCCTAACTGGCTTAATTAAATAGGTTATTTTTACATTACTAATGGGAGTATAGTGTGATCTATGAACACTTGTACGCAGTGCGCTCCCGGCACCCCGCGTCCAAAGCAAGAAAGGGTCACCCCCTCCTGAGAGGGAGAAGAATGGTGTGAATACCAAGCTTATCAGTGAGTGACTCTTCGTTTCTTGGCTGGGGAATTTCCACTGGATCTCAGAGCGAGTAGCTCATGTGCAGCATCATCATCTATTTCGGAGTCTGTGGATTCTCTCTTTACTCCTGTGGATCTGGATGATGAGGGGCAGCTAGCCACCGAAGATAATCCTGCGCTGTCTTCTGCAGTTGCAGATGTAGCGGACGGGTAGCCTGCAGGCTTTGCTTCAGGCTTATTGCTGTCGGCCTCGATATTATCGCCCGCTTCGGCTCCACTGTCATGTTGGCGAGGCCTGCGACCAGCTCGTGGATCTCGTGCTGCTCGCGCAGCTTCGGCCTCGTTGATAGCGCTTGATCGACTGACATGCTGGTCAGCAGTCCGTGGCGCACGTGCTGGGGCAGCATGTGCTTCACGAGCTGGCACTGGCGCAGCTCGCTGAGCGGGTGCGTATGCTGGTGGGGGAGGTGGTGCAGGTCCTGCTTGCGGAGCAGGTGCGCGTTGCTGTGCCGGTGCAGCTGCAGGTCGGGCTGCTCCTGCCGGAGCAGGGACATAAGGAGGAGCATTGTAAGCGTACGGGGGCGGAGGGGCATAAGCATTGGGAGGAGCGTAATCGTAAATAGGTGGTGGTGGTATATGTATTAGTGGACGAAAGCCCTGGAAGCTGGGCAGATGGAGGGCGAGGTGATGGGGCCAGTCCGGCCCCATATTACCATGGCATACATACACTGTACATGTATGAGGATGAAGAAATTAGCTATGCGAGACAAACCGTTTTATGGGATTGAGAAAGGTAGACTAACGGACGGCACCGTCCCTGATATAGTTGAATGCGAGGGAGCTGCAGCAGAAGGAAGCATAAGGGAAGCTGGGTACGTTGGATAGGTGGCCTGTGATGGAAGGGAGCCGAATCCTACCTGACTTCAACAAGAATGTCTAGAGCAGGATGTGGATGAGCGAAGTGCAGCTGCCTGTGGTCATATATATTTAGACACTCGAGCGCAGCTTCGAGTGTAGCCTAGATGGACGATGGATGGGTCAGGACAGAGCACCAGTATAGTAGTATCCGCTTAAAGCAGTGACGAAAAGCGGAATGTCCAGACGACAGGCAGCCATACACACCTGCAAGGTAGGCATCTTGGGACAAAAGACTGCTCTTCCTGTGAGATGCATCCCCCCGGATGGGATGGGATGGGATGGGACGGGATTAGCAAGTGGACAGGAAGGGTACCCGTCAGCAACATGTCCACTAGCGGCACGTGACCAAGTCAAGAGCGGGACTGACCGCCATAGAGCAGGACGACGTGATCGCGCCCCTCCCGCATGGCCATCTTGCAGGTGTGACTGTCGAAGGTGTCAGTAGCCAGTGCGATGTCCCGTGCCGACTTGCCTGTGTACATACAGCGTGGATGGGTAGATGCTGCTTCTCGATCGCTGGGCCGATATGCTCGGTGTGGCGTGGCGGATGAGAAATAATAGGAGGTCGAATGTCCGACAGGGGAGGAGAGGACACGGATGGGTGTGGACGCCGGCTTTTGACAGTACCGAGGCCTGCGACGTCAAGATACGCACTCGAGTTCTGGTCTGCGTGCTGCTCTGACGACTTCAAGAAACTATTGCTAGGCAAACTGCTACTGCCCGAAGAATCAAGAGGCAAGAGGCGTCTATCGAGAAGCGGCCTCGCAAAACCAGGCAGCGCTGCACCAGCAGTCGTACAACAAGCGAGAAACCAATCGGAGGCTTTGGTCGAACGTCCTGGCTCGCGGTGCTCCGCATGTGACTATGCGCTATCTGTTTGTGGCCCCACCCGCGACCGGCGAGATGCAGCCGGCCCTTGCAATAGCCTTTGCTTTGCTTCGGGAAGACGTCGACGGCCAGATCTACATCGCCTCAGGCTCGTCCTTTCATGGGCGCTTTGAAGGCTTCGTGGCAGGCCTCAGTGCCGCTGCGGCTACCCGGATCTTCCGTCTGGACCTCGGCGATACGGACGATGTAGAAGACTATTCCAAGAACATGCTGCGTCGGGATTCGAATAGACTTCCCGCTCTGTTTGGAACGCACAGGCATTCTCGCGGCAACCCTGTCCCGTTCTTCAACTACTGGCAGGCATTCGCGGCTGGGAACGAGGCGCAGAGGCTCGCTACCGTCCAGCGCATCCTGCGGATTATCGACAGGATACGCCCTGACATGGTCGTTGTAGACCAGATCTACGGAACCCCGTTTGATGGTGAATCGATTCTTCTTTTTCCGTTTCCTGCATCCCTCTCTTCCCCTCCAATTGCGGACCTCTTCGGACTGAAATCCCCACCTCCCGCCACCGAAAATGCTGCCTCTTGTCGAACAAAGCTTACCCCATTCTTCGCATCCCATCCGGACTCTTCCTACTCCTTCTGAACCTTATTTTATTCACCTCGTACTTTCGCCATGTGACGGAAACATACGTTCTCGCATCGATTCGTTTCCATTCTTTGAAACTCCCATCTCATAGCCGTTCGATACTCCAGATTACCCTTCGTCGTTCTGGCACCGGGCCATCCAAGCTTTGCAGCAGGCAAGTCTTCCTTTCTAGCACGGTCCCACGGCCCCCCCACCAAGGTCACTTGACCTTAGCCCCGGTCTGACAGCGCTATATTCTGTCACAAATTGTCCATAACTTGGCTGATAGTATCTGATCCTGTGGCCAAAAATAAAACCTTCTGTCAGACGCAAACCCTATCCGAGAACCATTGTCCATGTCAGGCATAGAATGGAAGAACAGTCTCTGGAATATTTTGGACAATTTCCGGCTGCTCTACAAGCTTATTACGTGGGTGGCCGGATCACCTTGGGCATGGACTACCCTGAAACTCAGAAGATGGGTAGGTCATCGCGCGCATCTATCCTGGCAGCAAAACCGGTCTGCTGACCAGGCTATTGCTCGGCTTGTGCCACTTTTCTCCTTCTCTCTACACATCAGACACTCGGCTTCAGATGGCTTTCTTTCAGTGCAGATTCTATGATCACACCGCCTCCTGGCAAAATGGACGAGGTATGCGCGGCTATCATGTGCAACGTCGCAAACCTCAACTTCTACAAGCAGTAAGCTTAGTCTCAGGCGGTACAAAGGTCCTTCTTTCTCATACAGAGCGAGACTGAGTTCCTGCATTCGTTCATAACTTGCGCTAGCTGGCCGGCCAAGTGCCACTTCGTAGGGCCTTGTTTCCCTGCCGACACTGCGAGCTTGGATGCGGGCACAGATCTCGGGACACGTCGCTGGCTTGAGGACGCACGTCAAGATGGCTCAGATGTCATGTGCGTGGTCCTACCCAAGAGTATTCATATAAGCTCCTTTGCACTTGCACTGATCCCCTTAGATGCTTCAGATTCATTTCTTTCGGGTCGATGTTTCCTTTCGTAAGTACCGATGTTGTATAGTGAATGATCGGAGGGGAAGAAGTATGGCTCTAACTGGAACACGTTCACTAGACACAAGAAGACTACAGCAGCATGCTTCGGGCCCTTGAAATCGTCAAGCGCGATTGTCCAAGTTCGAGAGTTCTCTGGAAAGTCGTGAAATGCGAAGGTGTGGAAAGTGAAGAATTGCCCTATGTTCGGCAAGTAGGATGGCTTCCAAGCATAGAACAGGTTTATAGACATCCTTCCATGAAGGTTGTGGTGCATCACGGAGGAGGTGATTATCCTTTTAGTTGCTTAGAGCTCAAGACGTATTTGCTGAGCAGTTGATGGGGTCCAGGCAATACCGCTAATGAGGTTATATATCACGGGCTACGACATCTTGTGATACCCCAATGGTCCGACACTTACGATTGGGCCGCGTGAGTACTGCGGTGAATGTACCACTATTAGCTAAGATGCTCGCTGACCCGGGCTCCTGTCTTGCCAGAACAATTGCGAGTTTCGGCCTCGGGGAGCAAGCCGAGAATAAGGGACCAGCACTGAACAGCAGTGAAATAGCACGAAAGCTATTGAAGCTGCTGCAGTACCCTCAAAATTATCGAGACAATATCGCATACTGGTCCAAGCAGTCAAAATTGAGTTCAGGTGCGAAAGGTGCAGCATGCGTAATCAAGCAAGCAGCTGTCGATCAGGCTGTGCGGTATAAAGAGGCGTATAGCATAAACCAACGTTTCATGGCAACTTTCGCGTCCGAGATTTGAGAATCCGGGTTTTTTTTTGGGTGTGTCGGGCATGCGGACCGTGTACTGGGTGGGATTCCAAAAAGGGTATCGTACATAGCAAGAGCAGAATTACTTGCACCTCGCAGTTTTCACGTGTATCTAAGATTCGCATACTTGACTACCCCGCATCAGCAAATGTTGAGAAACTGTCACGAAGATCTGCGGTTTGTGCCAGTGACTGCTTGCGCAATGATTGAAGGCAATAGGACTATTGACGGAGAGGGTCAGAGGGCCGCACTAATACCATATGGTTGGACTTGCAACCTACACAGGCCTTTGGCCACATCGCTGTCATCACTCCGCCCTTGAACAGCTCGTTTCAAATTCACACTTGCACTATTGTGGAAGTTCTTATTCGCTTTGACTCGACCACTGCGCACAGTGCTTAGGACTGCCAGGCAGGAAATCAATTTTTTTTCGGTGAGTATAAGGACAACCACTGGTGTTGAACGGTTGACTCACATCTATGAACTTTCTCATCGCCAGTCTCCCCAGTATCCTTTCGCGTTCTAGTGCGCGGCAGAGCGTCCAGGTTCGGCATGACGCCAAGCTTGATGAGGATTTGTCCAAACGGTGCATCCGGTAGCAGTCGTGCCAGGAATCCAACTACCAAGCCTCCTGCTCCTAGGAGTATGCTAACACCCCAGTAGGCTATCGGAATTGGCGTGGTACCGAAAGCAGCTCCTCCAATAAAGACTATCATGATTTGCCCACCAATCACTGTTAATGCCGACAAAGATCAGATGGGGACGAAGAAAACGATCAAAGTGGTTGTCACATACTGATAGCGAGTATTCCCAGAAGCCAGAGGTTGCGGTGCATGCCCGCGAAGACGTTGAGGCTATTGTCCAGCTTGCGACAATTGATCATATTGAAAATCTGACACCAGACAAAAACGTTAAAGACGAGGGTGCTAGACGAGACGGAAGCGTCAGCAGACTTCTCTTTCACTCTGCCGGCACATAATCTCACTTGAATTCGGTCTTAGTTGGATCGTTGTCAATTGACTTCAACGCTCTCGGACCTAGGAAATGCAACGTCATGGTAATAGCAGTCTGGTAAAGCGATTGCGCCGCAATCATTTTGGCCACTGAGTATTCTCGTCAGCTCTGGTTGTCCTATCGCATTCGCCCTTAACACGGCTAATACTCACTCGGTACCGTCATGATCGGAACTTCACGGGGTTCAGGTTGTCGTTCAAGGAGAGAATCGTCTGCCGGATCCGTAGCCAGTGCTAATGCGGCGAAAGTATCCATGATGAGATTGACCCAGAGCAGCTGGACGGCGTTCATTACGCTATTTTCTTCACCGCTCACGACTGCAGAGGCAAAGGTGATGATGATAGCGGTAATGTTGACAGCCAGCTGGAACTGTAAGAATTTGCGGACCGCGTCACTAACGCAGCGACCCCATGCGATTGCAGAGACAATCGTTGCAAACTGCATACAGGACATCATCAGTTAAGAGCTGTCTTGCTGTTACCCCTATAACTTGAGGCCGGCTTACATTATCATCCATAATGACCACATCGCTTGCTTCTTTCGCTACCTCGGTGCCGGTTTGCCCCATTGAGAAACCAACATCGCCATCCTTCAGGGCCAGGGCGTCATTTGTACCATCGCCAGTGACTCCAACGATCATGCCCACATCTTGTAGAGCTTTGACGAGTGTCTGTTTGTCTTGCGGTAGGGAACGTGCCATGACACTAATCTTAGGTGCTTGCTCCCGTTTCTCTTCATCCGAAAGCTTTCTCCAGTCCGCACCCGAGATAACAATAGCATCTTTGTTGTCCGCGTCGTGGATATCGCATTGCTTGGCGATGGCTTTTGCAGTTAAGATGTTGTCACCAGTGCACATCTTGACATCTACTCCTGCTTTGTGACATTTGTCAACTGCTTCCGGGACTCCAGATCTCAGCGGGTCTTCGATGCCAGGTATAGCGAGCAACGTAAGGTCTTTCGCAACAGCATCATATTTTACTTTGCCCTTATCGCCGCCTTCCCCAGATGTTCCCGCACTCGAAGGTGGCCATTCATCATAATCCCGGTACGCCATGGCAATAGTCCGCAAGCTGCGGGAAGCATACTCTTCAATGAGATCTTCGACCTCCTTCTTGCCTTTTTCATCGAGCTTTTCCCTCTCTTCAATGTCGCCACTCTCAAGTTTCGCTCGGTCGACGCACAAATCGAGTATTGCTTCGGCAGCACCTTTGACCAGAAGTCGATACTTGCCACCTTCCTTTAGCTTGATGGCAGTGGCCATTGCTTTCCTCTCGCTCGAGAATGGGAACAGCATGACCGTCTCAGCCTCTTCGCGTATTTCTGCATAGCTTTGATCTTTCAGGTCTCGGAAATCCCAATCCAGCATTCGCAAGAGGGCGCTTTCAGTCTTATTGCCAACAAACTTTGGTCCTTCTGCTTGAGGGTCATCTTCATGATCATCCGCAGCATCACCATTACTGCCGTTGTGACTCTGTTTTTTCTGTTTCTTGTTTGGTTTGCCCTGCTTCTTGTCGCGTTTCGATGTGCTATCTTGCTGACCATCACCACCGTTGGCCTGATCATCCTGTTGGAAAGCAGTCGTATTTATAGCTATAGAATCCGCCCAGATGGTAAAGAGCTTGTCGTTCTTCTTGAGTGATTCCTTCAATCCTTCCAGATCCTTCACCTTATCTCCATCCGCTTGCCCTGCATTGTTTGATTGATCACCTTGTCGATGGTTCTGCTTCTCTCGAAGCGAGAAGCGGACACCCCCGATGGTACCCTCGACAACACGCATTTCGTTCGCCGTAAGTGTTCCTGTCTTATCCGTAACAATGACGTTGGCATTGGACATAGTTTCGCACGCTTCGAAGACACGGACTAGCAGGTTGTGTTGTGTCATTCGATTCGTTGCGAATGCCAAAGCAAGTGTTACTGCTAGGGGTAGGCCTATAATAGGAGGTTTGCATATAGCATTTAGCTAAGTCATCGGAAAGTGCTTCAAACAAGAAAAGGAACGCAGAGACATACCTTCTGGTACGGCCACAACGATCAAAGTAACACTAATAACGAAGCTCTGCAGGAATGACTGTCCTTTCTCGGCGGGCGTTCTATCGGGGKTTGTTTTCAACTCTACACAATTCCTAATGAATAAAGCTAAGAAGAGTATACCGCCAGCTATGCTAGCAAGTTTAGCTATTTTCTCAGCTAAATCAGCTAGTTGCTTTTGCATTCTTGTTTGATCAGGTTGTGAAGATCTCAATGACATGAAGATTTTCCCTTGGAATGATCTTGGGCCTACTGCAATAACGACGTAATGACCTTTTCCTTCCAAAACTTTTGAGCCTGATAACAAGAATGGATCCGTTGCTGACTCTTCCTTCTTCTTGTTTTTGTTGTCATCGTCTTTCGAGTTATCATTGCCGTCTTCACCGGAATTCTTGCTACCGTCTATGCTTTGTAGGGGTGTCTTGCTGATTGCATCGGATTCCCCAGTTGCATCGCTCTCATCGACCTTGACATCGCTAAGCGAGGAGAGAAGGACTCCATCGCTGCGTAGTATGTCTCCCGCCTTGATGCTCACAATGTCACCGATCAGCAACTCGGGCGCTTTGATGCTGTTATTTGGGTTGAGGCATGGCGTCAGTCTTTGAGCTAATCAGGCCAGCCGTTTCTGGCTAAGACGTACATTTTGTATTTCTTCCCGTCGCGTAGCACGTCGACATTCGGAATCTCTTTCGTCTCGCTAAGTGCCTTGAACTGTTTTTCTTTGGAATAGTCGTTCACTGAGGATGTGACTGTAACAATGACGATAGCGGTCACTGTGGAGGAAGGGTGAGATGATGGCTCAGCAAGAAGACAGGGGCCGATGTGACGGAAGATTGACTCACTGATGGCCACCCCTTCTACCCAATTGACGCGGGGTTCTTCTGGATCATGCTGAGGACCAAAGTCTTGCCACATGCCGAGTGCGAAGCTGACAGCAGCGGCGATGCTCAGTATGATGAGCACTTTATCGCAGAAAGCTTCCCATAGGAATCTCCAAAACGACTTCATTTCACGTTCTGGCAGCTTGTTTCTGCCATATACCCTGATACGCTCTTCCGCACCATCCTCGGAATATTGGTCGCTGGAAAGACCATTCTTTTCGTCTGTTTGAAGCGCGTCAAGAAGTGCTTGAACCGATCCATCTTGCTTGTTATTGGTCTGACTGCTGCTGCCGCTCTGAGAGGAGGACGATGAGCCGAGCTTGAGGAGACCTTCTACATCCTTGTCTGCGAGGCAGTTTGCCAAATCCCTAGGCTGGACGGCAAAGTCTCCCAGGTCAGAGACAACGGTATCCTGATCATCCTCGTCACCGTCGCCTGGTGAGCTTCTCTCATTGTCCGAGGCAACATTGTCGCTGTGGCCGTCTCCATCGTTCTGTCCGTCTCGGCTCAGTAGAGGCGTTCGCTCATTGCTGTGCTGCTCGTCATTGCGGGCCCGGCGGTTATCTTGGGATGACTGACGGGATTTCTGTTGCTTGCCGTTACCTGCCAGGAGACATGGATGCAGTCTGTCAGCTATCTGGAAAGAACACGTCGGTGCTGCCTGTTGCTTCCCACCTTGACTGCTGTTGGAGGGCATTGTAGCTGGTTCTTCCAGTCAGACGACGCAGACGCTCCTGGGGCTCTTCGAGATGGCTTGGGCAGATCCTTACAGCTGTGGAGCTGTCCTCATGCTCTCCAGTACGGCAAGCTGTGTACGGGATGTCGACAGAAGGCAAGCGAGCGTCTTTCCCGAGGCTTCTCAGCGAGCTGTCTGCTTCCTGTGACACACACTGGGCGATCGACTCGCTCAAATGTGTGTCATCGCACCATCAGCGGGACGGAAGAGCACGCGGTGGCAGTGGGCACGATGGTACAGAGGTTCTTGGTTTAGATGTCCAACTTCAAGCAATAGTCTTCCTCTTTCTCACACCTGCGCGGCCTTGATGCGGCACCACCGATGGAGCCCCTCACTGGAGACCGCTCTCGGTGTTCCAACTGATCACAGTCCGGTGAATTGCCGCTCCGGCTGGACCAAGCGTCTTCTGGGTCCGCTCTACCGAAACACAGTCCCATGAGCGGCCAAGACGAGCACGCCGAGCTGAGCTCGCTCTACTCCGAGGCATGTCAGGCCTTCGTGTTGCGCGATTTCGAGACGACTGCGGGCATCGTCGAGAGCCTGCTCGATAGGATAGAGCGCGATGGGTTAGGTCTAGCCCCCGAGACGAGCGAGTCTGCCCTCAGCCTGCAAGAGCTGGTGCGAAGGGTGTGGATACTCCAGGTCACTCTGCTCGCGTCGTCAGACGATGAGCTCGCTGGAAATGCAAAGCAGGCGGAGAGAGAGCTCTCCGGCATCCTTAGCCGGATAGAGCGTTTCTACTCCAGGCAGGACAGTACAACATCAGCAACATCCGCAGCACCGTCTACCTCCTCGTCGTCAGTAGCAACAGTGCTGTTCCACCCGTCATTACTGGTAGCAGTATCACTCGCTGGACTCAAGCTCAACATACCCTCATTCGTGCGTCGCACATTGCAAGATTACTTTCGACTCCTCCTATCGCACGCAACCGGAGCTGAAGCAGCTCTTTCAAGCTCGCCGGGCGATGGAAACCTGCTAGATGCTTCACACGCTGACTTGTCACTCTCGGGTATTGCAGTCAACGGTCACGATGGGCCGGCTGTAGATCCTCAGCACGGCAGCAATGGAGCGAAGACATATGGACCGGCTACCAATGCTGCAAATCGGGTCAGGAGCTTGCATCGTCTAGCTAGAATCTACAGTGTCCACTTATTAGGCAAGACCTTGGGAGAATGGTCAGCAGCCAGAGCTTGGATCAGAGAGCAAATGGACGATGATGATGCTGTCGCGGCTGGATTGATGGATGATACGTATGCCCAGGTGAGATTGCAGCGAGCTTTCCCAGTACGCCTGTGCTCAACTAACCATTTGCACATGACAATAGACGCTTCTCGAAGTTCTTGAAGACACAAAGCATCAACAGGAAGAGGAGGAAGCGGAAGCTCGGCAGGCAGAAAAGCAGGAGGAAGAAAGACAAGCCGAGCTTTCGAAAAGGAACAAGCAGCGAAACACAGTGTCTTCTAGTCCGCAAGGCTCAAAGTCCAGCCCAACAGCAGCTTCAAATGGACAAGCTCTGCCATCACGCCCGGAGCGTAGTAAAGACCGTATGCAGTCGACGAGCGCGTCCGAAAGAGCGTCTGGCAATACTCAGGAGTGCTCATCCCCTACTTCGTCCCTACCTAGACGCAACATGCAAGAACAAGAAACAGGGTTTTCGGCCTTCAGATCACATCTATCCAATTTCCTCTCTTCCGATCCACATTCAGCTATTTCCCGACGAGATCAAAGCGGCATACGGGATTTATCCCGTAATCCGGCGACAACTTCCTTTGAAGTTTTCAGGTTGTATCTCTCTAGAATTGTCCATTCCCGTTTCCTGAGATTCCTGCTTGCTTTCTTCATTATCACTGGATTCTGGAGAAGGAGATTGGCGAGATCCGGTAGGAAGATTGAAATTGGGAAAAGCTGGACCAGATTAAGGGAGAAAGTCATGGAGACTATAAAAATGGGAGGTAGTCTTGGATTTCTGTAGCACATCTTTGATCTGCGGATCAATACGATCCAAGATATCACGATTTCTCTGGTTGTTTGGGACACATGCTCGCCGAAACGCATTCTATAGCCAGTCTTGTGTCAAGTCGAGGCTTGATTGTTCGCTAGTACAAAACAACGAGAGTTAGATAGCAGCATTTCTTGTGGAGCGGGCTGTGCTAGCGCATTCAATATTCGAGCAACTCTACTTGTGGCGTTTCGCGCGCTCTTTGCCGAACTGCTGCCGAGGCGTCCATAAGAACCAGAGTAGTTTTTGCTCAGCACAACTCCGACTAGATTGGCTGGTGAACCCTCGTTACAGTTGTTCCACGCGCTTTGCTCAATAGTAGATGTGGGAATCATTCGCTTGGCTTATCGAGGGATTCGAGCTGATACCACAACTATGATTGCACGCGATCATCAGCGGACCTTGCAGGCAACACCGCACGGCGAAAGCGTGACTGAAAAGGATTCCCTTGAATACTCTGCCCTGCTACACCACTATGGCAATCACGAGAAGTAACAAAGCTTCGCAAGAAGTCAGTCCGCAAATACCAGTAGAAATCAACGAGATCATAGCTCGCTTAACGGCTGCTAAAGCTTCAGAGGCGCATTTAACGTGGGTGTAATCGCAGCGAGCATTCTGTCAAATGCGGGCAAGCATTATTCAACCTCATAAGGCTAAAGTCGTATCTCTTTTTGCATGTTCAAAACAGTCTACCACGAAAATCACAAGCTGGCGTTCTAGTCCTTCTATGCCCTAGCAAGAGAACTGGCGAAGTACATGTTTTACTGACGACAAGAGCCATGACGATGCGTTCCTTCCCCGGAGAGACAGCATTACCAGGCGGTAGGATGGAAGACTCCGATATCGACATTTCAAGTACAGCATTACGTGAAGCACTGGAAGAAACAGCTTTGGATGCCGAAGAGAATGATATCAAGGTAATAAAAATTTTACAACCCTATCTATCGAAGAACCTACTTTTTGTGATACCGGTCGTAGCGTACACCAATACGTACGCTGAAGATCTGCTGGAGAAGTTGGAACCCAATGCGGACGAAGTGGGATCTATCTGGAGTTGGCCTTTACGCGACCTCCTTGGATTCGCCTCAACGTCCACAATAAAAGGAATAGAGGAACAAACCAACAGTCATCATGCAGGCAGCGGGAAGATCATAGAATACTCTTATCGAGACGTCAATTGGTTAAATGGAATCAGTTTCAGATTGCACGAATTTCAACATCCAGATATGGGTTCTGCAGTGACAGGTTTGACAGCTGAAATATTACTTGAAGTAGCATTGATAGCATATGATATGTCAGCTCCTCTGTTTGAAAGAATCGCTCCTGGTCAGCTCAGTGCTAAAGAGATGGTACAGGTCGTGCTGGATGGAAAGGCGGGTCAGAATGGAGATGAGCGAAGCAGCTTGAGAAATACCAGGGTTGCTGAAGATACAGTTGCTGCTGTGCGATGAGAGAGAACCTACGATACATGATGTGGGATTGGACAGAAAAAAAAGGCTATAAGGCTTGTGGCTAAAGTAGAACTTAACACGGATTACACGGATCTTGTACGTTGAAGGCGAGCTTGAGGTGCGGAGGGCTACGGAAGTCCGGCCATTGTAAGTCGGCTTACGCTAATAATGATATACCACTTAGTGGTCTGCATAGATGGACGACTTTCTCATGCCATTACTGGAGCAATAGCTGAATCCGCCGAAGATGCCGATAGCTGTCTTGGCTTTCTTTCAGTTCTCGGTTCGGGTGCTCTCTTGGCGCATTGAAAGGCGGACAGTGGACAATCATGGATGGCGATGTCGAATGGCTGCTCTCCCTTGTAATGGCATAGCGCGCACCTGATGATTGTAGGAGAACAGCAGGATAGGGAAAACGAAACAGTATGATCAGCCACACCCATTATCTCGAACCAAAATCGGCTGTCTTCACAATTTTGGCCGGACATGTATATTATGGGGATAGGCAAGGGGATTAGGCCAAGATACTATACAATAAACTCACTCGTATCGATAATGTCCAGCTAGAGCTGGCTCAATTACCCTAATCTGAGGATGTTCGACTACGGCTTCTTCATGCTCGATGATTCTGGCTCGGTCGGCATGTCCGCGATTGCAGCCGTAGGAGCACCTAGACACACGGACGGAGACAAAGACGTTGGCTACAGTGGTACAACACAATGGGGCTTTCACGAACCGACTTTACTCACCAGTAGACTGGAATGACGCCCTTCCCGTAGTTGATTGTCGCTGCGTTGGTGTATGGCATTTCTCTTGTCTTGTGTTCTTTTGCGGAAAGATTTGTCCCGAGTCTAGCGGAATGAAGGCGACGTCGGAGCCGTACTACTACCGTTAGTGAACCCGTATTGCTAGAGCCTCTAGTGGAACGAAGGGTTAGGCTTACAGGCTTTCCAATACAAATCAGATTTGCTGGCGGAAAGCTTCTCTTGCAGGGTTCATGGTGATAGCAGCAAACTTCGTGCTTGGCCTGCTCCGGAATATCGATCTCGGAAGTCGCCCACCCAGATTATGGAGCCCCGGGGAAAGGCTCCAGGGATCTCGATCATTGGGGCTAGAGGGTGGGCCGGGTTCATCGGCGTGCAAATAGGCGTGTTGCGGAAATTGGAAATACCTTGAAAACGAACGGCAACTACTGAGTAGAGACAAGTCAACACAGACACACACCCAGGGTAGTAGACATCGGCTGCAATGTCGCTCTTCGTGGACAAGTATCGCCCCAAGACGCTGGACGATCTCCACTACCACGAGGACCTCTCCAAACGCATACGTACCTTGGTGAGTTGATGCACTGGCGGATGTGCGTGCTGCAACGCGTCTAAGGTGACGGACACCGGCGACATAGCCTGGAGCAGAGAGCGTCACATCATAATACACGGCTGCATCGATGTTCCTGCACGGCATGCTGACCTAAAGTCTGCTCTGCCAGGCAACCGCTCACGGAGGCCAGGACTTCCCACATCTCCTGTTCTACGGTCCTTCTGGAGCAGGCAAGAAGACACGCATCAACTGCACGCTCAGAGAGCTTTATGGCCCTGGAGCAGACAAAGTAATGACATCAACAGCCTACGAGGATACAAGTTGAAAGCTGTGCTGACAAGAAGCTTCATTCCTACTCTCTACCGTCTCGCTTGCTATCCACTTGACCCAGCTCCGCATCGATCAACGAGTCTTTAAAACACCTTCGAACCGAAAGCTTGATGTCAATGTCGTGCAGAGCAACTACCATATCGAGCTCACCCCGAGGTATGGTACTGCCGTATCTCACATCTCGAGCTTGCTAGAGCTCAGAACCCTTCCAACAACTGCAGCGACGTTGGCAACTGGGATCGCTCAGTCATTCAGGATATCCTGAAGGAGATCGCCCAGACACAACAAATCGACTTGAATGCAAAGAAGAAGTTCAAAGGTGAGGTGCACTTGAATTCCAAATCCTCTACACCTGACCGCTGATTTTACGCGTGACATCCGCAGTCGTCGTCATTAACGAAGCCGATGGACTGTCAAGAGATGCTCAATCTGCGCTACGTCGAACTATGGAGAGTGCGCATGAAAGCCAACGTCAGTCTGAGAAGCTGTAAACTAATATCGAATCATAGAATACTCCAATAATCTCCGTCTGATACTTTGTGCGAATTCGACAAGTAAAATTATTGGACCTATTCGAAGTCGATGTCTCCTCCTGCGCGTAGGTGCGCCAGCGGAAGAAGAGGTATGGAAGCGATGATTCGCTCAACCGAATACTGCCCTAAGTTTCGGCCATCTATAGATATGCAAAGTATTGCAGCACGTGGCCAAGAAAGAGCGATTGACGGTACCACAACACTATCAAATCCTTTTAGCTCGACTTTCAGGAGGTAATCTACGAAGAGCATTGTTATCATTTGAAGCAATATCAGTCCAAGATCCCACATTTAGCAAAATAAAAAAGGACGTTATTGAAGATGACAATTTGCTAAAGATGGAAAATTTGGATGTTATACCCAGACCTGATTGGGAGAAATATTGCTCACAAGTCGCACAAAGGATCCTGAGTGAACAAAGCCCGGAAAGATTATTGGAGATCAGGGGCATGCTGTACGAATTATTGGTCCATTGCATACCAGCCAATACCATTCTATCGGTAGGTGACAGAACTTCACCCTCAATGTCAGCCTGGATATATATACACTGATATACCAACTCCTTTTCTGCTTCATCGCCTGATTTAGACCGTCACGAAACGCATCACAGATCGGATAGACGAAAGTTTGAAGCCTGAAGTCGTCAGATGGGCAGCCAACTACGACCATCGTTTAAAATTAGGCAACAAACCGATATATCACCTGGAGGCTTTCGTTGCCAAAGTCATGTTTATTCAGGTGCGCATCAAGCACCTTCGTTAGCTCGACGGCCTGCACTGCTACTACAATCCAGATTGCATTACTGACACGTCCGCGCGTCTTTCCCACCACAGAAGAGCTTTTTGGAAGGGTTCATGGAGTGAATTCAGAAGTGATCACTATGTTGTAAAGGACCGTTTGTTGTCTCCAATAGCCAATCCTTGGATCATGTCCACCGAGGGGTCGATGGTCCCTTGGCGAACCACCTCGACACAGTTACAAGCCAGCAATTCACATTCGCAGCTTCCTCTGTTGGTCCTCCCCTGCCAACCTGATGGCCCACGTGAGATCGTATGTTTCTAGGGCTTGCTCATAGGTGCACGTCGGCTTGCCCCCCATCAAGGCTTCCAGCTGCGTTCTATACGAATCATCGTTCTCGAAGTTGGTGACGGCTGCGCGTGCACAGTACGTTAGGCCTTGTGTGGTAGCTTACATTCTACTCTTTGTGACTCACTTGGAACAGCTTTACCATCACCCATGACAATCAATGTCGGCGCATCAGTATACAAGTCCGCCAATTTTAAGATGTAACCGTCGCATATGACTACGAGTTCGGTATCGTAGGTGTTCCCATGAAGAGCCACCGAATGACTTAAACTACCCACTGCTCCGCTTTCGTACTTCCAGATAGCACTTGTAAACCGTGGTATACGACTGCCGGATGGTATGTCACCCTCTTCAACTCCAAGCTTGCTTAATTGACCGGGATCTTCATCGTGCTCTACAGTATGTGCAAGGACACTCGATAGAATTGGCTGACCAGCGAAGAGAAGCGACAGATTGGCCAAATGGGTAGCTTGTTCTACGACGGCTAAGGAGGAATGGGTCATATTAGCATGACCCCCTACATAGCTGAAAGCGTTCACTTACGTCCACATGATACAGTTTTGTTCCACCACGAAGGTTTCCGCTGCATCCAGAACGATTGGTGGGCATTGCGTATCTCCATGGAGCTAATTGGATACATACTGCGAATTCGTAAGCCATGTTATATCGCGCTTGTGTCGATACAATCTTGAGATTCTTTTCCTTTATAATCTGCATAGCTGTTTTTACAGCCTTCAAAGAAGCGAGGTTGTAGCCCACACCAACTATGGCGCCGCATTTTGCCCACGCTTCAGCTACTTTCGCTTGACCAGCTTCGCCTGTAGGCTGTTTTGCCGAAATAGGCTTTTCGACAAGCCAATGCGATACTTGAGGAAGCGATTCTGCAGTCATATACGAACAGCGTTAGAAAGCGTAGTCAGGAATGTATCACTGAGGTATACCTATTAAGCGAAGGTCAAGGTTTGCATCCGGCAGTGTACTGCCTCTGAAATGTGGCGGTATACCAAGAATAGCTAAATCTATCCTTTCATTCTGGAGGTCGCTTATAGCATTCTCCAGAGTCTTCCAGATTTTTGACTGAGCGTAGCCATGTATTCCGGCCGAGTTCTTCTGTAGAAGCTGGTCTTGGGCTTTTGTAGTATCCACATCAAGTACGCCCAGTACATTTAGGCGAGGTCCATAGATGCTGTTGCAAACTATCACATAGGGCATCATGGGGAGCAAGGGGAGGACATGTGTTAACGAACCTTTCTAATCTCGCAGAGTGATTCCAGCTTCCTTCGAAGCTGCCGAAACTGCGTAGAACCTCCCAGATTCAGCATGTCGTGTCGTCATGCAATGGACCTTTGCATTTGCGTTCTCGTAGCCTGCGTACTTGATCTCACCAGCTCCTATGAGAAGTACATTGACGCTCGACTCCATGTTGAACTGGATGTTCGAGACAAGGCAGTTCATTGTACCGTTATGCCCGTTTATACACGCTTCGTACAGTGAGAAACATGATCGAAATGGGCAGCCACATAATGGCTAAGAACAGTCGAGTAAGCGGTTAGCAGGCACGTAGAGGACACACACTGCCCTCTAAGATGATGTGACTGCCTCTGTACTGGCCAGTATTCCGGCAGACAGCTCTTTCATGCTTGGTGGCAATCGACTCGCTGTCTCGACGACTTATGGTGGCGAGCCATGGCCTTCACGCTCACCAACTTGCAGGTCCACGCTTTGTCAACATGGGTGCGGACGGTGGCAGGTGCGTTCGGGTATGGCGGATGTCATCGAGAAGCGCTGACTGACTTCTCCTGCACACTTCTGGCACTCCAGCTTCGTCAAGCGGTCGGAAGCAGTCAAGACCAAAGCCAAAACTCAGGTCGCTGACCGGCGCAATCAGCTATTAGCAGCATGGTTTACCTGTGCACTGTCCAAGGTAGGCTTCTTGGCCTGGAGGCTGAAACGCTATGTAAGGCGCTGATCACGGAGTCTCAGCGTGAACTGGAACCACCACTTGTGGCAGACGCTCTAGGCAAGATCTATAATAAGGATGCACTGCTCGAGTATCTGTTAGCACCACCTCCTAGCACCGACAATCCGGTATCAGATCGCCCGTTCGGTGCGGACGGCCTGGCTGCTGCTGGCCACTTGCGGTCACTCAAGGATGTTCAGCAATTAAAGCTTACGCCCGTGTCGTCCACGTCGAAACAAGGGACCAACTCCGCCACCAATGCCATATCAGGCGGACAAGTCGAATACGGCCAAGCGCGATGGGAGTGCCCCATCACGATGCGAGGCATGAACGGATCGGTCAAATTCGTCTATGTCAAGGGATGCGGCTGTGTGGCTAGTGAGGCTGGATTAAAGGAATTGGCGGGTGTAAATACAGAATCACCCAACGAACAGGAAAACGAGGGAGCAAAGCTAGAACCGCGGAAAGCTAGCTGTCCGGTATGTGGCGAGCAGCTACCAGGGAACAAGGTAGAGCTGGTCACTCTGAACCCCACGGGAGACGAAAAGGAGGCAATGGCTCAAGCCTGGAAAGCCAGGGTAGCAAAGGAGGAAAAAGAGAAAGCGGAGAAGAAAGCAGCCAAAAAGCAGAAGAAACGGAAAGATTTGGCAGACGGGGATGCTGTCGATAGTCAGGAGGACTCCAAGAAGGCCAAGGTCAAGCCAGGCGATGCCGCTCATGCCCATCAGCCAGCACCAAGTATCAACAGAAAGCTTCCAAGTGTGCCAGACGCCAAGAAACCAGTGTCTTCTGCAATTGCAAGTCTATATGCAAGCCAAAAGGATGACAAGAGCAGATTGTCACCATTCTTCGCCGGTTCATATTCTCGCTTTTAGGCTGTTTAATGCCATCAGTGCGACTTCCCTTGTGTTTCTCCCAACTGTAGCCTGAACCTGTGTATATCCCGTTCGAGGGGACCTCCCATAAGTTCGTTTTGTAATTTTACGTGAAGCATGTCATTGGGGCTCATAGCAGTGTACAATGGTCTATTTTTCGACGAATCTCACTTGTGCTTTGTGAACGCAACAACAGTATAGGGTATTTCTGCCGGTACCTTCACGTAGTTAAAGCTTTGCAATCACCAGATCGGCAGCGAATAACATTCGCGCGTCATCCGACTTGGCCCAATCCACAATGCAGCTCACAAGACCATTGATCTCCTCTGGGGTATTGGCCGCATGTAGGCATATTCGTATCCGTTCCTGACCTTTCGGAACTCTACGTGATGTTGTGAAAATCATGTTTAGCACGCGTTAGTCTTTTCTCGGGTGGTGTGACAGGCGGAACGTGACTTACGTGGGATGCGCAATCGGTCTAACGAGGAAACCTCTCGAAATCAGGTATTTAGAAAGAGGTCTAGGATGTCGCGTAAGGACAGGTATGATAGGTGATAAGAAGCCTAAACTCCCTCGGACTTCTTCTGAAGATGGAGGCGAGTATTGAAGGAATGGCACAGTAGCCAACCTGCTTTGCAGTAGCTGCTGAGTAAAGCGAGCCAGGCCTTGTAGATTGTGCCGAGCCTGCAGTCGGCCACCAAAACAGCACTTGTTCAGCTGAAAGAAGGAACCCCTTGCAAAGCGGATCTCACATACCTGATCTGCGTAACCCTGCTGCATATGAAGTACGGAATGACGGATAGCCAGGACTGCGAAATGGGACATTGCCGTCGAGTAGATAAGAGGCCTTGCATAGTTGATAAAGTAATTACGAAGCGTAGGTGAGCATATAATGACACCTGGTTGAAGGTTTGATCAGCCGGTAATCCCACAGGTCTGTGAGGGCTGTCGCACCTCCGCCGCAAGACATGGCTTTCCCAAATGTGTGCAAGCGGATTAACAGGCGATCTTGGACTCCTAGGGCACAAGCTAATCCCCTGCCTTGTGGTCCGCATAAGCCCGTCGTATGTGCCTCGTCCAAGATCAGATGGCAATTGCCCTTCGGGAAGATGCGTTCAATTGTGTCCAAAAACTGCACTACTGGCGCAAGGTCTCCATCCATGGAATACAGGCTCTCAACAGCCACGTACACTTGATCTTTCCCTGACCTAAAACTGTCCTTTTCTTTGATAGTGGAGAGGATGCGTGCCAAGTCTGTTGGACTATTGTGTTTAAACGGTACCCTCGTCCGGGCTCGGGAATGTCGCATGCCATCATGACACGACGCATGTATGAGTTCGTCGTATACGATCACGTCATCAGGTGCAGGTAAGCTTGAGAATATCCCCACGTTTGCATCGAATCCCGAGTTGAAGAGCAGAGCCGCAGGGCCTTTGTAGAAGGAACATAGTAGATCTTCTAAACCTAGATGCACGGTAGAATTGCCGTCCAACAAACGCGATGAAGCAGGCCCATAGATAGGTCCATCTCGAGCAATGAGCGCTTTCTTCAGCGAGTCTCGTAATTCTGCAGAGCGGGCGAGGGATAGATAGTCGTTTGAAGAGAAGTCAACGAGTTCTGTTGAATCGTAGGGCGGCGGATCCAGACTTCGCAAAGTGCTCTTCTGCCGCCGTCTATCGAGGGAGGCAGCGATGCGCTTGTGTAGCTCATCTGCCTTAGGCATAGGCGAGAGACGAGACTGGACTGCCTTTTCGCCAGAGGTAGTCATGCAGACACAGACTGTGTACAGCATGTATCTAGTCGAGCACTTCCTCGATCACCGTAGGAACTCGACAGACACATATCGAGGTGATAGTACAATAGCAACCCTGCCATCCTCTTCATCATCTCACATACCTAATGCGCAGATACCAAACATTGATATCGAACGTTTTAGTTGGAAAGAGTGGATGCTGGCTGCGAAAGCCTACCCGCTGCTGCTTTCGTCACGTGAGCAGCCTATCACAGGCGAATGGGGACTGCTTTCATCCAGTCCAAAATGACACCACACCACACCAAGGCAATATTTGACGACGGCCACTTGCGAAGACATGTTATGAAGCTATACCCTATGGCTATAAATACGTTCCGGTCGCCCACTGGCGTTTTCAGCACGCAGCTCCCTCATCGAATATTTTTCCATGATAAGGCTACAGATAGCTAACGTCACTACTACGAAGGAAAGCGCTACAGTTGATAGGCAGCATGCAGTACTATACAGAGCCTACTGCTATCTATAAGGTATCGCTTCGAACAAAATGTTATCTGTTTCTGCCGGACGACCCTTGCCGAACGGACGAAGAACATGTACGATTAAAGCCCAAGTCAGTGTCGGACTAAACGGCTTGCTCTGGGGGCATCGTACATAACCATAGTGCTGGCTTCGGCTTTCCTGCACCACGAATTCACGTGAAGAGAGGGCAGAAGACTGACCGAGGTGCCACTGATATCAGTATCGACCTCCTCGAGTCTGACAGGATTGCCAAGGAGCACAGCGTCGAGGCAGCACAGCATTGAGGCAGCACAGGATCGAAGCAGCACAGGATCGAGGCAGCACAGCATTCTTGAAATCGTAAAAGTAGGGCTACAGCAGATGTCGCAGTCGACGTATTTTCAAACACAAAGCGCGCTGACTGAGGCTTCAGCCTGAGCCTCCTGGCATTTCAGCATACCTTTGGCGGGGAAGCGCATATGTCGTTGAAGTCCTACGATAGAAACTCGTGCATTGCTAAACCTGCTGACCGCTTCACCGCCTGAACACAGCTTTCTCTCGCTAGCCAACACGGCATATCCCACGGGTCATGCTGTACAGGTCTGCACGTCTAACTATAAAAGCGACATGAATGTGGCCCTTTCCTTTCCTCTTTTCCCCAAAATCCCGCTTCATTAATTCCATCGCAATCAGCCTTAAACAATGTCATCTAAGGCTCAAGCTCATGTGGTCCCTGGTAGTGGTCAAAGAAGTGGGTTGAACAGGCGACAAGCGTCTAGCGGGATGAGCTAATGAAACCTCATGATCTCGCTTGCAGCTTTCTACGATGTCATCACTGGACATGTCACGGTGAGGAATGTGCCTCCTGCCAGTAAGTTGCACTATTTCAGATGCGCGAGACCCTGGTTGGCATTCGTACTAATCCTGCAACATATGTGATTTCTCAACCACAGGTGATCCTACCGGAGCTACGGTAGGCCCGACCCCGAAAGTCGCGCCCACTGCCCCTGGACCTGACAAGAGTAGTAAAGATGCCAGTGTCGTCCCTGGGTCGCAAAGGCCATACGCTAGGCCTGAAGGAGCCCGTACATCGGGTAGGTGTTAGCACTGCACGAGAGTACTCTCGTCAGGCACAGTGTCAGTGACCGATCGGCCATCTAACTGTCTTCCAACAGTCGGAGTGACAAATCCAGCCCAAAATGTAGACAACCGTATTACCCCCGGAAGCGCAAGGCCCCGGCGAGGCAGACCGCCCGGAAGCAAAACTACAACGAGAGGTAAGAATCGGTTCCCGTCCACGTACTGTGATTCGCTGTCGAATCTACCCAGGCAGTCTAAGGCTTTGGGTCTTCGTACCACAGATCGTCAACCAATGGCTCCAGTGCGAAAGGACGAAAATAGTCAGACTATTTCAGGTAAGCAGTTTCATGACTTAGCTTAACAGGCCGGTCTCCTCATGCCCTAAACGACAATTGATGTCGAAGCTTGCGTAACACAGCTCCCACTGGTGGCCGTGTAGTTTAAGACAGCCACAGACATCTGCAAATCTAGGCGAGGGAGGAGGTAGATCGAGTGGTCCTGCCAATACGGCCCTGCCGAAAGGCCCAGAGAACCCCAAAACGCCGCAAAGGTCTGCATCAGGAGGAAACGGGCCACCTCAAGTCACAAGCGGCGAAAGAGTGAATGATAGTAAGTCTATTCCCGCTCTGTGTTATATCATGCGAGTCGTGCAGGTATGAAGTCTAGAGTTCAAACCTATTTGTGAACCCCGCAGATCTAGGTCTGCTCACAAATGGATATACTCCGGCAGACCAACGCAAGATCCAGGAGCTCACGGGTAAGTCACCCCTGCACTTCGAGGGTAGCAGCATGTCTGCCGCGTGAATGAAATAAAACCCTAACGTCGCATGGCGGGCCCCCATAGCCCTAGGACCAACAGGCTATCCTCTAAGAAGTGTGGATAGCGCACATAGTGGAAACAATAGGGTAGTAAAGCCTGCGCCACGCCAGCACGATCGTAAGAACTCGACAAAGCCGCAGCCAGACTCAGACTCGGATCCAGAACCTGCTGGCCCCCCCGCTCGTGGCAGAGCTGATCGACGTCGAGTGATACCGTCTTCATCTTCCCCTGCTGGGGATGCTAAATAGACATGTTCGAAGATTATGCTTGGATGATTTCTGGATGTAGTGTGTTGTATGAGGCAGCCAGTGTATCAGCATAGTACGGCCATCAATTTCTTGTGCGTCATTTCGGCCGTAAGCTTGTGGATCTAGGTCTCACGCTCGTACCCACGGTCTCTTGTAGTATGCGATGGTCAAGCGAGACCTGCACACTGAGTCTTGTTGCACATTGCTAAAGATGCGCTGGCTCGAAGCATCACGTGCCTGGACGCATGAAGCCGGCCTCGTGCTGACAGTGGCGACACTGACCTGTAGCCAGTCCGTGATCGAGTTATTGGACGGCAAGCTGGACGGCGAAGGAGACAGCGTCTTGTCACAGGCCGACAGACTCGATAAGAACCGGCACTCGTAGGCTGGCAGATTCACACTCACACAATCACAAGAGCAAATCACCATGTCCGGCGGAATCTCAGAGGCACCCGACTACAACAAGCAGGTCTACTCGGACAGGCCAGTCGGCGTCATCTTCGAGGAGCCAGACAGGAAGCCCAACTATGTGAGCTAGACGGAATGACACAGCTCACGGTCAGTCTCTTGTGTATCGCATGCTAATGTAGATGCCTTCTTTGTGCGCTTCCTCACCGCGTCCAGGACAAGGAGGGCAACGAGCTGCCCGTGACCGCTGAAGACGAGCGCGAAGGACGCAGAGGCAGAGTGAGTGGAAAGCCTGTTGGATGCATGCCGCGAGACTGACGCTTGCCATTTGCAGGTCCCCCGAGAGCCGTCTGGAGCAACAGGCGCGCGCTCATCGTCGTCCATCTCCCGCTCGCGCTCCAGGCAGCCCAGAAGCGGACTCCGCGACGAAGGCAGCGGAGAAGCTCGCCACGCATCCATGTCGCCTTCTCGCGCCATGGGGAGCCGCTCCATATCCATCGACCGCAACGGCAAGCCCACCCAGCCCATCTACAGGAAGCTCAACACGCTGGAGGGCATCGGCAGCTCGGTCAGCCCCCAGGTCAATCCTGAAGCATTCGATGATCGAAGAGGGCGCACAACCAAGTTAGCAGAAGGCGACAGAAACCCCAGATTCCCCATCGGAAGTCCTACTGGCGCACGATCCGTCTCCCGCAGCCGGCAGCCTACTTCTTTCGAGGAATCTCTCAATGTCTAGACAGGGGAGGTTATCCTCCTTGAGCCGAACTCTGCGTCATACCATTGGCCCGCCTCTGCCCCGGCCTTTCTTGAATCAATCCTGGATCGCCTTGAACTAGCTTACAAATAGCCCTGTGGAGTTGTGTACTTATTCATCCGACTGGAAAACCGAGAGGGGGAATATAGATTAAGTTGTCCGTGTAAATTCCTGCCCGAATACGTCGATAAGCCCTTATCAGTGTGAACAGGTACAGACTTAGTCCGTCCGATAAAAGGCGAGAGTTTCGTTTGACCGATAACAGAGGTCTAAACTCGACTGAAACGATGTGCAAATAGATAAACAAGCTCTTGCTACGTGTAACTACAATAAACAGACAAAATGCTCCGTAAAGCCAACTTGCGTCTTATCGTTGTGATTCGTATATCGATTCATACTACCTTCTGATTTTGACAAACATTTTGCTATAATCGTCCAGAATTATGTCTGAAACCTGAACATTGAATTGTCTTCCAACTTGTATATCTCCGTACTCCTTCGGTTCCAGAACAAGAGTAGACATCATTCCACCAAGTTCAGGTGTCAACAGTCTAGCTACAATCTTGAGGCTTGCATAATCGAGTTTGTGGGCGATAACTTTGCCGGTCAATCCATTCAACAATAAATCAGAGGCCTGCGGATCACTCGTCGGATCTCTGCGTATCTCTTGCAACTTCCGATCCAGTACAAATAGCCTCCAGAAATTTCGCGATCGTTTGTCCAGATTCTTCAGGAGCTTATCGAATGGTGTATATCGCTTGATATGCTCGTCTATTTCCGATGCTGAGAAAGCGGGTTTCCCTCCTTTCAAGGTACTCTTGAGTTGCCAATGAATCATCATGTCATTGTATCGTCTCAAAGGGCTGGTTGCTTGGGCATAACCTCCAGTTGATCCTTGGACACCCATGCTCCAATGATCAGAGGGAGTTGAAGAGAAATAAGCAGGTAAGAACGTGATGCCCTTCTCAAGTTGGTCTTGGAAGGAAGTCAAACCATTCTCCGGGTTTCGATTGGCCAGAAATTCTCGTAATGCTTCAGGTGAGTTTGCGCCTGGCGGGTCTTGTGCGCGATATAGAGCTGGAACATTACGAGCTGCGAGATACGATGCTGCTATCCGACCAGCCATTATCATAAACTCGGCCACTATACCACCCGATACGCTTTCTGATCTTCCCGTTGCTTCCTCCGGATTGGGGAGACTGAAAGCGAGATGAGGTGGATATGGTTGTGATGGAAGATTGAAAGCAGAGAAATCTGTTTCGAGCGATGAGAGGAAGGGTCGAGGGCCGAGTAGTAGACTGGATTCACTTGAAGAACGATGCCAGGTAGTGTGGCCAGAAGCAACTCGCTGTTTGAGCAGAGCGCGAGATAAATTTTGCAACGTCTTGAAGTCATCCGTCGCATCCGACGAAAGGGATGACAAAGTTCTGGAGTATTGTTGCGCAGGCGGCATGGATGAACCGGGCCACATGAACACGAATGCATTTCCTTCCTTTCGCTCGGTAGGAGCAGGCATTCCGAGTATTTCGTTGACTTTGTCGTATGTTGTCGTATACACTTTATTAACCACAGCAGGTCTGACTTTCTTCTCAAGCACGTTGCCGCCCTCATCTAACTTTGCGCTGAAAGTCAAGACTCTCTGACCTCGGTTCTTCGGTTCACTCCCCAAACTCCACTTATAATGGCTCATAGCCGAATCAGAGAACATAGGTGAGACGAACTCAGGCAGGTATACAGAAGTAGCAAATGCTCTTGCTTGCTGAGCTAGCGGTGTAGTTGGCGAGAGTGAGGATGTAGGGTCTGCAATATGGACATGCACCCAATATGTCTGCTTTCCTTGATTATCTGTTTCAGCTGCTTCGATTGAAACACCATCATCCAGCTCCGAGGCGCCAAGATCGTCGATAACATAGACTGGAAGCTGACCAAAGTCATGCCTCTGGGAGTCGAGGCCGTCTAGATTCTCGACGGGTGCGGACGTTTCAGGCTTGTAGGCGGACAGAAGCTTCTGCCTTTCGGCGAGATTAGCTTCCTTATCGCGAAGGGTAAGATTTTCCCAATCACTATATACGCCTATGCTCTTTAAGAAATTGATGGTGGCTTGACGGGCTTGAATGCTAGGGGAAACATCATCGGACATGACATTTTCTTCTGTCTTTGTAGCTGAAGCTCGCCGCAACAGTAAAGAAGCAGCCGAATCGAATGGATTCGCTTGCAATTTCCGTCTCATGTCTAGGGAATTCTCCAAGAATCGGATGATTTTAGTATCTTCATCCGACCATTCGATTTTATCAGGTAGAGCCATAGCGGAGCCGGTTAAAGTGGAATTAGACTTGACCGAATCGAGAATTTCCTTCCTGGCGCGATGAACAATGCTCCGAACTGCATGCACCTTTGTGCAGAATGCTTGCACCTCATTTGTATTACGCCTGACCCAGTCGCGAACCTCTCTCAATCGAATGAGCTCTTCCCTCGGTCTTACGCGGAACTCCGAATTCAGCAGCGTGCCAAAGGAGTGCAAGACGAAATGCTCAGGGTCATCCATGAGAGCGTCATGAAGAGCTAAGAGATAATGACGATGCCTCTCGCTCGTGCTATCCGGATCATTGGTATTGAACTCGTTCTTAGCCTTGAAGAGGGTGATGTACGCGTCCAAAGTGGTGATATGCAGGTCTTTATCCTGAACATAATGGTCATATAGGCTGCGCGGGCCTTTGGCTGCGACTGCAGCCCTGGCCTTCTCTTGCTTTAGCTTCATGTCCCGTAGCGCGGCGACGCATTCCGACTTTGCTGCAAATGTAGCTTTCCACCCTTCGGCCCCATGCTCTATGCCGTACTCTTTCCACAATGAATCATCATCAAGTACTATCTCGCTGGACGGTAAGGCATCACCTGACGATCCACCCTTTTCTTCGAGGTGTTCGATAAACTCCTGCGGCGAAAGACCCAGAATGCGAGTTGCCAACTTAGCTGTCTTGACGGGTACTACGCCTGGTATGGTGAATAGAATATCTTCTTGGCGGACTGAATGAAGGACGTTGCCAAATCCATGGACAAGAAAGCGACGCCCCCCTCTCGACGCATTTACTTTGTCTTCCGTCAGATAAATTGCGCCGGACGACTGATTGAAGCTACATCGGCCATATCAGCCCAATTTGTCATGTGTTGCGCCATCTTTTAGATAAGCTGGAACCTTACAGTCGCATCTGCACCCAATCCCCAGGCTGAAGTTGCCTCTTTGTCGCGAGCATCGATAGCGATGGTAAACCTTCGGCATCGTCGGACGGATCTTCCTCGGCAAAGTCCTCTTCTTCCGGCTCATCTTGCAGCTTGTACGATCTCGAATAAGCAGAAGACGAGAATCGCCTTGTGAACTTCTTCAAAGGTTCAAGCTTAGCTTGTTGTCGCAAGAAGGCGCGTGGCGGAGTTGGCGGTAGTACACCTTCCAACAGACGACTGCTTAAATACTTGGAAGGGTTTACTTTCGGATTCTTGCTCTTGTCGCTTCCTGAGCTTTTCCATCCATAGTACTTCCATAATGGCGAATGACCATGCAATGCAGCCCATACAAAGCGCTTTGCGAAATTGACATCGCTGTTCTCGCTGGCGGTGGCACCGAAGTTGGCGGGCGAAGTTGCAGTTTTAGCGGCCGCTACCGCCGTTCGAGCAGCTTTTGAGCCTGCATGGCGCTGGGACATGCAATTCAGCTATGTATTGGCACTTGATTGGGAGACAAGGCCTGTACGTTGCGACGGTGATCGAGGAATATGGAAAGCCGGTTGAGGCTGCCTAGACCTGCTTTGCCTCCCATCACACTACACACAGGCACTTCCTCCACTCAGACTTGCACAAGTACTTCTCCATCGCCATGTCCACCAAGTTCGAAAAGGCCGGTAAGTTCTGCATGCACTGCACCAAGCTGTGAATGCAGTTGCTCGGTTCCTGCGAGGTGGAGCAGGAGACATCCCACGACGAGGACACTCCAGCTGATCCGACTGTGCATCCGCAGTGTCCATCGTGCAGTCTCTGCCCAAGGACGGTCCAGTCAAGCCCAGTCAGGCCCAGCAGCTCGAGGTGAGGACACCATTTCCCCCTCGTCATCCTCTACCGGCAAAGAGGAAACATCCTGTGCCGCTGACCGAGGATGGACCGACCTGTAGGAACATGTGTACTGATGACTTTGCCTTCCCTCTATCAACAGTTCTATGCTCTTTATAAGCAGTGCGCATCATTCCTCCATCTATACACTCATTGTCAGGGCACCTCTGAATCTTGCCACACCCCACTCACTCTTCATTCCGCCACACACGAGCAGAGCAACACTCGGAGATGTCTCCACTTCGAGGCCAGGCATTATGGACTTCACTAACAGAGCGAAGTGGTGCGGTTCTTGCTTCCCATCGATGATATACTGTCACGTATGGTATGCTAATGTCACCGAATCTAACTTCAGGGATGCCTACAAGAAGAAGGAAGGCATGAGCCAGGATGACGCCAAGGTGGCTTATGCAGCGAAGCTGAAGGAGGTATGAGACATAATCTGATTGAACTGCGAACATTCATTGAAGACTGTATTTGCACCAGGTCCTCGAAGCCAGCAACTCTGACGAGTCTAAGCAGTACTTGAAGGAGGTGAGTCAATCCTCCAAGCGGCTGTGAGCAGACCTGATGACCCTTAACCTTGCCTTACAGCTTGAGGAAGCAGAGTAATTCAGACTTCGGAATATTTTGTTTGCGGAAGGCCGCTTGTTTCTGTTATCGGTGACGGATGTAAATCGATAGTGCGATTGCCATGTCCCGTCACGCACGCAATAGTATACTAAGCAATGAAAGGTCTACTCAACTCGTTCTTTGCATTACTAACTTCATAGCATTGAGTGCTTGCTTCTTTGTACACCATACGCCTTGATCAAGACCGCGTAGAATCACCGGGGTGTCCGTTAGTCGCACCTTGCTCTATCCCAAATCAACCATCTATCATCATGTCTGAAAGAGGTAGAGTGAGTCGGAGATTGCCATTCATTTCTATTGGCTTAACGAGCTCCCTCGAATACCCAGTCTCATGCCTGTTTCCTACTTCGCAGGGTGGCTCTTCGCGAGGTGGACGAGGTGGTGGTGGCAGAGGAGGAGGTGCAAGTGGGCCAAGAGGAGGCGACGACAGGCAAGAAAAGCGCCGAGAAGCCATCTTGGATCTGTCAAAGTAAGCCTTCAGACACGAATCTAGTTCGCTAGCTTCTGCCTACACGAGAGTTCCACAAGCGATTGCAACTTCTCCTACTCACGATCATCTCGAATTCATGTGTATAACTGCAGGTATGCTGACAAGCGAATTCGAGTCAAGTTCAGCGGTGGAAGGGAAAGTGAGTAACGCATGTGGTAGATGGGTCACTCGAATGCAATTCTGAATACTTCACATGGGCGCTCACACAGTCGAAGGAACACTCAAAGGATGGGATCAACTTCTGAATCTGGTGCTGGACGACATCGAAGAACTGCTAGTTGGTGGGTGTGACAGTCAAGATTTGGCATCATGCTATTGCCATGCTTCGCTTACATCTGATACTGATATCCTCTGGCTCTTCCACATCTATAGAGGAGGGCACAGAATCAACGCCACGCAAAGAGCGAAAGCGATCAGTCGGTCTGGCGGTCATACGAGGTACTTCTCTCGTCGTCATCAACCCAGTGGAAGGGTAAGGTTTGAGTGCCTCGGAAACCGAGCTGGTCTACGACTACAATATGATATGCTAACGTCTGTCTGTATTATACACAGGTTTGAGTCGATTGCCAACCCTTTCCTTCAGGAGGAATAGATCCTGGTCTGAACAGGGCCAATCCACCCTCTTGGGGTACTGTTGTAATAACAAAGATGAGACAAAACGAAAGCTTGACTGGACTAAGACGGTGACAAGTTGACCAAGAGAAGATCCCCATGCGAGCAGTGAAGGCAGGGAGGTTGCATCTATAATTTGTTTAGGAAGCGCGCCACAGGCTTGCTTGCCGATTGATTTGGACCAGGCAGATTCCAAGATCTTGTCGGGAAGGCATATTCGATAGCTTGCCAGATGTTATCTACAAAAGCGATTTCGATTTCATCTCGGATCTTTTGAGGTAGATCGGCCATTGCCGTGCTACGACATGCCCTAATGAGGGCGAACAGAGGAATCAAGATCAGCTCGAATTGCTGACTGTCGCGAAGGAAATCTTTCTGTGCTTACTCCGGGAGCATAAGACGTTTGACCCCAGCTCGAGCTGCCGCTAAGCACTTCTCTTTGATACCTCCAACCGCACCAATCTTTCCTCGAAGAGTAATTTCGCCAGTCATTCTGATCCGACAATAAATGACTGTCAGCAAAACACTCGACAAGTTCAGAGAATCCAACACTACCGTCGCTACTCACGCTAGTCTAGGATCCATTGCCTGTCCCGAAAACAGACTGAGCAAGCACATGGTCATGGCGACACCCGCTGATGGCCCATCTTTCTTGATTCCTCCTTCTGGCAGCTATATAGCGCGAGAGAACACAGCAGTAAGCATAGTGGGAACTTAGTAGACGGTCACTCGTCTTGGACAGATCACTTACATGCAGGTGGATGTCGATACCTTCCATTATATTCTGGTCTCTTTCGGCTAGACCTAGATTGAAAGCATTCGCTTTGAGCCAGCTGAGAGCGATGACAGCTGATTCTTTGATGACATCCCCGAGACTGCCAGTAAGGCGCTGTGAACAAACCGAAATATGATTAGCACAGGGCGGAACTTCAAATGTTGCATCCAGTCGGAGCTATAATTGCGCCAGAAACTCACAAGCTCCCCTCGGCCGGGCATGCTAGTAGCCTCGACATGGAGTATACATCCTGTTCCACTACCTGTATACCCAAGCCCAACGGCTGCACCGGGTCTACCCACGGTTTCTAGCTCATCATCTTTCTTATAGTTGTGACCCAGGATAGTTTCCAGATCCTCTGTCCGAACTGTAGGATCATAGCCATCGACGTGTAGGGTAGCTACAGGTTGAATAGAAGCTGTAGTGTGAGAAGAATAAAGTTGATCTCTAGCTCTTGCCAGTTCTACCGCTTTCCACCTGCAGACACTACCAATCTGGCGTTCCAGAGTTCTGACTCCACTTTCGTATCCACAATACCTGTTAACTATAGCTAACAATGTATCATCGTTAATCTTGACATGTTCAGGCTGTAGGGAATTTGCCTTTAATTGTTTCGGTAGTAGATATTTCCTAGCGATTTGTAGCTTTTCCGTATCGACATATCCACTGAGATTTATGATCTCCATTCTGTCCAAAAGTGGAGCAGGAATGGTATCTAACGAATTGGCGGTAGCTATGAATAGTACTGAACTTAGATCAACAGGAGTGTTGATGTAATGATCTGTAAAAGTGTGATTTTGTTCTGGATCCAAGACTTCTAACATTGCTGCTGCTGGATCACCCCTGGTCGAACTTCCACCTGATAGCTTATCAATTTCATCGAGCAGTATAACTGGATTGTTTACTCCTACTTGACGTAATTTCTGAATAAACATTCCAGGCATACTACCTACATATGTACGTCGGAAACCACGGATCTCACTCTCGTCGCTTATTCCTCCTAGTGCGGCTCGAGAGAAAGGCCGACCCATCGCGGTGGCAAGGGAGCGTGCGATGGATGTCTTGCCTACGCCAGGTGGTCCACTGCAGGAAACGGGCAGAGCATGTTATCGGCGATTACTAAGGGCATTTGAAGGAAGTGTATTTTTTGTCGATTTCACTTACACCAGGCACAAGATCGGACCCTTGTCTCGGAACTGTCTTGTCTTGCGCTTTGCGGGAGCAGACGGATTTGATGGCTGAGGATCCGGCGAGACGGCTTCGCCATTGGCATTCAAGTCTTGCGAATGGGTGACCAATGGGTCAGACCTCAGCACGACAGCTTTACTGTTCTGGTCCTTGTGCTCGTCATCTCCATCTCCAGCTTGAAGTCGGTCTTTAGCTTCCTGAGTTTCTCTAACCCGTAAAGCATTCTCTTCCTCTTCCCATTGTTCATGTTTCAGTCTCAAGACAGCTAGATATTGTAACAATCTAACTTTGACCTTGTCAATACCGAAATGATCATCTTCCAGTTGTTTTCTAGCTCTTTCAAGGAAATCCCTATCGATCTTTGAAGAATCAGGCAAGTCAAAAGTAGATTTAGACCAAGGTAGAGAAATCATCCAATCCAGATAATCTCTTGACTTTCCATATTCAGGTGACATGGGTGGGATTTGTTCTAATCTTTTCCATTCTTTTAGGCATAATTTTAACGTTTCTTCCGGCATCGTCGAGTCTTTGATTTTTTGTTTCAATGCTTGTAATTCATCCACTTCTTCATCTTCTTCTTCCTCTTCGTCAGCAGAAGCAGTACCATTCCCATGGGAATGACCGGGTTGATTGCCATTTCTGATCATTCTAGGGGGTCCGACACCGGGAGGCGAAGACGGAATACCCAAATCATCGGCTTCTTCTTTTTTCAAAGCTCTCAGTTCCTGAATGATAGCATCCAATAGGCCTTTTAGAACCCCCTCTCTAGCTTTGCGTAGTTCTGATCTATTGAACCTCCCTTCCACGCCTTCCTTAGCTTTCAGTCCGGCATTCAAGATTTCCAATTGCTGAGCTGCATGTTCAACCCTTTGGCCTGCCACGAGCAGGGAGAGATGGTGTAACTTGACAGGAAAGGACGCAGGCTTCGAACTTGGTAAAAGCGACGAAACGAGTACATCGGATAGCTCATCTGCGGTTGAAGCGTTCAAGCGGTTGATACTAGCGCGCAAGGATTTGAGTGCAAATTCGGATAGTTTGGGTGCGACGTTTGGGAGATTGATGAGTTTCTTGTTGCCTAGCTTGCCCTTGCCGAAGGGAGAGAGTGCGGCTTCGAGTGATTCTAATATCGTCTGAGCTGCAATACGGAGCCTGGCGACTAGGTCCTCGTTCACTGGATCTTCAGAGGCTGTAATTCGACGATGCGTTAAGACATATCAGTATGTATACTTTTCCACTTCACCATTTGACAGTTGTGGCAAAGATCCAAAGATCCGGCATGCTTGAACGCCGGTGATTCACGGATCACGGAAAGAGGCGTGACGATGACTCACCGGTCTTCCTGGGAAAGGCAGTCACCTGGGCTTCAAAGTAAGGCGTGCCAGTCATAGTGAACCTATCGATTCTGAGCCTGCATATCCCCTCCAGTATGACGAGATAGCCATTGTCCTGTTTGCCATTGATCTGTACTTCTAGCTTTTCCACTCGGATGATGCGGGCAGCTATGTTTAGGGAGGTTGGCTTCGAGTCAGATAAGAGTATATATAATGTAACGGCAGGGCAAGCTCACCGCACGCGTCTAGAGCAATCAAAAGAAAGGTGTAGATCCGGGATATCGCGATCGGGATATGGAGGTCAGTTCGAATGTAGGTCAGGATTAAGGGCGGGCTGCTTACATTCGCTCAGTTGATTGACGCTGGGCTTGACGCCGTCTCCGGAGGCGGTGTGGACTCCGGCTGTCGTCAATGGCGTAGGGGCAGGCGATGCTGGAGGAGAGCTTGCGCCACCCTTTGGGGATGACGGTGATGATGATCCAGCAACAGCTCGCGAGGCCGCAGCAGGGAGTCTGAAAGGAGCAGCAGCGACGATAGCATTGCTCGTGCTGCCCTTGCTGTCGGCTTCGGCGAGCACAGCTTCGAGCATGTTCAGCGAATCCTGGCGGAAGAGCTGCACGGCAAGCGTCGAAGATGGCAGCAGGACGCTTGCAGCGGGCAGGGGCAGCACGGGGAGCGTTCCATCGATGCGACTGTCGTTCTTGCTGGTGAGTAGCGCCTTTGGTCTGAACATGGCAAGGATGCGCTGGGTGACTGGATGGAAGGAGCAAAAGGTGCAAGATGGGTGTATGCAGGCTGGACGATAGTGAGTGGCGACTGCTGGCTGATTGCTGCTTGGACAGAACGGTACAGCAGCATGACGTGACTGACTGGTAGGACTGACTACTCCGACATAGTACACAGTGTAGACTGAAGTATTGATATCCGCAAACACTGTTGGTCTTGCAACCTGCTACCGTACCCCCACCGTGTACAGCATCCTGCGATCGTGCACGTGACTCGGAATCCGGGGCAGCGCTGCAGCAGGCTCGCTTCAAGTTTCGGCCGTCGTCGGCTGCTGCTCTTTCTTCCTGCACAACCAGACAGGCGTGCTTGCATTCGACACAGCTTTCGACACCTCTTCACACACACACTCAGCACCATGGGAAAGAAAGCAGTCGTCCTCGGCGCAGCAGGCGGCATTGGCCAGCCATGTGAGCATTCGCCGGCGCCTTCTCCACCTGGACGGATGGGTGCATTTATCAACCAGACGCTGAAGCCAATCCATATTACTGTCTGCAGTGTCCCTCCTCCTCAAGCAGAGCCAGGTCCTCACCGACCTCGCCCTCTTCGACGTCGTCCCCTCGGTCGTCGGCGTCGGGGCTGATCTCTCGCAGTGGGTGTCGCCGTTTCTGCATCCCGCGCGAGGCTGACCATCTGTCTCTGCACGCAGCATCAACTCGTCCAGCGTCCTCACCGCACACACCAAGGACAACGATGGCCTGGCGACCGCCCTCAAGGATGCTGACATTGTCGTTATCCCCGCCGGTGTCCCGAGAAAGGTGCGCATTGCCATCTCGAACATACCCCCCTCCAGCTAAGTCGTGTTCATCCAGCCCGGTATGACCCGAGATGATCTATTCAAGGTGAGCGAGCCCTCTCAGCTTGCTAGTCAGGCAACCCGTATGACTGACTCTTTCATTCATCATTCCTCCTCCCGCCACCGGTCTCAGATCAACGCAGGCATCGTCTCGGACCTGGCAACCGCAATCGCGCAAAACTGCCCCAAAGCTTTCATCTGCGTCATCAGCAACCCAGTCAACAGCACTGTTCCTATCGTAGCTGAAGTATTAAAAAAGGCAGGATGCTTTGATCCTAAGCGGTGAGTTCGAGTGCCTCCCGTGCCCCTTCATTCGGCAAGGTTCAAGCCCGGTTCATCCCGGGAACACCTTCCGAAACCTCGCAACATTGCTTTGCGAAGGAGGAGAAGCTTTTATCCGTTCATGGATGGATAGATTTGGGACCTATATCATGAGCTGACGGGAGTCCAAATCACTATCCGCCCATGACCCCTTTCCGCCGTGTCTTGTCCGCGTTCCTTGTCGAAACAGCCTCTTCGGTGTCACGACACTCGATATCGTTCGCGCCTCGACATTCGTTACATCAGCGCTAGGCATCCCAAATGAAGCCGCCAAGTACTCTATTCCAGTCGTTGGAGGCCACTCTGGCGCTACTATCGTCCCTCTCATCTCCCAATCGAACCCTAAAGTCGATAGCAAGCTGCTCGACAACAAGGAGGAACTGGCCAAGGTTGTCAACAGAATCCAATTCGGTGGTGACGAGGTAGTCAAGGCTAAGGATGGCGCTGGCTCTGCTACTGTGAGTATCCTTTCCCTTCAGGGCTCTCCTTGGTGTCGCAAGCTATAGGTTTCATACAATTCATTGACACGTGCTTCCTGGTTCGTTTCCGTCCGTCTCCGACTCGCCTTAGCTCTCCATGGCCTATGCTGGATTCAGGTACGGTCTCGAAGTGTACTAGTCCTATGGCTAGTGTCGCTGACTCGAATATGACGCCTCCAGATTTGTCGAATCCCTCATCAAGGCCAAGTATGGTGGCGAGAGTGGTGTTATCGAGGATTCATGTAAGTTGTTGTGCAACCCCAGTAGCAGCAAAACACAGTTTGGCCATTCATTGTGACCCAAGGAGATATACCAACTGACCTGCTCAATTTGGCACTTTCATACCTTTACCGCATACAGACATCCACATCTCCGCGCACCCCAATGCTGAAAAGGCTCTCAAAGGCCTAGTCGGCAACGAAACCTCCGGATTGGACTTCTTCTCCCTGCCCGTTGAACTAGGCCCTGACGGTGTCAAAGATGTCCACTCTGTTGGACAAATCTCTGATTCCGAGAAGGAATTGTTGAAGGCTTGCGTTGCTGAGCTGAAGGGTAACATCGAGAAGGTGCGTTTAACAAGCACAGGAATTGTACCTCCCAGTCCCATGATGTACAGGGCTCGAAGGGGCATAGGAGACGCCGCTGAGACTGACCTGCCGACTATTGCGTGTATTTCAGGGATCCGCCTTCGTTACCTCCAAGGCATGACTTTGAACGCCTAGACGATTGATAGTACATTCCCGCAATCGACAGGTTCGGACCGACTAAAGCGGTGTATGGGATAATCCTGCGATGCAAACAATATCTTTGCTTGTAGTCAGGATGCTCGTCCCGCTAGAGAAGTACTTATCTACATCGTTGTGCCAGGCTTTCAATACATTGGGCTATTGCTCTACTAGTCATTACTCACGTCGTCGGGAACAACGGAGAGCAAGATAAAAATGGAAAAGGAATGCGAGTTTACGATAGTTTGATGATATTCAGACCGCCTTGCATTGCTATATTGCCTCCCTTGCCTGTTTATGCCTGTCTTTCAGTCTGCTGCATCTTGACGACCTTGTCTCCGAGTCTTGCAAGAGTAAGGGATGCCAAGTGGTTCGGCTACGCCACCCGCGTGATCGGGTGCACTTGCAGGCCGATGGCATCGACGAGCTTTCTTCTGGGCTGTGACCCATTCGGAGAAGCAGCCAACCAAAGCATTACTTCATAATCAACCACAATGGACGACCCAGGTATGGCTGATGTGCACGCACCCTTGTTCTAGACTTGGATTAACGAGGGGACCACCATTTCACCTGCCGACACAGGTCTCCATGCGAAACTGCGAGCGGACCATGAAGAAAGAGCAGTCAGGAGGTAAGGGCGGGTTTGGACCATGTGTATCAGGTCGACGTTATCCATATAGTGCTCATGTTACTTGAGCTTTCCTTCTCTTCATTCTACTGTCCACCCCACAGAAATCCTCGGCATCATTATGAAGACGTACAGCCACTTCCCGATGATAACAACTACTGGGAATCGCCGGAAATAGCAAGCAGGCTTCATCCACCTCCTGTTGCTGGCGAACATATCTCTGGATACAAAGAACCTAGCTATAGACCTCCTCTTGCTATCCCTGATGATCAGATTCCAGGGGCGACTCATCATGGTGGTACGTCTCCGTTCCCCTCAATGCACGTGGTTGACTTGGCGGTCTTCTGTTATACCTGAGTTTCGGTAATACTAAAGGAGTTTCATTGCGCATTACGTCTCTCTCGACTATCATGGCCATCGATAAACCACCTTCATAGGACTCGGCTTGCAAGGAGCGGAAAGTGATCCCATGCCACCAGCGGGGACAGGAGCAGCCAAGAAATACCATATGAATCCTCATCTTCAACTACAATGCGGTCCAATGTTACGCTACGATACAGTTGACGCGAATGGAATATATCATGCTTTTGCAATGATAGTTGTCGCAGATGCAGGCAGCGATTTCAGTCAGACTCCCTACATGACATTTCGATATACTCCAAGCTATCCTACATTTTACTCAAATAATGCGACATGGCATGGGAACGGCAATGGTACAGCTGATTATCAGACATATAATACAACGGCTAATGCACCACAATCAGGAGAAGAAGTCAAAGTAACGATAGCAGGAGACAAGATTTGGACTTTCCATGGTTTAGCAGGACCTAATTCATTTTGGAGAATGAAATTCGAGATTAAATTGAGTGACATCGAGATGAAAGTTAGTTATTCTATCAACAGTGGAAAAGAACTTAATTTCTATGTTCCTGCTATAAATCAAAATATGCGTTGGGTTGGTCATTCTTGTAATGGTTTCTCGGCAGGTGTGGACACTGAAGCTTTCAACGGTGAGTCCAAAAGAAAGGAACAAGCTTCTCTTCCCACCAAACAAACAGACTTCGACTCAATGCTGAAGTTTACTTCCTTCCCTGTTGTCATGTAGGACCTGATCCATTGTGGAATGATTTACTCAAAAGACATGCGCAAGAGCCAATACATCTACTGGTGGGAGGTGGCGATCAGATTTACTGTGATTCAATTGCGAGAGAACCCGAGATTACTCCTTGGATTGATGAAACAGACCTTAACAAGAAGATGCAGAGTAGGGCTTTCCCTCTTGTCCTTGGAAGATAACCCTCATAGTCTATCGTGGCTGACATACGGTAACCAGCACCCTTAACGGACGAGATTCGCTTTGCGGTCGACCGATTTGTAAGTACCCCTTTACTGCGATACAAACACCGTCCAGATGAAAAGCTAATGGTTGCCGTGATTCCTCGTCAGCTCTTCAATCATTACGTAAATGGTCGTCTAGATTTACAGTCGCGGGAAACTGACTTGCTTCCCCCGGCAGACAACCTGGTTCAGAAGCGGTGCTTTCGGCAGAGCAATCGCTACGATCCCTATGGCGAATATGATGGACGACCACGGTACTTCTAGAACATGGCCCGCATTCTGCGCTGTCGAACTGACCATCTTCCTATTGACTTTGTTGTCGTGAATTGTGACAATAGATCTCAGTAAGTTTAGTCTGTATGGCAGGAAGCAGCAGCCCCGTTAACGCAAAAATTGATTGTCTCTCCACAGTCGATGTATGTCCTTAACCTTCAAATGGTTGCTCCTTTCACACCAAGGCTGACGATGTCTTACGACTTCAGGGGTTCGGAAGCTATCCAGACGATCGTAAGCTCCCCTTGCCGCCTCATGTATAACTCTGCCGTTGCTGATGGTCATAACAATGTTGCAGTGCAAACATCGCCAGTCTTTTCGCATGTGTGAGTCCTTTGCAATTCTGCTAATCAATGGCCTACTCAAGCTGATGCACTCAATAGCGGATCGCGAGGAATCTTCTTCTACCATCTCTTCCAATTATTTATCGTAAATGAAGTCGATGGCACCGATGCAAGCAGACCTCATCCCAACCAGTCTATCATAGTCGGTGGCCCAGGGCCATATGTTCCCTTCGACAACCATAGTTTCCTGATATGGTACGTCTGTCCGCCTGATCTGGTCGGTTTGCAACACACTCTAATTATTGTTGTCGATGTTGGAACAGGCTGGGTCCGACGGTGCGCATGCTCCTGCTTGATTGTCGAACAGAGCGCAGATTGGATCAGATAGTATCGAAGTATACGTACGAAAAGGTCTTTTCGCAACTCAGACAGTTACCCAGCCAAGTACAGCATTTGGTGGTCCTGCTTGGAGTGCCAATCGCGTACCCTCGTATGGTCATGATTGAAGGCCTCCTGACAAGCAAATACAACCCTATTACAATGTTAGGTCGCAAAGGGGTTCCGGGCTTTTCGGGCCTAATCAACAAGTAAGTCTTGCTCTCCGACAGTCTCCCGACCCGAAGCCGACTAATAGCATTTCCCCTCAGGTTCAATAAGGATGCCGAATTGGGCGATGATCTGAATGATCACTGGACAGCTACTCCGCACAAGGTGCGTCTATGCGCAAGGATTAGCAATCAGGAGGAAATGGACTGATAATTGAATCATGTCTATATGCAGCCTGAGCGGAATTGGCTTGTCCTCGAGTTTCAAAAGCTCGCAGTGAGCAATCGGCTGAGAATCACCTATCTTAGCGGAGATGTTCATTTGGCGGCAGTCGGTTATTTCTTCGACAAGCACAAGATCAAACCAGAACTGGATCCCAAATACGCTGTGAATATCATTTCAAGTGCTATCGTCAACACACCTCCTCCGCCCGCTCTTGTAGGCTTGCAAGGGAAGCTGAATAAGAAGGTCCACAAGACTTTACATCATGAGAATACAGATGAAACTATGATGGACGTCTTCAAGACCGATACCGATGGGAAGACCCTGAAGAACCCCTACTTTATGGGTCGCAGAAATTACTGCATCGCACACACAGATCCCCAGGGAGATTTGTGCTTCGGAATCATGGTGGAGAAGCAGCAGGGCGTTGGCGAGACGAAAGAGTACGTAACGTTCTTCGGTCTTGTGTCCAGGCCTCTGCTTGTCCACTGACCATTTGTGCTCTGCAGGTATGGCGTGGTTATCCCGCCACCGCGATGGATCTAAGCTAGCTCCGTAGATCCATAGCTGGTGCAGTGCCAATCGTAGATCCTGTACCAGCCGCGACTTGCGCTTGTATAGCCCAACTGTTTAACAATACCCGTGGCATGAGAAACCTATTGGCTTAGTTTAGGTTGTATATCGGGTCGGTGTGTAGCTTGAAAACAGCATCATTCGATTATTCGCCAAGTAATCCAAGGCTGCCTCTTTAGTCTTTAATCCATTGAATTTGATTCGTTCGGCTCTGATGGGAAAGTACTTTTCGGACATCCATGAGACATGTCTGTGAAAGATGGCGAATGGCATGTCTATAAAAGAGGAGAGCTTCACGAAATGCTAGTTGCATTGGTAAATCTGATCAGCTATCAAGGCAAGTATTCGAAACTCTGCAAGTCACCCACATCGATGGCCTCGACAGGAGTCCGGTCATAACCAGCAAAAAGAGCCTGTTCCATCGCAGGCTTAGCTACTGGAGGAGCTTGAGTGGCCAGGGTGAAACTACGTACCGGATTCTCCAGTAGCCCACGAGCGCTCATAGCTGCATTTACACCCGTCTCCTCCTTCATTCGTATGCTCTCTTGTAAAGTGAATATGTCGCCATTTCCGATGATTGGTACCTCTCCTTTCGCTTCTTCGCGAGCAAACTTTATTCCTGCCCAATTTGCAGGCTCGGTGTCCTTTTGGTGTCTCGTTCTGCCATGCACACCGATGTAGGATGCACCGGCGCGTATAGCTGTTTGGACCAGCTGGGTGGTATTGCTGGGGACGTTCCGTTGCATCTTAGCGTGCCTGTACTTGAGTGAAGAATTGCTATTCTCCAAAATCCACACACACACCTAGGGTCTTTGTCTAGTCGAATCTTCACACTTATCGGAAAGTCCGATGAAACACGGTTCCGAGCTTGTTTGACCATATCATGCACCAAATCCGGCTGTCGAAGCAGATATGACCCGATTTCCTCTGGAGGTAACAAAGTTTCAGTGGCGTGTCTGTTTCACCACTTTGAAAAGACTCTCTACCTTGGTATGCCCATCTCTGTGGGCTGAAGTACGAAGGCTATCAGCTTTACCAACAGATCAAAGAGGAGTAAAGAATGGATGAAATAGTACATACCAGCCACAATTGAGATCAACACCATCGACAAAAGGAGCAATAAGCTCGACAGCATTGGCAAAATCATTTGCATTCTGGGCAGCAAATTGAGCTACAAGCGCTCCTTTAAACGTTCTTCCATCTTGAGTGAAGATGCCTCTTTCTTTATCGTTAGTACTGAATTCTGCTTGTCTTGCTTTCTCGGATCTCGAATACTCTCTTGAGAGCATCATTGGGGTATAGGTAATATGCGTTTCATAACGAGAATACAGAGTTCGAGCAGCCAGCTTGGAGTAGCGGACCATGGGAGCTATATACTGGTACACCATCAGTACCGAACGCAAGCTACTTGCAAAAGACTCGCGTAAATCAGTTGGAACGATCGAGGCAAGCACACCCACCTGCGACGTTGACAGTCTTCAACTGCCTGAGCATCTCGTGTGGAGGAATAACCTCAACCTGATTGAGATCTTCAATTTCGTCGTAGATGTCGCCATGCTCGGATGGTAGTTCCGTCACCATCGTTGAAGCTCGCAATCCGATATGGCCCTCACAATCGCAATCACGTTTTGGTGCAAAGACAAGTTCTGGATCCCAAAACAGCACATGTGCAGACTACCAGCTTGATAAATGTCCAATGCAGAGACTCACGTAGTAAAGTGTATACTTGCTTATTTATTTTCGCGTGCGGATATCAGCGTGTATAGCGAACGATTCCGGCTTTCAGGAAAATCCTAACTTTCTTTCTACTATACAGGTGTAGGTATTCATTAACTATTTATATTTAGAATGAGTTTTTTAGAGGGTAGTGAATGACATCTCATCCCTATGATCTCTACTCGAACCTCGCTCAGAGGGGGGATTAGAGCACAGTTCCGGATGGCCGATCTTGACTAATTTCTTGTCATAAGCACCTTCGCGGTACCCCTCAACGATACGCTGTAACAATTCCGACGTTGATACTCCATCTGTTCGTCTCGTAGGCAAGAAACGACCTTGATCCTTAACAAAACGATAAATGTCGCTCTGACCAGGCGTTGTCCCCTCGTATGGCGCTTCATCGTGCGCTACATAGTCGATCTTGTGTTTATCTAGGAAATCTTGATCAATAATCCATGGCGCATCTTCGATGACCTAAGCGCAGAACGGATAGATTGTCAGATGACATTGCAGACCGTGGATGTGTAGCCAGCGAGCCTCCGGACTCACCTCATCCACCCATCGGCAATTGCGCACACTTTCGTATCGCTCGGCAGAAGTCATAACCGGTATAGCTTTGTGTTTCCTTACAAGTTCGCTAGAGCAGACTCCGACTAATAGATGTACATTCGGGAATGCTAGTTTAGCTTGTCGAAGAGCCAGTGCGTGTCCATAATGGAACTGGACGGGGAGTACGAATGACAATCAGTGTATACGAACATGTACGGCAACCTCCGGAGTATCTGCACTCACCAAGTCAAAAACGCCATCAGCGTATATGCGAACAGGACGATCCTTTGGCGGGTTGTTGATCTTGTAGTTTCTCTCAACCCCGTCTGCGCCTGCACCTGCGATAGCCTGTTTAACACTTTCTTGCAGGTCTAGAGCGCTCATCTTGGCAAGGAAGCCGTGAGGTGCTGGATGATGTATAGCTTCCTTAGTCTCCGGCACTTTGAGCAGATCATTCGATGCTCCCGCCGGTGTCATTCCTCCTTCCGTCGTGCTTCCCCTGGGTGAGCCGGGAGAGGCATGGCGATGGTGCGAGGACGGTGCATGGGGTATTTGAGGTGCCGGAGAGTCGGGCGGTATAACAGAAGTGTTTGGGCCATTCTTGTCCTTTGAGTTTGGCGATATTGACGCTACTGATAGGGACGACGATGAAGGCATGTTTTGAAGACGCGCACTTCGAGTCGCAAGGCCGTCGTAATACGACCGTGGGTATCCTGAACCTGTAGTCGCGGCTGAACCCTGCGTAGCCGATGTATTGGCTCCATCTGCCGGCGCATGAACGTGGTGATGAGGCCGTCTTGACGACTTGGGAGCTGAACTGATGTCACCGTCGTCTGTAGGCGACGGGTAGGATTTACGGCACAGTAGAACCAGGCGACAGATGATGAGAACCATATCAATAAGGCCTCCCTCTCGGTAAGATTCTCGGTTGGATGGTATTCCTGTGTACTCACAAGTACTGGCTGTCGATTCATTGCCGTCTGCATTGTCCACCGCCATGCTGGGCGAAGCTCTCCTCTGTCTGCTTGCACTTTGCGACACGGAAGCGTCCAGAACAGCACTATCTGCAGCAGACGTGCTGTCCTGCCCTGCCGTCAGACCTTCGGCATCTACACCTTCTGCATTCCTGCTGCTTGGACCGCCGGCAGCTGAGCCGGTGACGGCGGGACCGCGAGTTGGCGCAGTGAACGAGCCCGTGTCGGTGTCGTCTGCACCCATCGCATCCTCTGTGGTTTCAGCATTGCTTTCTTCTGACGCTTCACGGGATCTGCTCGAGTCTCCGGCTGAAGTGGCATTGCAGGCGGGACGATGGGAGAAGAACCCAGCCAAGTCCATCAAGGTCAGCATGTGTACCATCCAGGCCATACAGCACAACGCATGGCTTGTCAAGCGGGACCTTACGCTGAGCAGGATTCTTTCGCCGTCTCTTCGGTGCTGTGGGAGCTGGCTGTCGCGACGCCATGCTGTCTGCCGCTGTTCTGATGATGCAAAGCAAAGCTGCGACTTGTCGACTACTTTCGGGTTTCTCGGTGGTTTCGAAGACACGATAAGCAGACACCTTTGGGCCCCTCCATGAAGCTACATGCGAAGCATCCGGCCCTCTCTGCTGCCGCCTCCGACGCTCTGTGTGGACTTGGCCCATAGCACGATTGTCTGACCTCTGCAGATCCCCACGGGATATAACATCCCGCCCCCGAGACAGATCAGACCGCATTATTATGGATTGGAGGCTGCAGCAGCTGCTAGCCGGCACCGGGCTGCAGGGCGACAGTACAGGCTCTGCACAAGTTGGCACCGATACTCGCATATAGGTCATGCGCCGGTCAGATGGGGTAAGTTGGCGCCCCATAATACCGAGTCGAGCGCCTCGTCAGTCAGAACAGTGAACACAACTCGCCTGCCTAAGCCATGCGGTGAGTAATAACGAGAAGCCAAATAAAATGTCCCATTGCGGTGACAGAATAAAAAGGAAGTGTACTGTACTGGTAATGCTACATGATTATCTTTAATAGCTTAATCCCGACAATTTCCTTGTACGGGAGCTACGAGCATTGTGACACGGTTAACATATCGTTGAAGTCTTATGCTACCTAATGCCTGCCATACTGAAAATACCAGTTTCCCACCTGTAAAAGATATACCCTACTGAAAAAAGACCTGGTGCCCGCGGAAGAAACGATATTCATAAAGAAAGTTTGAAACAAGACGTGATGCGAGGTTGGAGCGGCTTGCGAGCGCCATATGCTGAAGAAGGCCGTCTATAGGCTCTATGTTTTCTAACGAAGCACGATGCGGATTGCTCTATATGAGGATTGAAGGAAGGAAGGGGAGCGCTATATGGAAGAATAGCTTTTTGTTCCTGAGTAGACGAATCGTTTACTCGAAGTCCCAGTTGATGGAAAGGACGCCAGTGTCCAAGTCACCGATAGCCTGGAAAGCAGCGGTGGAAAGATCGAGGCTGCAGATGTATCGCATCAGTGATTGCGCAAGGGGGTCACCTATTAGAAATAATCTGTAACTCACGAGCCACTGCCGCAGCCGGGGCACAAGTCTGCAATCTTGGCAGAGACGGACTGGCCGTTGGCGGTGTTGGTGACGTGAACCATCTGGCCGCACTTGCTGCTGTCGTACTGGGCAGAGTTCATGGCGACAATGTAGGCAGAGTCGTCGTTGTACTCGCCGCAAGCACCGGCGGCGCCGCCTTGAGCTGATCGAAAGGAAAATTGTCAGACACGTGCTATAATTGACCGACGCGTCCAATGATGTATGTTGGACAATACGTCCTCTGACTTACTGTACCAAGTAGCACGGCCGGTTTCTCTCTTCTGTAGAGGAGCAGCGACAACCATGCTGGTAGCAGCGGCGAGGACGGCGAAGACAGTCTTGAATGCAACCATTTTGAATGTAGGTTTAGGGAAGTTTTTGTAAGGGAACGTTTGGAAAACGAAGAGGTTGGATGAGAGTGGTGTGTAAGGCTGGAGTAGCTTTGGAATGAGGAAAGAAGAAGAGAGATGGGACTGGCATGCTGGTTTTTATACCTTTTGGTTTGTGCCTTGCGAGGTGCGTCTTCCCGGCTAACCTCAGGCATATAGGGGATCTGGGTCACTTGAAAACTTGGATAGACACCTCGACATGACTGAAGAACACTCAATTGGGACCTCTTACCGCCTCTAAACTTTGTCGCAGACGCTCTCAGCTCATCTTCCGGCAATGTGGGCTATCAATCTCTGAAATCTAGGGGACCTCTAAGGCCCATGGAAGACGAAGCCGACGGCTTTCGGAATCGTCCATCTCGCCGGTGAGCGCGTTTATCTGGACGAGGAGCACTGGAAATATCAATAAAGTGACACCGTGATAGCCTTTGAAATTTTTGCATGCGGCCTCTTTTGATGCAATTGCGTAAAGATTGCCAGATAATGGACGATTTCGAGTGTCCGGAGAGAAGCGAAAGTACGAAAAGCAGTGCCCGGTCTCCGAAAGCTATCATTTCTAGATAAGGAAATACTTCCCGACCTCCCGTGGCTCAGCGAGCCGGTGCTGACGGCAGCGTGTCCGCTGTTCTGTCACTGCCCTTGTCTCGGTCGACTCGCGCGGTTACAAAAATTTTGGGGGAGGTTACCGTTTTGCCACCAAATTATCGGTTCGAAGATTGTCGTGTCCCATAAGAATGGCGATCTAAGTAATCAGTAATGGGCTGACAGGTCTTGACCTTCTATGCAGCACCTTTTGGTTTCCCTAGTATGGCTCGGAATGCTCTCCTTTGCGACAGAGGCATTGATTCGTCATTGTTGGACTCTCCTGCGAAGAAGGGCCACAGCAGAACAGTGACCTCGAAGGAAATCAATGTCCGCGGTCACCTCTCGTTTGCGGTATCCTTCCATCAAACTGATATCATAGAGTGAAGAGGTGCGAATGGTTCCGCTGCCGGATGATTGTTCTCCATCCGCACGCCGCGGTAGACCCGTTATTCCCCATCAAAGCGGAAGCTAGCTTGTTTCCAGCAAGGCAGATAGATTATCGAAGGGCCCGGGACACGCGTTTCATCAGAACAGTAGTAAGATGTATAAAGTACCGAACAACCGCATGGGAGGGTCGAGCCCATATGCAAACAACTTGCACCAATACATTCGGGCACAGAGACAGCAATTGTGCAGACTGTCTGCTCAGCAGTTCCGTCATATCTAACGCTTGATGGCGATGTTGGCAACTATCAATACGCCTTAGGTACCAGACATCTACGTGGCGCAGCTATCGAAGATGCTGCAACTTCAAGCTGTGCATGTAAACATAAGCTATAATGCAGCAGGCTACACTTCAGAAAGGAGCCTAAAGCGCAAAGCAGCATCTCAAGCTGGAGATTTCCCCCCAAACAAAGTAATACGCGTTCTAGCAAGCTCGGAAATCTGAAAGAAACTCATGCTACAAAGAAAAGAACCAAGAACATGGTAGGAAATGGACGAGCCTAATCTTGAGGATAATGCTAATGCCAAATCTTGAGGATAATGCTAATGCTTTTGAGAGAATCGTAAGGCATGGGTGGACCACCTTTATTGTTAAATTAATATCTGATACAAACCCCAGAAGCCGAGTGTCTTCGAACACCCCCATATAATTTTCTTCATTGTGCTTATCACGTAGTCTTGACTGTTACTACGAGCCTCTATACAGGGCCTCAGGTAGCGTGACAGCTATATCAATTTACTACTATTCATTCCGCATAAACCAAAAGGGACGAGTGAGGGCTTTGTCCACTTCGTAACCAGTCGAAAGCCATAGCAACATCATCATCGGCAGTCATGAGAATCTTATCCCCTTCTTCGTCTTCGTATTTCAATCGTAAAGTAGCAGCAGTCAAGCCATTTGTCCTCGCCCCACAGAGCTGTATCTTATGGAGGACCTTTTTCGCTAATTCCTGATACGAGATCGAAGAAAGGACGACAATCACAAAAGTATCCTCGCCATAATTGACTTTGATCTTAATTGCTGAGGATGGAGAAGTAGGAGCGGAAGGCGCATGTGGCTGAGGCGTAGTTTGCGAATCCCTCGAGTAACCATTCACAGCATGAGGCGCGACTATCGAGGAAGTAGGCGAAGCGTAATTCAAGCTTTGTGACTGACTAGAATCCTCACTGGACCTATCAGTACCTGTACTGCAGGAACTAAATCGCTTGACGGGCGCAGTAGTAGCCGAGCCAGCGGTGGAAGCAATAGTAGCCGTACTCGAATTGCCAGTCATCCCGCGCTTAAGAGGCATAGCATGGCCATTGGACATCTGCCGTCCCATTTGCGCAGAACCAAAATGCGCTGGATGCACATTCTCTATAGGATAAGGGGACCATTGTTTGTCATGCTGCCCGTTCGCTGAAGACTGTCCAGGTTGAAGCTGATAGACATGCGGGCTGCTGGCTGACCGACTCCGCAGGGGAGGAGGAGCATTATGTATAGGCATATTCCCTTGCGAGTTTTGTCGCAACATGCGTAGAGGTTCGCCTCCTTGTAAAGAGAGCCCCTCCATCTGCTGCGCGATAGTCTGCCCTCGTAAACCATTCCCGGGCGGCGTATAGGTCGCTGTCGATGACGAGCTCGAGGATCCAGGTGGCTGCGGTGTGGGATATGACCACTCTTGGCTTTGCTTTCTCCGCAACGCAGGCTTACTCGCTGAGTGTCGCAAGGTGGGAGGTGGACCTTCTTGCGGACTGCCGCTAGCAGCTGACGAAGACATCGAAGACTGCCTCGGCAATGCAGGCACAGATGGGTACCCGCCACTGGGTGTCTGGCTCCTCCACTGATTGATCACTGCCGAGTTCGAATCTTCCGTTTGCGCACGGGGTCTGGAGCCATTCATTGCAGTCGTATCTCCGGTATGTCTAGCTCCTGGAGGTAATGACTGTGTTGCTGCGCCACGCCTTTGCATTGCACTCCCCATGCTGGGCGTTGACCTGCCCGTGGCTGACTCGTAATCTCCAGGGTAGCCTTCCTCACCTTCATCTTCAAAAGTACCTCCATATGGATTGGCTCCATAACCCATGGCACTATGTAAACTAGTGCTCGACCCGCCGAACCCAGGGATAGTAGGCCCAAGCTCGCTTTGTGGGGTATTGGGAAACTGACTATGAGGTGAAGCGAGACGACGCAATTGGCCAGCTGACCGGGAGCGTCTTTGAGCCGCCATTTCTTCCACTGCTTTGCTGACTGTCTTGTGCCATTGGGTGAGCTGATCGGGCGTGCGACATTTGATACTAAAGGCTTCGTCCAGTTGATCTCCTCGCCATGTGATTTGTAGGAGATACGAACCTGTCATATCCTATCAGCGTCGTGCACAACACCCTTAGACATCAGGTGGCTTGGTGATTGTGCAAACTCACCAGGTTTCGTGACGGGGGTAGCTGAAATGACATTATTGATGAAGATTCTTCCTTTAAGCTGTAGATTTGGTTTCCGTTTTGACCCAGCAGCAGCTGCAGCATTGCCAGAACCTGATTTCCTAATCATCGAATTACTTTTGTTAACTTTAGTCTTGCCACTACCTGGCGTGGGTGCGTCTTTGCAGCACAGAATGATCTTCTGGAAGAGATACACGTGATATTCTCTCTCCACTTCGGATTTAAGGACTTGGAAACTTTCGTGCAAGAGCAATTCCCCGAATGAGCTCAGTTCATGGCCCTCTAGAAACCAGATCGCAAGCAAAAGTCAGAATCTCGGTAGGAATGAAATCGCCCGCTTGGACTGTTATGGTGTTTTACTCACTCCAGTCTTCGACTCGCCCGCGCAGTTCTTCCGTCGCTTGCTTGTTCTCCTGTTTCCGGGTTTCTTCGTTCACCTTATCAGCTATTCTTTTAGCGGTTTCTACACCTTCTATGAGTTCTTGATAATTAGGCCACGACGGATCCGTCGCTTTTGCAAGACTCTGCAGCAATCGCGCACAGTGAATTAAGAAATTTTCTGGAGTCACCGAGTAGAATGCAAAACTCACCTCGAACAGCAGATGATACTTCAATAACCGTTGCACAGGCTTAATATGGAACATAAGGAGTTCCGTCGAATCGAGTATATGGCTCGCTCTAGCCAAAGCATGACCGTCTGTTTTCGCGACAGCCTGCAATAGATCGCTCGCTGCGAGATAGTTGATGCAGTATGGTTCGTAGACAGCGAATGACTCCTCCTGTGTTTGTCAACCGGTGGGATTAGCCTGATTGCATGGTTGACCCCAGATAAAGCCAGAACCTAAACTGACCATCATCAGGAACAGGGAACCAAACCGTTGCTGTTCAGGTGCTAAGCAAGCATTTGTCTCCACGCCGATCAAGAATCTTCTGGCGAAGTCGACTATACTGTTCAGATTCAGGAACAAGCCATGTATAGTATCTTGTGATATCGAAGCATCTTCCGATAATTTGCGAGCGTATTCCTGATGAGGGATTTCATGAGGCCGAGGTTCTAACGCGTGCTACTCCGTAGAGTAAGCTTACCTGTAACACCTCCAAATCTTGTACATATTTCCGTTCTGTCATTAAAATCTCTTTCACTACATTGCCCCGCGCGTCCAAGGATTTTGCACTGAAGGAAGGTTGTGCTGCATCCGAATCATCTTCCTGAGGTGGTAGTAGAAGTCCTTTTGCTTCTAGGATATCTACCACTTTGGATACTGTATGTACGACCTGCAAGATAGATAGCAAACAGCGAAGTGGAATGCGATTAGACTCTGATTTGGTTTGCACCCTATGCGTTCAATGTAGCTAGCGCGCCGTTGCGAACAGATGCAGCGGGCCACACCAGACATGCGTTTCGACCCACCTTCACAGTACCATTCGTATCGGGTGAGTACAGCTCGCCTACTCTGAACATATCCTCGTCGCCCCAGCCCAACTGCGTCGAGCAAGCCATAACGAAATGAGCTACACCTCTTTGACACGCTTTGAAGTTGTTCAATGATGCATCAGGATTGACGTCCAGTCGTTTTTCCGGGTTGGTCATGTTGAAAATATAGCACAACGAAGATCCCAATCTCAGGATGTTCAAGATCCTGCTAACTGGATCATTGATCTCTGATGTCGGTAGGAAGGTCGAACCACCTTGAGCATGTGCTGCTGATATGCTCATACTGCTACTTGAAGGTGCTGTAGGTGACAAAGGGGATGGCAATTCGCTTGTTGATGCTGAGAAAGGTACTGCTGCATTGGAAGAGTCGAAGGAGGTCTCCGGAGCGTCTATATACCGTTCTGCGAACCCAGGGACGCGTGCAAGACGTTTGAGCAATGCTATGCATGTCTGGTACAGCCCGGAAGCTGCGTTTGCAGATCGGTTGGCTGCGCTGTTGATGGCTGCAACGGGCGAGTCGATGCCATTGCTGCCACCACCGAGTGAGCTGGAGGACGAGCCGGCGAACGAGGTGAATGAGCGGTCTGCCATGCTGGGACGCGATGCATGGCCGAGACTGAAGACTGAGGTTGACGCAGAGTAGCTGGACGAGGTTGAGGTGGATGGAGTGGGTATTGCGCTTGGAGGCAGGGATGCGCCTTTCAGAGAGGTGGACGCCATCGCTGGTGGTTTAAGGTGGCAGACCACACTTTTAGGGCAGTTGAATAGTTTGAGCTGCGACGTGGGCTCTATAGCTTCCTAGTGACGTGTGCCTGGAGCTGCACCTTGCCAATGCCCTGTATATAGCAGAGCTTGACGTTGATCGATGCCAGCAATCCTCGAGGCACGCTCGCTCTCTCTTCGAAGTCCCGGAAGAAGGCCGTGGACCTGGGGCAGCGACTAGGAGCGGCAATGCCAGCACAGGCTGCGTCGCAAGCTGCTGAGGTGTACGATGCAGCGAACGCGCGCAGTTCCTCGATCCCGCTGTCGTGAGGAAAAACGAGGCGCGTGTGTCTTTGATGCAGCTGCACGCCTCGACGCCAGGACAGCCGGGTGCGACTGAGAGATTTGCGAGCTGCGCTGCCAGCCGTCGACGTGTGCAGCAGTGTATATGTGTGTGCAGTAGTCGGAGTTCGCAGTTCGCGGCGTGTCTGCTTTCCCTATTGTTGGATGTCGCTGCTGCTGTAAACAATGGGAAACAGCGTCTGGCTGAGCGAGCAGGACGGCGGCGCAGGCGACAGGTGCGCTGCAGTGAGGCTCGCGGGGGCGTCGTGACGGGCCTACGAAGTGCCAGCTGCTCCATCCATCGTGCTCGTCTGCTCCACGGGGATGTGGATGATGGGAGCAGAGAGTGTGGCGGAGCTCCATTCTTCGCCTTGCATCAATCGCTGCTGCTGCGATCAGCCACACGTCGTGTCTTCGCGGAGCTGCATTCCATCCTGTCGCAGCATCTCCAGTCCACCACGCACGGCAGCGCTCTGGCGGGTCGCATCCATGTCCCTGCGCTCCCAGCGCTCCTCCAGTTCAGCGATATCCACCTCGTATGGCCACAACCCGGCGTCGGCGACCGCCAGCGATGCAGACATCTACAGCTATGCGCTGAGGGTGGTCCTGCTCCAGCATGCGATAGCGAACAAACCAGCAGCCAAGCCTGCCGCTGCGGCTTCATCCTCTGCGTCTGCCGCCGCCCGGCCGTCTGCAACACCCTTCCAGAGAGAGACTCCCGGCAACAGCCATGCCGCGAGGCCATCGTCGCAAGCATATGGCAGCAGCAGCTGGACTTCAACGCTGAGCTCGCTTTCCCTCTCCGACCTCTTCCGCTCCTCGGCATCAACTTCCTCCTCGTCCACATCGCCCAAATACCCCGAACGCTTCATCAGGGTACTCGAACAGCGCATAGAGCTGATATCCACCGGGCAAGATAGAACCTACACCGACCGCCTTATACGGTACACATTCGGTGCATTCTACGGGAAGCTCAAAGATCCTAAAAACACGAGGATCATCAAAGACAATCGTAAACTGGAAGATCTCCTGATGATGTTTATAGCCACTGCTACTGAATCACTGCGCAAGAACACTCAAGGCGACGAGTGGAAATGGAGGTTGGAGATACAATTGGAGGCATTTGTGGATGTGCTAAACGCTGCTTTGAGGAACAAGGACCTAAGGCATGTCCCGCAAGAGCTGATTACAAAACTAGACACTCTCAAAAGCAGGATATCGGCTAACAGGCCACCCCCTGCTCTCTTGGCGCAGCAGTATAACCCTGCGAACGACAGTACATCAAGTTCCGACGGATATAGCAGCGCTCGGACGAGCATGAGCTTGGAGGCAGGCGCAGCAGCATCATCTTCGATGTCGCCGGCTCATTCGGCCGGCTCGGCCAGCGTACAATCGCATCCAGCACCGAGGAATTTGCCCAGTTATGATCTTGCAGATATACCTGCAGCAGGTCAACTGGGCATGCTGTTCGAGGTCAGCTCGGAACAGGTCCAGCGTGACATCAATAATCTCCGCAAGATTTGTACTGAGAAGGTAGGATTGCTGGAGGTCCAGCAGTTACAAACCCGTCATGAATACAATGACTGAATCATGACCCTACATCTACTTCATAGAATGCCCTCGCCGATCTGAAGCAATGCATCAACCTCATCTCGGTAAATGCTCCCTTTCCAGCATGCAGGGATGACTTCCGGTCGGAAGAAGCATATAAAGAATGGCGTACAGCTGAACTTGCTGCATTGCAACAAGAGATGCTCTCTATACTTCAACGCTCTCCCGAGCTTGTAAAGAGCCCATCAACGGAAGGGCAGGATGCTCCAACTTCTTCAGCCTCGTCGAGCAGTGCTAAGCGTACAAGTGCGATCGTGACAGAGGCTGGAGAAGCCTATGTAGGCAGAAGGGTTTCATCATACACGACAACTACTCGGGGATCCCTGCCAATAGCGGAACAATTTGCTTCTACCCTCTCTTTCGATGACCCCGTAAACACCTCTACAGCTGGCAATGCATACTCGTCTATTATCCCTTGGCCCGCTTCTCCATCCTCCACTTCGCATCCGCATCTTCCTTCGATAGCAACTACAGCACCAGCAGATGATTCGCCCTATCCTTCCTCAAATACCTCTGCATTCACATTCATTCCCCCAAACTCGTCTTCTCGAAATAGCTACCTCCGGCTTTTATCAATCATGCTCTCGCACGATTTAGAAGCCATGTCAACACTAGACCCAAGCGAAGAGGTCTCATTACGTATATTGAGTAAGCTCAATCAAGACATACTCAACGAATGTGCTTATAGATGGAGGGTCCTTGAAAGTACAAGATTTATTGCTTTCCTAAATGAGATGAGCTCTAGATATGCAAGGGATGAAATGCCTGTTGTAGAATGCGTTACTGAAGCTCTGGGAGACTTTGATGAACTGAACGAGAAGATTCCGGCTGATTATTGGCCTACTATCGATGTAAGTGTCGCTTGTCCACCATGCCTTTAGCGACCCGAAGAATGGGAATGAAGCTGATAAATGTTGCCTGAAATTCTGCCTCTGTAGAAGGAAGCCTTTTTGCAGACTATTTCGGAACTATTTGATGCCTTACTCAAGGCGTTTTACGAAACTTACGCGCAACCCGCTTCAGCACAGATCGTATCTTCGGTGTATAATGCCATAGTCCAGCTATCTGATATATCGGTCTTTGAAGAAGCCATTCCGCCCGAAGACCTCGATGACAGGCTAGCAAAGCTCAAACATGCCATCGAATCAGTTTCAGATTATCTCTATGCTCAGGAGCGTATGGCTATCTTTTCGCATCACGCTCGATTATTACCGCAGCAATCAACATCAAGGGTTGCCGCCGCGACGGAGCCACCGGTCGAAGCATTCTTAGATTTGTTAAATTGGATCAAAACTTCAGCTAAGAGTCATGATAAAATGTACAGAAGTCCTATATTTGGTATTGTTGATGTGCCACAACATTTTTTGGAGAAAACGGTCGAGCTATTCATTCGAGATTTAAGCTATAAGTTCCAGCAGGTGCAAGCTTTACAGAAAGCTAAACCTCTTTATACGACTCCAAACGAGAAAGATACTGAGGAGGAGGAGCAGCATTTCAAGGATGGTGAAGTTATGGCTCTGTATAGGGGTGTCAAGGAGCTCACGGAATTGCACAAGGCATTTTGTCCCAAGTAAGACGCTTTATATGTTTCCACCTTGCGTCACCTCGCATAGTCACATTGTATCTGACCTGACCTTGTTACTGCTTGATACAGTGCGCACCTCTCAATATCGTTAAACGAGCAATTCGAACCATATATACTGCGCTGGCTCGCAGAAACAGACACGAAAACGCTCACATGGGTACGCAATGCGATTAATATGGATTCATTCAGACCCGAAGATGAATTAGACAGTGAAGACAAGTATACTTCTTCCATTCGAGATTTGGTCGACTCATGCAAAGGAGCTCTTCAGTTCGTAACAGATCTGGATTGGCCCGATCAATATCAGAACGCTATGTTCTTTACTCGTTTAGCTGCGGTAGGCTTCCAGTCCGCTCTAGGGTCTCGACCTGTCCCGTCAGCATACCTCGTGGAAACTGATACTTGCCTGTGGTCCACCGCACACAGACCATCAGCAAGGCTATCGAACAATATTGTATAGCCATCGAGGAGCTCTTCATGCGTGAAGTCACGCCCCCAAAACGCGATAGTGGCGGCGATAGGGATGAACGTACTCATGCTTGGATCACAAGAGCCAAAGCCCTATACAACCAAGACAGAAAACTAGTCATGTTCCAGTTCCAGCCTACTTCGTGCTTGAAGCTCAACAATATTCAAGGCGCCAGAGCTCTTCTCGACAAGATGTACACTACAGTTGACGCTGATAGAGTAGCTGCAATCACACAAGCAAGGGCACCCGCTGTTACCCCAAGACAGCATGCTCAAAGAAACTTGTTCACGGTCAAAATTGTCCTTGGAGAAGGCTTAGCTACTCCAGATGGTGTTTCGCGTGTCGACCCTTTCATTACACTCTCTGATGAGCGGGGTATGAGAATAGCCAAAACACGGACATTGTACGAGACAAAAGAGCCAAGGTGGTCGGAAACTTTCGACATCTCCGTCGAAGGCAAAATGTGGATCGCAGCCACCGTTTGGAATCGAAACCTCGTAGACGAACATGAAATGCTTGGTAGAACATACCTTGCTTTGGATCCAGCCGTGTTTGGTGATTATTTGCCACATGACCTGTGGCAAGACCTAGATACGACTGGCAGAATCTTACTTCGCGTCAGTATGGAAGGAGAGAAGGATGATATACAGTTCTTCTTCGGTCGGGCCTTCCGGTCGCTGAAAAGGGCCGAGAACGATATGACTAGGATTATCGTGGACAAGGTGGGTCACAGCACGTCTTTTGCGTCGATAGATGACTTATCATCAGCTGGCCCCGCAGATCTCTCCGTTCATTAGGTCCTGTATATCGACCACATCCCTACGAACACTGCTGAAGAAAGGTGGATATACTAGCTATTTGAAGGATCTGAATTTGGACAAGGCTTTTGAGAAAGCTCGCCTTGAAAATGGCTTAGAGGGTGTAAAGAATCTAAAGAACCTCATCAAAGCGCGGGACCCGAATACGCCGCTGATTCCTATGCCGGCACACGTGATGGACCTGGAAAAGGTGAAACCCCTTCCTGTTCCTTCTGGCTCGTCGACTGCAGGTGAAAGGAAGAAAAACGCAGAGTTGACGGATGCTGAAATCGAGGAACCTCTAGCTCCTTTATTGATGTATCTGGACCAAAGCTTGGAGACGTTCCGGAGACATTTGAGCGAGCCTGCCTGGCAAGTCGTTCTCACCAAGACCTGGAAAGAAGTCATCAGCGTAGTCGAAAATTTGCTAGTCCCGGTACTTTCAGATCAACCCACGGAAATGAAGCCACTTTCCGACAAAGAGGTGGACATTGTCTTCAAATGGCTGAAGGTGCGCTGTTTTGCCATGCTATAGCATATCGTATCTGAGCTGAACTCGGTTTTGGCCATAGTTTCTTACTGACTTCTTCCATGCCGACGGACAAGGGGTACCAATGGCGGATCTTCAGAATCCCAGGTATCGCTCTGTTATGCTTATCAGACTGTATTACGACTGGTCGACCGACAATCTGATGGAAGAATCGGTCCGCTTGACAAATGAGCAATTAAAGGCATCGACTAAAGCAAATGGAGCTCTGCGCAGCAAGTCTGTCTATCAGCAACGCAACTTGGGAACCATCAGGAAACGTAAGCAAGAGAAACATGAAGAAGCAGACTCGGGTGCAGCCGAGATGGTTATGCGGATCTTGCGAATGAGGTATATTGATTCTGAAATATGTTGATGTGTACGGCCACCTAACTTTGTCCACTTGCCAGACCACAAGCTATCGATTTCCTACAACAGCAAATGGGCATGCTGAATCTCGTCCAAGAAAAGCAAAAGAAGCCAACCCGCTTACTAGGCTCGATACGCGGAAGAGGCAGAGGCAGAGGCCGCGCTATGGGTGCCCAAGCAATCTCACGTCATCACGATACGCAATTTCACCATCAGCCCTTACCTCCACTTCCTATGCCATCGCCATCGTACGCAGAGACGCGCCAGCAGTATATGTGAAATCTCACTATTCAAGATGTAGCATAGACATTTATAACCGTAATGAACATTGACAACCGCCTCCACAATCGCGAAGGTTCCGAAACATACTGTCACGACGGTACTGAGTACGGCAGGCTTGCTATATGCTAAATTGTTTGTGGTCAGAACGACAAGAACGACAATCTATGCTGCTACATGATCTGCATCTAGAGCTCGTCTCGTGCCGGTAAGGTAGTCGTTGGAGTTGCAGCTGGGCTGCTTTCTGGCGTAGTCACTGGAGTTGCGCTGGACTCACTTGCAGCTCCGTTAGAAGAGCTGGCCGTTGTTGCCTTCTTTGGCTTTTTGGGTGCTCGTTTCATCTGCAGAACGGCGACTTGACTGGCCAAATCCTTCCGCCGCCTATCGAGCTCTGCGATCTTCATAACAGGATCAACGTTCTTTTCCAAGCTGTCTTGTTTCTTCGACATTTCGTCAAGCCACTTCTCAGCCGAAAGAATGCTGGTCTCGAGCGTCTTGAGCTCCGTCTCGGTATACTTAGAAGGTTCATCTGCTGTAGAGTCTTTCTTTAACTGTTCGCTAGCTGTTACTAGGAAAGACTGTGCCTGTACGAGGCCAATCCGGAAATCTTTGGTAGCATCGGCACGGCCGGCAGCCTCTCGGATCCGAGTATTGGGAGCAGAAGCGACTCGCCTGAGCGGATAAACGTCAGATCGAGTTACATAGTCCAAACGCATGTAAAAATCCCCCTCACTCAAGTTCGGATTTAGCACTTCTCAAATCCTTGGTCGCAGCAGAATCTGCTTGTTCCCACATCCACTCGCTGGCCTCTTCGAGCTTTTTGCGGATCTGTACCCGTTCAGCTTCTGTCGAAGCCTCAATGAACGCTGGGCTTTCGAGCTGATCGCGAAGTCGGTATGTATAGGCTTCAAGAGCATTTCTAGCTTCTTCCCGGTCGCGCTTGCGTGTCTCGGCGAGATCAATATCGCGCAATCTAGCAAGAAAGTGTCAGTACAGCACTTCCATCCGTTGTATCCGAATACTTCAGATACCTCTTGATAGAGTCCTTCTTTTCTGGTTCACTCATTGGCTTGAAATAGCCCGGCACCTCAGTGATAGACAGCTTGATCGGGCCTCTCGGCTTAGCTTGAATTGCACTGTCATCAGACGCCTTGCTACTTTCATCCCCGTCACCTTCTCCGCCTTCCGTTTTTTCTTTATCCTTCGCACCGAAGAAGCCTTTAATCTTGTCCGCTACACTGGCCGATTCCTTGCTTTCGTGCAGATTCAGTTGCGCATTCTCTACGTTGAGAAGGTTCGAATCGCTGAGGAGGACTGATACAGTTACGGTCGCATTCTGCTTCTCGATATCGGTCAAATTGGCGTATGCTGTCGTCAGGCCAGTAATCTGATAGTCCGCCAACTTTCGTGATGTCGCCTTGCCTTTAAAAGACAGGTCGAAATTGGCGGTCTGACGTAAGGTCATAGTCTTTTGGACGCCTAGCTTTGAATTTGCTGGGAAAAGTGTAGATGATATCACACGAGATCCGGCGCCGCCAGCAGCAGTGTAGGATACATCAATAGCGAACGGATTCATTCCTGTTAGACGAATGTCTTTTGTCTTGTATTGTCTACTGAGTCGTGCACCGTAGAGCGCAGCACCCATAACTGCGGCTTCATCTGCATTCAAGTTCTTGGTAACTTTATCCGTACCCACCAATGCAGAGACTGCATCCTGTACCATGGGAACTCTGGAAGTGCCACCCACAAGAACAACCGAAGCGAGATCGTCGATGCTCAATCCTGCCGCCCTCAATGCATCATCAATCGGCTTAGTGAAGGCCGGTTTCATGTCTTGACAAGCCGCCTCAAAAGCCTGACGGGTAAGAGAGCCGGAGAAGTCTACGTCTTCAGCGAGGCCTTCGACCTATAAATTCAGTCTTTAGCTCTGCATATAACGAGCCGGAGTACGATAGCCCGACGACTTACCCTAGAAGGAGACTGGTCGTTTGCACTCAGGACCTGCTTGACTCTGTTAGCTTCCTTCATAAGCTTAGCCTGTGCGCGCTTATTCTCCGCGAATGGCATCTGGAGGTGTCGGCCGTCGCCTGTAATATACTGCAGCTCTAGTATGTCGCGAATTCGGCCATCCATATGTATGCCTCCGGCACTTAGGTCCCATCCCAGGCCTTTTATATCGACCGCTGTAACGTTCTTCAGGAGCTTTGATGCCGGGTCGTCCTTAACTTCTTTCGTCTGGAGCGCAACTACAGTCGCCTGGATAGAGCCGGCGCCAGCGTCATAGAATAAATGATATTCGGGTGCTTCGGAGGGAAATGTTCTCGTCATCGCGTAATTGATGGCCACTAAGGTGAAGTCGGTTAATATTGGTACAGTCCACATTGGGGTGCCCAAGTGCCTTACCGGCAGATCCGTCGTCAATAAGAGCTAGAGGTTTCAAGCCAGCCAATTCGATAGCGTCTAACATTGCTAGCCTCTCGGCATGTGTAAAGAAATTAGGCACCTGCAAGGCGACGCGTTGTTGTCAGCATTATGACAGCAAATCATCCTAGTAAGACTTACTGTAACGACAGTATCTACGACTAGCTCGCCAGCTGCTGATTTAGCCAATTTCTTAGCATAAGACAGTTGCATGGCTAGGTATTCTTCCGGATGGTTCAGAATAGCGGCCGAAGAAGCCTCTTCGCCCAAAAGCTTTGGATCGTTGTACTGTATCCGGTTTGTTGTTGTATTGCTGTGTAGCTTGATTCGGTACAAGCTCTCGTAGAGGCTGACATGTTGATGGCTTCCATCCTTGCCTAAAAGCAGCTTGACATTTGGATATGTTGACTCCGGATACCGTGATGCCTGCGAGCATGAGATACTTCAACGAGTGTTACATTCTTCTGGGACGGATATCACGCACCAAACTTGCTGCATCACCGCCTATCCAGCGGTCGTCGCCCTTCAAGGTTGCTACACTTTGTATCTTTCTCTTCGAGTCGCTATGCAGAGGGTATTGTACGCGTGCATGTAATGCGGCCAGGCATCAACAACCGCTCCAGCATCGACAAGAGAAACCTGATAGCTTCGTGACGCGGTCACTCACGTATTCAGCAGAACATCAAATGGAATGCCCGGCTTGAGTAGGGAGACCTTCATCCATTCTGTACCATAGTCGATTGCAAGCACTCCGGCAGCCCGTGACGCGGATGCGAAGGCTACTAGGCCCAGCAGTAGCGTAAGGAGCTGCATGATACTCCTGGCTTGGCTATTGTATCAATTGAAGCGGTCGGTCGTGAAAGACAAGATTTAAAAGCAAACATCCACAGAAAGTTATGATTTCATGTGCGCCACGTCGGCACGGTGGATGATCGAAGGAAAGCACTCGATGTTCCTTTGCTCCTGCTGTACAGCGCAGGATTGTGTATCGCTGCGATACTGGCCTTGCATGGTAGCACGACCGCTGCACCGCCTGCGGACTCCAGACATCAGGCCGCTAAAAGCGGTGCATGTTACTGGAAAGGCTGACTGGGACTATTGCTCGATGAAAAGCGCGTTCGTCCCTCATTCAGCACAATACATTTCCGCTTCATGAAACGCCGAGGAGCACTTGGGACACTAATCGTCTGCATATATGGATGCAGCCAGCTAGTCCTATCTTTACCCGTTTCACATGAGTCCAAAGGTCTCTCACCGGCAAATACGACCTTAGCGGATCGCATTACCACTATCTTTGGACAATCCCCAACGCAGAATAGGATATCTCTGAGCCAGAGTAATATTGCCAGTCTGGGTCTCGCTGAAGCTGCTGCGCTGTCGCAAGCTGCTTATTGCAAGAGCGTTCGACAACTATATTGGACTTGCGGCCAGGCTTGTTCACAGTATCCGGATATCTACGTACAATGGACGGCAGGCACAAGTTTCGAAGTACCCTTCAGTAAGCTTACATTCAGTATCCAGTATTGCGGTGCGCTCTGACGCTTCTATACTGCGGCTCCGCTTTTGCTCGTTCTGAAAAGCCTATCTCGCCCGGTCGCGGACGCTTGAAGCTGTTGTTATAGGATACGCGGGCACTAATTTCTACTCGACTGCTTCTTGGCTGGCGGATATGGATGTCGATCTTATCCCTGTTGATAAGCGTTTGAAAAAGCTTGACGCGGACGATGACAACTCCCGGATTCTACTGCATGCTGGCTTCTATGATGTTTGGCGGGCTTTGCATGATGCTGTACTCGAGCAAGTACAGATGGCTTTGTATGAGACCCGCTATTCCACAGTTCTCGTGGTCGGCCACTCTCAAGGTGCAGCTGTCGCGCAAATCGAAGCGGTCGCACTCAGGCAAAACCTCGACACTCATATCAGCGTTGAAAACATAGGCTTCGGGTGTCCCAGACTTGGCAATAAAAAGTGGGCTGACCTCGTAGGGCGCACGCTGGGAAATTCGCAGATACACATTGTCAACCACGATGATGCAGTTTCGCAAATTCCCCCTGCGTGGTTAACAGATTATCACCATGCCAAGAACGAAATATGGATCGACAAGGGCAGCAAGAAAACCTTTCTGTGCCGAGGACAGGAGAACGATGAGTGCGCCGCCAGCATTGTTGTGCCGGGGATATCTGCGCATTCGGGACCGTACTTTGGTATCGAGATAACCGAGGCCAGGTGCGACAATACAGAACAGCTGCGTTGAACCTGGTCAATGGTCTGACAAGATACTCATGCAAGATGCTAGAACAAACCTGGGACAATGGTCTGACACGATACTTATGCAAGCTGCGATAGCCCTTCCGCTTTTGAGTCGTGCAGCACAACTTGATCTGCACAAGGTCACCTGCTGGACACCGCCTGCACCGCGAGTACAGCCTGGATGCAAAGGTTTTTTCACTCTAGACATCCGTAACCGCATGTTGCCTCTCTGGAGGTCGAGGGTAGTGTGAAGCCATGATGTTTGGCACAACCTGGTTCATAGAAGCTATCTTACTTGTCCGAGTGCTAACGAGGGTTGCCGCCTACCCCGTTATTGAGCGTGCATGCGCATTAAAAGAACCTTGCGATGGCATAGACACTCATGTTCCCCGGGGGGCTTACACCGGTCTACCTGAAGAATTGGCTGCTCTGCTGAAAAGGCAGCGAGAAGCCATTCCTGTAAGCGAAGAGAGCGTGGACCGCATGGGTCTGCGACAAGCTGCCGCCATTGCTCAAGCTGCAAGGTGCCCGAGTGTTGCTCGTCGGATGTGGCAGTGCGGCGAAGCTTGTGAGTCTCTGCCAGACCTGCAGCTACATGGACATATGCCGACAACGAAAGAATACCTTACAGTATGTCGGACATTTATGTGGCTGAATGAGCTCAAATACAATTCACAGTCATCGTCGGGCATACTGCAGCCATGCAATCTGTGATCGTTGCACATGCTGGGAGTAATTTCAGAGCTCTAGAATCTTGGCTTACAGACCTCAATTTTGATCAGAAGGAGGTAGGGAAAGAACTGCAGAACACAGGCGGCCGGCGCGCGATGGTACACGAAGGCTTTTACGAGCTATGGCAGAAGACTAGCAAGCGTGTCTTGCAACAGATCCGTAGAGCATTGAGAGAGACAGGCTATACCAAGGTGATATGTATCGGTCATTCACTGGGGGGTGCGCTTGCCCAAATGGATGCTGTACAACTGCGAAACAGACTTTCCCGAACTGTGAAAGTCCAGTACGTAGGTTTTGGGGTGCCGCGTGTGGGTGACGGCAGGTGGGCAGACGTTGTTGAGAAGAAGCTCGGTCGATCTCAGGTACACGTTACGAATGCAGACGACATCGTGCCGCATACCCCACCTTCGGCGTTGGATTATCGCCAGACCTCCAATGAGATATGGATCAATCCTGACAGCCAGGGGGCAATACTTTGTCCCGGAAGAGAAAATGAGCTCTGCTCAGGGGGCGTCAACACTAGGGAATTGGGCTGGAGTGCACACGGTGGACCATATTTCGGCGTTGACATGGACTCAGACCTGTGCCAGTAATCCACAGATGTATGAATGTCCATTGACATATCCTGCTCGTCCTGAACTACCTCATACTTGCTACATGTAATTTACGAATTTATACAAGCTACTTACCCACAATATCAAGCAGGCGCCGGACTGGCTCTAGCACTACCGGCTCTTCCTGGTGGCAGCTTCCGCTTTTTGGGCCCGCCGAGTGCGAAACTTGCCCCCCCTACTCCCATTAGACGCTTGAGGCTCGATGGAGGGAATTTGGTTCGACACGTTGTGCACACCGGTAAGGGATTGCAAAATACTGTGTGTTACGTAACATCAACTTCTGTTCGTCATTCGGCCCCGTTTTGACTCACTAGAAAGACAGACTGAGCAAACGTAGCCGATATCGACGATCTTCTTGTGACAGAAGCACGCTGCTCGCAGATCAATCTGTTCTTGCGTTGGTAAGTGCAGATGTTTCCTTACTGCAAGTCCTGGCAGAAATGCCATCATGAGGTACTGCAGCAATCCAGACCGATGCTCTAGACGATAGTAGGAGGCTTTGGTAAGGTGCGCTGCTTGTTGCAGGAAAACAGCATCGTCGCCGTAGATTTTGCAGACATCAATAGGTATGGACTAAGTAAAACAAGACTCAGCGCGGCTCTTTGGTATGTGATTTTTGCATACCGCTTTTTGAGCTGCGAAAATGCAGTTCATTATCGGAATATACTGGTGAGAGGCTTCGCCAGAGACGCTCAAGACGAGGATGCGGGCTCTCAAAGTGGGCAAAGCATCGTCCTTGTTGATCCTATTCACGTCTATACCGTCACTGTCAGAGAGGATTGATGAAAAGGACAGAACTGTGCCCGCTTACAGCATAATGCCTTGGAAAGACAGCTTGCAAGGGTAGCAGACTCTACAGTTGCAGATTAGCGAGAACGCACATAGGTGCGAGGGCGACCATTGACTCACTATCCTGCAGGCCAGCCTTATATTCTGCCTGCTTTTCGAAGCGGCGCAATTGACTTGCTATAGCATCATCTACGGATTTGAACTTTTGATACGAGTTTGCATCGTGTGTAGTTCCATCTACATCTATAGCTGGCGGCAAATGAACTGCTCCTGCCGTAGCGCGAGGTCCTTTGATGTGGTCGACAGACGAGTAAAGCAGGGAGCTGTTAATTCAAAGGAACCTCTGCTCAGATCTTTATGGCATGGGAGAACATTATCTACCCACCTCTCGTTCAGATCTGCGTTGTAGACAGCAAGGTGGTTCTCATGTCGCAAGGCGAGGTGAGCGTTGCAGAACACGAGTACGCTCTTCAATGCCTCATCGAGTGACAGACGTCCTCCTTCACTGTCATCTGTTCCTTGTGAGCACGCATCCCATGCAAATGGGTTGGTATCGAGCTGCACAAGCCGGGAGACGACGTGAGCGTTGTAGTATGTGATGGATATGCGTGTATGGCCCCCAACCTACAATCACGATGAGAAGGTCGGAAGCGGACGACGGGTCGGCTTCTTGAGCCGGTGCTGCCATATCGAGCGTGAAACGTTTGTCACCGAAGCATCATTGTCTGCAGTTGAACGCGAACGGAAGGAAGGTGGCTAACTACTTCTCATGGTAGCTGAAGTCCGGCTGGGCGCCGGTAGTGGCGAGGTTGTATACACAGATGCAATAATCATGACTCTGTTACATGGCGAGCCGATGCATAGTCGTCATAGAAGTCAACAACAAGGGTACTTTGCGCTGTTACATTTACTGAGTATTACCAAAGGCCCTTCCCAACTTAATTCGCAAAAGCTTTCTCTGTCTCTGCGACTAAATCCTTCAATCTATTCCGGTCAATCAAAGCTACACGGCCTCTCATTTCTACCCCAAAATCGTCGCTGTCTCCCATTTGCCCTCTTTTGGGCGCGTTATCGAATGCATATTCCGTCCAGAAGTCCGATCCTGCGATATGGGCTATCATTTCGTCTTCGAGGTGATATAAGTAACCTTGCGAGGCAGCTTGGCTGCCTTTGCTTGACTTGCTCTTCTTCTTCTTCTGCTTTGGTACATCAACTGCCATGGAATCGTCTTCTGGAAAATCTTCAGGGCTGGCCAGGAAGGTCTTCGAGACAAATAGTAAATGGGTGAAGTCGAATGGTTCGCCCTTCATACCCAAGTCAGCTGTGCATTCCGCCTTGGTTTCATTGATTGCATAAGCTCACCGTCGTCTGCATCTCATCGTCAAAGATCCGGAACAGCGGTGTGACAACTTGCGGTGGCATATTGACCAGCCGCTCTTGCAATACTATTCCGATACGTTTTGACGTATCCTGCAGAGCCGCCGAAAGCTGAGGTTTCTGCTCTATTTTCCTGAGCAGGTACTCTTTTAGTGATTGGATGTAAGGTTTCTCCTGCCAAAAAAGAATGGAGAATGGTCGGTCCTTCAGCACGTGTTTTGTACAAAGTGCTAGTGGGACTTACCGTTCTCCAAGGCAAAGCTCCTATGAAGGCCAGAGGATCGCTCTGCTCCCCATCAGACTTGATTGCAGTACCAACATCTTCTTCCTGCTCGATGAAATGGTCCGCTATACCAGCTACATCTAGGTCTTTGGCATCGTGAGAGAAAAGCTGCGTTAACAAGGTCTTGACTGATAGATAATCACGCTCGATGAAACCAAAGAAATCGAGGTCGACATTGACAAAGTCCTGTGCGCACTAGCCTTAGCGTATGCACATCTATTGCAGCAGTCATGAGCTTACGATTTCTTCGTCGGACTCTTCATCGGTTGACTGCTCCTGACCTGCTTTACGTTTCTTGCGCTTATCGCCATCCGCACCTGACTTGGCAGCCTTCTTGGATTTCTGAGTTTTGGTGAGGTCTTGCGAAGCATCAAGCTTTACTATCCTTGCGCTGCCTGCGGCATGCTGTGCAGATGCCATAGCGTGCAGTACGATGTACGGTACGCAAAAAGTTTCTCGACACCGAAACTCCGATCACGTCGTCGGCGAAAGACAGAGGCGGAGTCGCACTACTCTGCCTTCTTTGCAGACATCTGCAGTGGCTCTTCTGTATCAGCACACGACTTCAGCTTATGCTTGCGAGAGCATGTAGAGCAGCACACCTGCTGCGGCATGGCCCTGGCTTGCGGTCTGCGTTACCGACGTCAGCAAGATTCATTCACGCAAGCGCAACATGGGCGAAAGCGCTGCCGGTCCAGCAGCTTCGGGACGAGGCTATCCGCACCAAGCTCATTAGGATCGTATCCAGCGAAGGGGATTCTGCCAAACTAGGGCCAGTAATCTCTCGTAACCAAGGACTAGACAGTATCGACCGGAGCAAGAACTGGCTCATGCTAGGTGAGTGGCGCGTTAATGCAGTTCATGGACGAGCGTCAAGCTGACTATTCGAACCAGTTGATGAGCAAGAGCTTGGGCCAGAAGGTGCTTTAGATCGACGACTTCCTGAAAAGACTCGCATCGGCATTTGCAAGGTTGTGAATAAAAAGGAACAGTTTCACAAGTCGAAGGAACGGTCTACAGCTTCCAAGCAGAAGAAGCAAGCGAATAAGAAGGAGGAGAAGGAGTTTCAGTTCACGTGGGGAGTCGCTGTACACGACTTGCAACATAAGCTGAAGCGAGCTCAGCAAGTTCTTGATAAAGGTGGCCGTGCAGCCCTTGTCATAACGTCACCCAAGGGGTCCAAACCACCCCCTCCAGCTGACCGGCATATGTTCGCGGATATGCTCAAGGATCAGTTGGGACTCAATACAGGCAAAGCTATCATCTGGAAGGCCGAGGAATGGCGAGGATCACGGAGTTCGATCTATCTTGAAGGCGTGAAGCAGGACGTTCGACCAAGCGGATCTGTTACCCAGGCTACGCCTGTGTAGCGGGGCAACGATACCCTTATACTGTAAACTGTCGTTCTGCATAGCATCCATTGCATTATCTCGTCAAACCCTTCAGGTTCAATACCTTCTCTACAGTCCGTACCGTCAAGCTAACCCGCCGCGACCGCTCCCACACGGATGTGTTGTTTGTCTCGTCTCCTAACTCCCAGCGACTCCGCCGCGATGAGATGTCTTCCCAGTTCACGCACTTCTGAAGTTCTTCTAGAGAGTCGGTATGCCTTGCAGCGATCCCATGCAGACAAGTAGTATACAGGTCGGACCGCAGGATGAAGAGAGACCGCCGAGGGATAAGTATTGAGAAAGCCGGATTGGTTTGGTACGTTTTTGCTCCTTCAGTCTCGCTTGTAGCGTCACCATCTTCCTTAGTAGCATATGCGAAGATGTCCAGGATCGTATGGCTACCGAGACTCAGTGTAGTGACAGTTGGGAAGTATGCAGGACCATCTTCATGAGGCTGGTGTGTTGTTGCGTTACAAGCTCAGCCTCCCAGCGATAAAATCATAAAGAGATAGACGTACAAAGATGCCTTGTCCTGGCAGATATTCGTTCACCAGCACCTGAAAGTAATATTGGAGCCTTTTTGCTTGAAGTACATAGAGGTGAACTTACATGATTTGGTACTTTATGCTTGGATCCATGGAAAGCACCGGTTTCTGCTATTCGGTCGATGATGCGCGGAAATTGGTCTGCGGTAAGTGCTTCATCGTTCAGCCGTGGTACAAGGCATGAAGCTGTGCAAGATACCTTGCATGAATGCTGGCATGGCTGTAGGTATCAGAGCATTCTTCAGAACGCTGCCGCCCCAATACATGGACCTGCAAGGGACGTTATGGCTTGTCGGATCACAGCGCACTTAGAGCATACATAGCCCCACCTCCTGCCTTTCACCTCACGCCATCCTGTGGGCTTTGACTTGTATTTCCGTGTAGTCTGTTCAGCGGTGGCGTCGTCATTGTCGACTGCGGTCCCTCCTACTTCTTCGATCTTCGTCAGCAGGTAGGCTTCTTCGGATTCAGAGACGAAGGCTGGTATCAGGTAACATTCCGGTACGGGCGTGTTCAGGCGCGTCTGGTCATTCATCACCGTCAGCTGGTCAGCTAGCAAAGCTTGAGTTGATTATCGAGCAGAAGGCAAGCTGCAACAACGTGACCTCGTGTTCGAAAAGGACTTCAAGGAGCACCAGAGCGAATCTCACAAGAAAGGCTAGCATTTAAAGCCAATGATTTACACTCAATGCCGTTGAGAACGCTTTCCTTGCTGTTCAATGCGCCTCTTCCAGCGAATATCGACTTCAGCCCAGACTATTAAGGCCCAGCTCTTTCACCATGAGCGCATCATACAGGAAAGGGAAGGTGTAGGCTTATACGATGGGTACGTACCACGTCTGATAGTTATCTGTCAATATCTGCTAATTCTATGTATGCACAGCAAGGAGAGGAGCGCAGTCTTTGACGACGGCAGGCTATATCTTACAAACCATCGCATAATTTACATCGATTCAGCCGAGCCGTTCCGCAATTCACGCTTTCTGGACCTCAAGCAGGTCAAGCAGACTGAGCATTGGGTTGGCTTTCTCAAGAGTTCCGCCAAGATAACCCTGGTGCTGAATGAAGCCGTTGGGGACGCGATTGCCGAAGAAGCCGATTACGATTGTGATGCAGCTACTTTGGCCGCCGTCCAGAGCTGGACGTGCCATGTCTGCGCATTTAGAAACTCTGCATCTGCCGGCATCAAGTGTACTCTCTGCGGCGTGACTAAATCCAACGTTTCCACGCCGGTTGCCTCTGGAAAGCCTTCGAGGCAAGGGACACCCTTGCACAGTACGATCCCATCGCGTCCGGACTCGCCAGCAGCGAGTAGTTCCGTAGACGGTACATTGTTAGCCTGTCCAGCATGTACGTACCTGAATCACCCGTCTATGCAACGATGCGAGATTTGCGACAGTCCCCTGGGATCGGTGAATGCCAAAGCCAACCACGCTTCTGCACTTGAAACCACGAGCAGTGGTACCCCTTCGTCATCGGGAACACCAACCTTTGTAAAGCTCAGTTTCCGGAAAGGTGGCGACAAGACATTCTATACAGCTTTGAAGGCAGCTCTTCAGGCGAAAGAATGGGATAACGGAAACTCGGATAAGCGCAGAAATACAGCTAGGCATGATTCCGAATACAACCAAACAACCTACGGAATCAGTGAGTTTCTTTCCCTCTGGAGCCCCGAATGTGCCTGACATGCCCTTTAAAGATGGAATCCTGCGGACAATTGATGTTGACGCTAGGGAACGAGAAGATGATATGCAAGAAGCTCTAAGCGATCTTGCAGCACTAAAGAAGCGCGCCCAGGATATGGTATGGTGCTTCCTCGTTCCGGTATACCTACAAAAAGCTCATAGTCCCCGTGCCAGGTACAAATGGCGGGAGCCTTCAATACGAAACTTGCCGCTTCAAACGGTGCTAGTAACGGCGATGTAGCAAGCTCAATCACTCGCTCCCTAAGGTCACTAGGCCTCGAATCTCCTGTCGTAGCTGGCTCTGACAATATGGAAGAGGCGGTCTACTACCGCAGGCTTGCTCAGGAACTTGGCAGCGTCTTGCTTGGGTCGAGCAATAACTCGACAGCCACAGAGCACAGCATAATGAAAGAAGGTGATCCAAAGAAAGAGCTTATGGGACTTGATGAAGTATGGTGCCTATGGAACCGAGCCCGGGGCGTGGGTGAGTGACACGCTTAGTTCGGTCGCCGAAGTGTCTAATACAACCTATACAAACAGCCCTGGTTTCGCCTGAGGATATGCACCATGCTACGTATTACCTTCCTGAAGTTACTCGGCCACAAATTAGACTGCTAGTCTTCAAATCGGGGTTGAACGTTCTACATTTACCCGCTTTCAGTCGCGAAGCTTTTGCAACTCGTATAGGTGATCTGTTTCGACAGGCCGAAGACCAGCTCACTTTCGGCATGACTACTCTTGACATTGCTCGACAAGAGGGCATCTCCGTCATTCTCACTACCCACATGCTGGAACTACTGGAAGACGGAGACTCGCCGGCCGTAGTGCGTGATGAAGGGGACTTGCGGGCTGGTGTATGCTGGCAACCGAACCTATTCGACAAATTGGAGCACATGACGACTACATGACCCATACGTAGTCGCAACTCTTGCTGTGGTTCCTAGCTGACTTCCATGCTGGAATGCTGCCATATTTGTACATCTCCCAGTGATTGCGCCATTGTAAAAGGAAAGCCACGATCGCTTGCAATGTTGAAAAATGCATCATCTCCAGATGTGCGGGGCCTATATGCTATGGTCACAGTTCGTCTTTCAAATTGTTCGCAGAGATCGCACATGGTCTGCAAGAAGGCACTATGTGAAGACGGGTTGTATAGAACATCTGCTGCTATTAGCCACAGACCTTGTCGGTCCGAAGCATTCGCCAGTAAGCGCTTAGTGTCGTCGATATTATCCCATACTAGAGAAGCACATCTGATAGATAACTTGGAATCTTTCTGTGCTTCCAGAGTTTCGGTAAGCGTGGAGTCGACTACTTCGGGCAAATCTGTCGCTAAGATTACTGTCCTGGTTTTTGCCAAGGCCTGTTGGACAGCGAGTGAGGCCAAGCCGCACCCTGCGCCAAGCTCAATGACCGTTCGTGCGTCTGGTAGCGGTAGAGTTCTTTGCAGGATGGCATAGGCAAGTATGACAGACCCGTGCCAGAGGTGATCTCCGATAATTTTAGCCATAGGTCGTTCGACGATGCGCAAGGACTTATTACAGCCAAGGTAGACTTCGGTGGTGTGGACTGCAATACTACGTAATTAGTCAAAAAAGACATCTTCTCGGGAAGATTGAGGACCACACACCTCTCGCGGCGGAATGATTTCCTTTCTTGGAGCTCTGCAAGGCTAGTGGACCGGCGTACGTCGGGACCACTAACGCGACGATATCGTCTTCCGGTAGTCTGAGTAACGCTTGTGTGTGCACGAATTCCATTAGTCCCCTATCTATCGGATCTAACGGTGCCAGGACGGGCTCTTCTAGCTGTTCATCGAGCTTTAGCACAAGATAGATGCCCCTAGTTTCCGCATCGATGGCCGCATCCCGCCCGTGTATTTGCAAGGATCTTCTATGCAAGGTGCCACTGTATGAGTTGATCACAGTACACGTTGCATTGGTAGCTGTGTCGACCGCAACATATTCGGTAGCCGGATCTTCGGATGACGGGTTCTCCACTGTGAAGGCGACTATGGCATGTTGGCATCAGCGCAGGATAGGAAGCCAGACCATGGTGCTGTGTTATTGTATACCCTTAACATCCGGGAAGTATGGTACTTCCAGACCCAGGTCGTCCGTTAGTGAAAAGATAATGTCAAAAGGCTTTCCAAGCATAATCGTAGCCGGCGGTAGCTTGACGAAGCGAAGGGTATATGTTTTGTTGATTGAGCTCATAGTATGATATATATAGGTTGTATGTACAGGAATACCAGGGCTTCTTGCGTCTTCTGCTCCATCACATATATGATAGCCGCATGCCGTCGCCGCCGATCATGCTTGAGAAGGTCGGGAGGAGATGCATAGACGGGCCGGCTCATGCTCGTATTGCCGCGACATGCCTGAGTAGTATCGATCTTAGCCCTCCCTGCCCCACCGACCTGCAACAGCAGCGCAAATCTCCACCATAGACCAGTTCGGTACCCCACCTGCGCTGCGGGCAGGCTTCGACCGTCCCTGATGCTGGATAAAACGAATCCCGCTGCAGACTTGTTGGAGCTCTGTTGCACCAAGCAAGCTGCAGAGCAATGAAGTATCCGCACCATGCATACGTTGACATTGTACCACGCGATAGTCCGCCCCAACCAGGCCCGCAGGCTGATGTGAGTAATGGGGAATACCGTGCAGCTGTTTCGCCACAGGTCTAACTGACAATTGGAAAAACTCGCACAGTATCTCAGCCTGCTGGAGCTAGCACGGAGTGTATTGTTATCCCAAAGTGATCCGCAAGCCAGTCTGAAAGTCGAGGCACTTGCTCGGCGCATTGCCGCTAAGTACTCGTAAATATGTTTGGACCGCTTGAAGCATGATGACCAGCTCAAATTTGTTCGCCTCGGAAGGTACCTAGTTCCCGGCAAGCAATTACGATGGGAGGTGGGACCTGACTAATTTTTCTAGCATGAGGCTCTAAGCTGATCTCACGTGCACAGAAAACGCTCAAGGAAGTGCTTCGCCGCCACTATTGCTTTATAGGACACGCGAAAAATAGCAGAGTCAATTCTAGCTACTCTTGCGATGCGTCTGTGGACCCCGCGCTGAAAAAGAAGGATCCAAGGAAGCGCAAAGCTGGCACGGCCACTCCAAATGCGGAAGATGATAGCATGCTCGCTGCACCGAGTCCTAGCGGGCTGTCCAGCCCGCTAGGGGAAGCAGGGACTACGGCAAATAGCCAAGCGAGCGCGTCAATTGCTGAGCACCCATCGGGCAGTAGTTCCGAGGGCACATTTCACGATACGATCCTCGAACTCGATGTTTCGAAAGCGCACGAAATGAGGCAAGGCGGTCAAATATCGCCTGCATTCTATTGTCAAAAAGTCGGACCATGTCTACTCCGTCGACAGCGCTGGAACGGACAGATAATCACATCTGATGTATGCAACCCCTACTTGGAATTTATTCGCAACCGCTGACAAACGAAATGTCGGTAGCTTGTTGAACTCATCAGAGTTCTCTGTGGCGCAAATCCGGGAGGGCAAAACATGAAGCAGTTCTTTGGGCTACTCGACGAAGACAGTGAGTAGACAGAAGCTCTCATATGCCTACCCACATTGAACAATGTGCATCGGTAGGCTGGCCCGAAAGCCTTTCTAGAGAATTGGCGAGAGAGATTATCCATAAAGCTCATCTCCGGTTATCTGAGCCGACCTTGCTCGATGACACGTTGCCGGACCTGCCGAATGAAACTGCAGCTTCCGGTCAGAGTGGCCAAAATCGACACATATGCCGGTATTGCGGGAAAAGTTTTTCAGGTAGAGGTTACCGTTCGCATTGTCTAGACACGCAAGGAACATGTCAGCTCGAACACCCAGTGCAATTGCGACCCTATCTGGAACTGCTCTACTCAGCAACCAACGCCGAGGAGCGTGGACTGCGCAAAAGAGATAGCGCCAACGAGAGCGACGAAGAAGAGGGCGGAGGTACCTTCCAAGAATATGCCAGGCCGGTCATTCAACCGGCATTCGTTGCCTGGACCGATTTAGAGACAGACAACTTCTTCCACGCATTGAAAAGGTTTTCGCGTTTCAGACCGGACGCGATAGCCGATTATGTACAAACGAAGAACGAAAGCGAAGTTTCTGCGCTTCTCGAGCAGCTGGAGGAGAGTGCAGCTCTACTCGCCGCAAGTGAACGAGGACGCAAGCTAGGGCCTGCTCCTGCAGCTAGAGTAATGAGCCAAGCCTGGATCAACATGGAGGAGAAGCTAGCTGAAGATGCCATTGTTTGGGAGGCGTTCATAGAGCAAGCTACAAGAACGCCCCCAGCAATGAGGGATACGGCTCAAAAAGCTATGATGGAGGGACGCCTGTCCAACTCTGATATGCGATGTTCGGCTAAGAGCTACGATCATCGACAGATATGCACGCAAAGCCAAATGAATGACTTAGAACGTTTTCGGCCGGGTAGCCTTTTGCCGGAGCAATACCCTGAAGCAGAGCCTGAGTGAGTGGGGAGTTCGAGAAGAGCATTATTCCTACTGAGCGCTCCACAACAGACTGGTTAGAGCGATACAGGGTATCCACCACGAGAATCGAGAGGAAATGACACTGCAGGAGTAGGTGAAGTGTTTTCACCTGAACTCGTGCTTACTTGACGTTTAATGTAACTGTCAGAGCTATTCGGGCAGAGTTCAGCCGGTCGCTCAGTTGGTACCAGCTATTGTACTTGTCCGCTCATTCTTGGCCTGGTGCACTCACAGCGCGTCTAGAGCTTGCGTGGTGGAAAGCAGCCTCTGTGGCTGTGCCTCAAGCGATTTCCGAAATAAAGGTGCAGCCGGACGACTCGGCTTCAGCCAGTCACCCTGTTCAACTGCGACAGGCTATAATGAAAGCTTTGGTACGATCAGGACAGCCGGACATCGATGTGGCCGAAAAGGAAGCTATTTATCAGCATCTTAAACAAGCTAGTCACGGATTAAAGCCTGTTACGCTCGCAGACAGTGGGCTGACAGCTATTATGACATCGCCGGATGTAGCAGCAGCCCGCAAAAAGCTAGAAGAGAGCATTGCCCAGGAGCAATCCTTACAAGAGCGGCGCATCAACGAAATTCGTATCCGAGGCGGTCTACGGTGGACCGATATACCCATCGCTCATGTCTCCACGCAGTCGAAAGCCAATCATCCTGAGCTCGATGGAATCCATGAGGAAGTCCTGCAGGCTCGACGGCAACTGCGTGCAGTTCGCCTCGTTTCTGAAGATCTCGGCCGAGAAACAGGCCTTTTCGATCTGCGCAACATCGCGACGCTTCTAGAGTATGTACATTAGACAGGATGCCCAGACAAAATGCTAAAAGTCCTGTGGTCGCAGTTTATACCGCCATGGCACCGACGATATCGCCTGCATAGACAGACAAGTCTTCAACGATCTGTACAAGCATGTGCGAGCACACACCAGCCGGGTGCTTGCGCTTGCCCTCAGCATCGCTGATAGCAAAGGCATCGGATATAGCATGGTCAGAGTCTATCGTTCTATTTGTAGTCAATGCGGATTCACTAATGACAAAGGTCCCGTTGATTCCTGTTCGTAGAACCGCTGTTCGCCTGGCGAAGATTTCGTTGGTTGTATCCAGCAGGCCGATATGGAGTTGAGAGCACTATCAACCGGTGCTTACCAGACTTCGACACCGCGCACGTTGGCCGCTTTCGTCCGACAGTCTACTTCGGTTTCGACACTTGGCCATACCAGTCAGCAGACCACTGCGGCACGCACGGAAGAAAGCCCGCTATTCAGAGCTTTGACGGAAGAGAAGAAAGTATCGGATCCGCCGAACGTTATCGAAGCAAGCGAGTATAGTATAGCTCCCCACGAGTACGAAAATCTCCTTCAATGGGATCCCGATTTGGTATTAGACGATACACAGCAGTTCAGCCATGATGGCGCTTCAGTATGGGAGAGCCCCTCAGAGTCCGGCAGTGAGGTAGAATCAGCTTCTACAGCCAAGATGGTAGATGAGAAACTAGAGGAAAGCGACCGACTTGAAGATGCGATATACGAGCAAAAGCTATGGGATTCACTGAGCACCCACGCGCAAGGTCATATGCCCTCAGAGGCATCCCAATCTCCGGGTGGCGCGAGCGACGATGACGACTTTACGAGCTCCGAAGCTGATGAAGGAACTGGTTCCGAAGCTGACGATGGAACTGGCTCCGAAGCTGACGAAGAAATTGGCTTGGAGATGCTCGATTCAGACTCGGAAGAAGAAGATGTGGGCGCTATCAGAAGCGCAAGCGATGGTAACACGGGCAATGCCGCAAGTACACAACACGTAGATCAAGAAGATTGCCGAAGGCCGAGCAAAAGGCAGCGCACTTCGGAAGGACCGCTTAGCCACGGGTTAGCCACAGCAGGGTTTGGTTACGACCGTAAACGCAAGAGAAGTTATCGCACGAGCGAGTTCATTTCAACGTCAGACGAGGAGGAGGAAATGTAAAAATAACTATATATATTACAAAAGAAATCTTTCTGTGTCAAAAGTCAGCTTTACCTTTACACTATTTTTTCGATGTGCTAGAAGTGACTAATAATTGGATTAATACTGCCAGCAGACTTTGCAACGCGATAAGCGAGGGGATAGTTGGAGAAATGTCCATATGCTTAAAGTACGAGGCTAATTGTGGAATTGAAAGCTTCGGGTTGCTACAAGGCTAATCGTTGAATTGAAAGCTTGGGTTACTAGCGTTGAGCTGCTGCATCAGCGTCAGGTCGTAGTTCAATCTAAGCTTACCAGTGAAAGCTTCTCGCGCCTAGCCAATGGACAACATAAACGGGTGCAGATTCCGTTGGGTACAGTACCTTGTTAATTGAACATCCTGGAGGGAGAATCTGGCTGTGCAAGAGAGGAGTATGTATATCTGAGATTCGATGAAAAGTCATCGTCAGGTCTATCGCCAATGCAAGATGCAAAGAAGCAAGATTGATCAGAAGCAAGATTCATCAACTAATATTCTATGAAAGTCTAGCATTTCATAGTTTTCCTTTGGAAGAAGTAGAAAGAAAGCGAGAAGACATCTTAAAAGAAGCCACAGAAACTTTGCGGATCTGTTTAAATAATCGACCGTTCAACTTCTATGCTCTTTTTGCTTGCATTGTTTGCGATTTCCCTAGCAGTTCAATAACCCTCCTAAAGACATCGGCAAAGAGTTGAAGAACAATGATAAGTGAACATCAAAACTAATGCTTATCCGAAAGAGCTTTATAGGTACTGCCTTGGAATTGTCGATGCAGAGGCTTAGATCTTGGCTTGACCCTGATCAACCTTTGCGATGTAGGCAAGCAGGTCGACAACTCGGGCGGAGTAACCCTGCAAGTGGAAAGCCGATACCAATGTCAGACCATTCATCATACAAGCAACGCGTGAGTCGATTCTTCAAAAGCTTACCATTTCGTTGTCATACCAGCTGATGAGCTTAACGAACTTGTCGTTTAGGGCGATACCTGCCTTGGCGTCGAAAGTGGAGGAGTTGTTGTTGCCAATGAAGTCGGATGATCTGGGAGGCAGCAAAAAGAGCAGGTAAAGATCAGACAAATGACACAAAACAATAGTCTTGATATGTGCAAACGACAGTTAAGCTTACACTAGCTCATCTTCGGTGTAGCCCAAGATGCCCTTGAGCTCGTTCTCAGAGGCGGCCTTCATGACCTTCTTGATCTCCTCATAAGAAGCGGGGTTCTTCAGTCTGGCGGTGAGATCGACAACAGAGACGTTGACACTGGTATACGTAGGGCGAAAATGGCATTCGATATAATCAGCATCCAATAGACTCTCAACCTCTCGTGGGCCAGAACTACGTATTCTTGGCATTTAGAAATCAAGAAAGACTCACGTGGGGACTCGGAAAGCCATGCCGGTCAACTTGCCGTTGAGCTCAGGGATGACCTTGCCGACAGCCTTGGCAGCACCAGTGGAGGAAGGAATGATGTTGGCAGCGGCGGATCGGCCACCTCTCCAGTCCTTGTGGGAAGGTCCATCGACGGTCTTCTGGGTGGCACTGTAGAAGGTCATATCAAAGGGATTGTTCAGTACTCAAGCTTCTACGCGAGGGGCGAGTGACGAATGAGGGCTGCAGTCTCTGTTATCGGTGGCAGACCGGTTTGGCAGCCACGAGTTTGGTCTGCAGCCAGCTCTGACGGCAAAAAGCAGCTGCCAATCCGACACCACACTGCAGCCCTTCATGCACACCTGCAGACCCCAGGGCGATGTGACAAGTGACAACTAACGTGGTAGCGTGGACGGTGGTCATGAGAGCCTCCTCAATTCCGAACTTGTCGTTGAGGACCTTTGCGAGGGGAGCAAGGCAGTTTGTGGTGCACGAAGCGTTGGAGACTGAGGGAAGAGGCATGAAGGGTTAGCGTTCGCTTCTTCGACCATCTAGCTGGTTGTTGCCTCTGCCACCTACTGATATCCTCCTTGGGGTCGTACTTGTCCAGGTTGACTCCGCATACGAACATGGGGGCATCAGCGGAGGGAGCCGAGATGACAACCTTCTTGGCGCCACCCTTCAAGTGGCCGGCAGCCTTGTCCTTGGTGGTGAAGACACCGGTAGCTTCGACGACGTAGTGAGCGCCAGCTTGTCCCCATGGGATGTTGGATGGGTCCTGCGTGTTTAGGGTGGTGTGGGGAGGGTCCGATCAGCCAATGAGCCCAGGGACGAGCGAGCACGAACGGTGCTAGGATAGAAGACGCACTCTCTCGCCGAAGACAGAGATCTCGTTGCCATTAACGACGAGCTTGCCGTTGGCGTGGTGAACATCGCCCTTGAAGATGCCGTGGACGGTGTCGTACTTGAACATGTAGACCATGTACTCGAGGTCGATGAAGCTGAGCAGGCGTGTGGGGTGAGTTTGGGGGAGTGTACTTTGTTAGTCTAGGCTACTCACGGATCGTTGATGGCAACAATCTATACGCAGAGGGGATGTCGTATGTCAGTTGCACTCTCCTCTGTCTGGGCGCAAACTAGCTGATGGCGATGGAACGATGTACCCACCTTGACATCGTTTCGCTCAATGGCGTTTCTGAAGACGATACGACCGATACGGCCTGTTGCAGGGGAGCATTGGTGTGCAGGGTGGCATGGGGTTGATTCACATGGTGTGGTTGTCAATGCATGCGAGGTCGAAGGTTGAGGATTTGCATGGAAGGTTGAGGGGAGACAAGAGAGATGGTCAGCAGAACTATGCATGGACGGCCAGTCCAGACAGGCAAGAATCCGCACCGAATCTGCAGGAAGACGTGGAATAGTCAGCGATGCTCGGTGCTTTGCGTGCTTGCTTGCATGCTTCGCTCGCACTCGGGTGGAGATGGCCACGGCCGCTCCACCGCGGGATGATGCATGATGGAGTCGCACTCACCCGTTGATACCGATGGGGACAGCAGACATGGTTGTTGTGGATGATGTAGTAGTATGCTTGCTTGGAAGTGGTAGGTTGGAGCAGGAGCAAGAGCAATACACCACAATCAAAGCAACCCGGCGGCGACAGATCACGGCGAGAGATCACCTTCCGGGCGAGTCCGAGGTGCGGCGCATCGATGAGCCGGCGCGGTGGATGAAGCAGTTGTATGGTATGGTGGTGGTAGTGTGCTATTGCTATTGCGTCAAGTAGTCCACCTGTTCGCGTGTTGTCCTGCGCCGTGCCGTCGTTGCTGCCGTCCATCCTGCTATAATAATGATGCCGTCGCTGCTTGCCCGCTGATCCACTGCTCACCACCGCACACCACGCACCGCGACCATGGCGCCCATCCTGTCCTCGGCCATCGCCTGCATCGACACGTCCAAGCCGTCGCTGTGGATCGCGACTGCGGCCATCCTGTTTGTCCGTCCTGCGCCGCCGAGCTGATGATCCGCATGTGCTGATCGCATCTGACGGTCGCCCTGCAGAACCCGGTGTACTGGAACATCATGGCCCAGTCTGGTAGATATAATGTCATTAGCCATCCCCATCTCCTAATCTAACCTCTCTCCGCAGAATACCACAACAAGACCCTCACAAAGCTCGCAGGCGGAAGACCCTACCTCGGATGCTACGCCCTCGCGGTCTCCATCTTCACCCTGGGACTCCTCAGAGACCATCTGTGCGTGCATCCTGTGTCTGGCAGCTAGACATCACTCACTCCTGGTCTGTCATCCATCTCTGGCTTACCCTGCCTGCAGATACAACCTAGCTCTGGAGGACCAACCCAAGTATTCCCTCCTCGTGTCTGAAAACGTACGCTTCCTGGCAGGTGCTCTCTTCGTGCTTGGCTCCACACTGGTCGTCACGTCCATGTGGGCGTTGGGTGTCACGGGGACCTATCTAGGTGAGGTTTGGCAGGAACAAGCGTGTCGATGGCCCTGCTGAATGTGCACCCCTCGACAGGCGACTACTTTGGCATCTTGATGGAGGTATGTCTTGCGGACATGAGTGGTGGGAGTGTCGCTAACCTACCCTCTGGCTCTTCACATAGGACCGCGTCACATCCTTCCCTTTCAATGTGACCAACAATCCCATGTACGATGGATCGACGCTCTGCTTCCTCTCTACAGCGCTGTGGTGAGTATACATCCACTACATATCAACAGATGCGTATCTGCCAAAGTTGCCACGAGGCTGACCATTCCGAACCCCACCCAACCAATCATTCGCTATTTGTAGGAGAGCATCCCCTACTGGTATCCTGCTCAGCGCACTGGTCTATGTGTGGTACAAACTAGCATGTCTGTTTGAAGAGCCATTCACAGCCAAGATCGTAAGTGCAGAACAAAACACACTCTTCGCGGCTCTTTACATTGCGAAGTCGTCGGATGCGAGCGCCCTGCTGACTGTTGGCTGGGAAATGCACTCTTGACTGACAGTACGCTAAGCGAGATCAAGAAAGAAAGCAAAAGGCCAAGAAAGCAAAGTAGAGGAATGGTAACTCTCGATTCTTAGAGCCTTACACCTCTGTAGCCGCCGCAAGGACTTGGCTATACGGTGTATTGCTGTTGAGATGATTGCATACCATAGAGAGGGAAAGTCAAGCGAGTGGATACTTGGAAGCTACAGCCAAGTACAAATACAAAATAGCAGTCAACCTGCTGAAATAGAATAGAATATATGTTTTTAGAAAGCTATTGCATGATATACGTAGTGAGGCTTCACATTTTGATGATTAGATGCAATGTGGATGAAATGAACAAAGTAGATATGTAAGCAGGACAACCTTACAATGAGGATTAGTTGAGGAGTAGGTAGGAGCATTTCAACATGTAGTTATGAATGAAAAAGAAAAGCAATTCAGAGCAGATCTTGAGCGACGACAAAAAGGCTTTAGGGGCCAAATGTCAATTGTTAATCACGTTTCAACGCGTCTGCTACAACATTGTACAGACGTCGTTTTGTATTATGATCGTTCCTGCCGAAGTCCATGCACGAGATCGCTTTGGTCTGCGCCGCCACGACTTGCCATGATACCTCTGCACTGACTGGCTCGCAATACGTGTAAAACTCGAGTGATGGAATGCACCCGCGAAACATCTACAACACACCTCCGGATTTTGCAGAACTAGCAGAAGCAGTTCCCGCTCTAAAACCATTGTAAGCCTTGTCTCTTTGTAACATGATGACCCTTTCTCAGCCAGAAGGAGTACGTACGTAGCCTCTGGGCTAAGGCTGGTGAAGTACGGTATATGGTCGAAACCACCAACGGTATCGTGCTTTGAATGGGCTTTCATTGACTAATTTGCTAACGGCGCACTCTGCTCCCTTGTTGTGCAGTGTCAAGTTCAGCAAACATGGTGGTGGTGGACCTACTATAGATTTCAAGGATCCGGAAGCATTACGGTAAGTTCACCCTGAATACCATCTTTTTCCAAGTCAGCTGGGTATTCAAGCTAATGGCATGAAAACCGGGCGTATGTATATTTACATATATATATATATCTATATATATCAACAATATACATGTGCTTTATCTTCAAATTCCTGTTTGAGCAGGACTCTAACGAAAGCTTTATTGGAAAGAGACTTTAATAGACATATATACCTTGCTGAAGATAGGTTATGTCCTCCTGTAGGTTTTTTGCAAGTCCAGAGCCTACACCGGGGGGCAACAACCCTATTGGTTATACACTCAGACTAAGTATTGGGGGGTTGTCTAATATCATGTTTTTCCAGGTAGCGGGAAGGTATGGGTCCTGGTCCATTCATCCCCCTTTGCTAGTGCTGAGCAGGTTTCCCCTTGAAAATGTGCATCATTCCTTCTTGACTGTAGGCTCGATTATGTTCTCTACGTTCAGGATGTGGTCAGGCACCATCGTCAAGTACAAGCTCAATACGGTGGGAACCCTAATACAGAGACTCATATAGTGGGATTGGACATGTAGGGATTTGCTTCCTCTTGCTCCACCTTATGTTAGCACGGTGCAAAAAAACCCGTAGAAACTGAACGCACACTTTACATGTTCCTTCCCTCCTCTGGAATAGCGGGACTGGCGCTTCTGCTATTTATCCTCTGCTATTCACTGCAGTCGAAGATCACGTGCGTATGTTAGGTACAGGTTGGTTTTCTCTTTCTGCCCAATTTGTCCTCCTTCCTCGACTTTGTACTCTCCAATACTCCATGAAACTCAAAAAACGATTGTCTGAAAGCTTTTCCGTCCACTTGTTTTTGTTCCCCGTCCTCTTCTTATTCTTAGACATCAATGGACGATCGCTAGACATCGCAAGGGAGAATGTACAGCGTAACCACCTTTCTAAACGCTTGGCGATACTGCAAGTTTCACCAGAAGATGGGTTCTTCAACGAAGCACTCGAGCATACAGCTCAGTAAGCCAGCCTTGCGCTATCAACCTCATCTTTTTACTTGGGTAATCTAGGCTAATTCGAGCGGGCCGAACACAGCTTGGATTTTACAATGTGCAATCCGCCCTTCTACGTATCAGATGAGGAGATGGAACGTTTGACATCTGAGAAGGAGCTACCACCTAATGCAGTATGTTGCACATTCGCTTTAATCAATCACTAAAAACGATAGGCTCTCGCCATAGTTGGCGAATGCGTTCAAGTATAAATGAGCTGATGGAAAGGTTCTCGTCACGTACAAATGCTCTGTTGACAAGACTTGCACTGGAGCTCCGAATGAAATGATTACCCAAGGCGGTGAAATTGCTTTCGTAAAACGCATGATTCGAGAAAGTCAAACGTATGGAAATCGAATCGAGTGAGTTTACAAGACTGTTCGAAAAAACTTCCAAGTAGACTTCTTCTTCGCAAATTCTGATGTGGATATTTTGCTAACTTTCTGCTTGGACTAGTTGGTATACTAGCCTACTTGGTAAGGCTACGAGTGTTATCAGTCTAGTGAAAGAACTGGCAGACATTGGAGTAAGTTGTCAGACAGATAAATCATCAACGTGCATGAAGGCTTCCTCAGCTGAAAATCAGAAATTTCCCACAACAGTGTAGTAACTACGGGCTTATCGAATCGTCGCCGAGCCAGACGCATCGTTGGATTCTATTATGGTCATGGAGCAATATCCGCTTACCAGACGTAAGTCTTTTTTTTTCCTCATAAAAACTCTACCCAGGCGAACCTTGCAATCTAATTTCAATCATCCTGCTTCATTCGGTTTTCTTGCAGGAACTGGCGAGGTGTTTGCCTTTTTCTTCTGCGCTCACCAAGTCATTGCCCCCTCCGAACGAATTGACATATTATTGCCATGCTACAATAACCCTTTCCACCGCTACAACACTACTTGGAGATTTCTTGTCAAGTCTGGATTTGCAAGTATTTTCCGCATTCAATGAGGATGAAGCTAGACGTACCTATATGGTACAAGCCAACTATGCGAGCTGGACTCGAGCCGCGAGGCGAATGCGTGCGAGGGCAGAAATAGAGCAAGATCCTCAACGTCAGAACCTTTTGATGGCTTGTGAGCTATCATTAGCCCCAATGGCAGTCGACAATGGAACACTCGAGCAAATCGAGTTCAAAGCTGTCTGGAAGCAAGGCCTGGATAGACAATCCTTTGAATCCTTCTTTTCTACCTGCGTACGGAAATTAGCTTCGCCTCCAACGAGATTGAACGCAGTTGAGCCAACGTCAACGGGATGACCGTCTACGACTGAAACCCAACGTCAACGGGATGACCGTATACGTCTTGAGCAGCTCCAGCATGAAAACAGGCCAAGGTGGTTGAGATAGCCTTCTTAAAGGCGTCATATTACTATTAGAATATTTCGGGGAGCGGTATATAAGGTACGTTGAGGTCACTCGTAGCGTTACAACTCTCTCACAACGACAGACATGGCTTCTTCTTTTTGAGCCTACCCAGTACAACGAAAATAAGCACACAAGAAGCCCGAAAGGAAGGTCTCAAGCACCAGTCATTAGAGCCCTGGAAACGCTGATAGAGGCTAGTCAATTGGTATATACTGAAGGACTGTCCATGCTCTTCTATATAAAACGGGTCTGGTAACATTTTCAGAGAGAAGTGTCGATAATATATGCTTCAGCTGCGGGAGGGTTGCCGGCGCGCTCTTGCTGTCTGGCCAGATGTTTGTTGCTGAGACTGCTGCAAATGTTGTTGCTGCTGTTGTTGTTGTTGTTGTTGTTGCTGCTGTTGCTGTTGTGGATTGTACGTCTGCTGCAGTTGTTGTGTAGGCATGGACTGGCTATGCATAACTTGCGACACGCTAACTCCCCCAAAGCCATCTTCCGGCAACTCGCCTTCTTCTAGCATCTGCAACGCTTTAGTCGAGAATTGATATTCGACTGCATGATAGTTGAAAGTCATTTGATCATTCATGCGTTGTGCCTTGTCTGCTTCCATATGATGGTATTGAGGATTCAAGGGGTCTTCACCTAATTCCTCCTCGTTTGTGGGGTGTACGTCACTGTTGGAAAGGAAGGGAAAGTTAGAAGTTTCGAACATTGGGAGCGAACCAGCTACATGGCCCTGCGAGCCATCGACTCACCCGCAAGCCGTTGGTATCCAGTAACTTAGATGGACATATCGATTGAGGGATAGCAGAAATTGATCACGCGGCCGGAGTTCCGACGTGAGATTGCGGGGCATGCGGACTTTGAAAGGTCCGGGCTCGTTGTTGGAGTGTGGGTCTCCCTCTGAAAGATGTCCGTTAACGACCATTTCGAACAATCCGTACAAACAAACCAATGCTTACCGATTGGAATTCCGCGCAGTATCACATACGATTGGCGCACGCGATCTATAACGAAATAGCCATTAAGGGCTGTCACGCCCTGTTCCTGCCCCAGGCCATCATATTGACTGCGAGCAAACTCGCAATATTCGACTGCGAGTGCAAAGCGTGTCAGTAATCCGTCCATCCGTCGTTCCGGATCAAAAACGCCTACTGAGTGTCTTTCCAGCTCGTTCGGCACGCAATTGCGGGTTCGATGGCGGTCTGACCAGACCATTCGGCATGACTGGCATCTGAGATGGCTGACTTGTACTTGCACTCAGCACAGGCTCGGAAGCTTTCTTCCTGGGAGCTTTGCTGTTTCCGCAGCACAGCTTGACTATACTGTCGTGTATCTCTTGAGTAATGAAGGCGTGCGTGAAAAGCCAGTCCGAAAAGCCCGCCAGGTCTTTAGCCGACGCTTTCACATCTTTTGCGGTCCGAATGACCTTGTTGACTGTAGATTATTTGAGCTCCACTGGTCAGCCTCATCAGATCATACGTGGCGAGAAGGAGACTCGCCTTGGAAATCATTCAGGAAAGCGTCTATAGCTTGCGACAAGTATGGCACGCCAACATGATCTATCCACCTTTCGCCTCTCATTCTAGCTTGATCAGCTTCAGGACCCTTAGCCATGTCCTCACAGCTCATCTGGAAGAGCTGGATTGTGCTGTCTAAGCCTTCCAGCGGTGACCCATCAGCCCCGACTTTGAGCGGCTTGACGCGAGTGGCTGCTTCCTGCTGTTGATATGCTCGCAACAGATTGCCTATTGTGGAGCTCTGCCGTGCTCTATCCAGGGCTTCCTGGGCGTATTGCGCAGCTTCATTCCGCCTCAAAGCTTGAGCTGCTGAATCCTTGCCGGTACGAAGGTTTTCAGTCGTTTTGCGCTTCTTCAAGGTTCGAGCTGCCGCACTTTCAACTGGACTCGGCGAAGGTACAGGCTGCTGTTGAGGGGTATTGATCGTCTGCATTGGCATCAGATTGGACGGTGTTTGGGGGTAGCTAACCGCTGCTGAGGGCATCAGGCCAGAATGGAGTTGTTGCGAAGGGGTAGGCGGATGAATATACGGTGGCTGCATCATTTGCGGGGCATGCTTCTGTGGGGACTGATTCATCTGCGAAGCCGGCGTGTACGGTTGCTGCTGTATGTGCTGATGCTGGGGCGTGCTTGGCGGATAAGTCGGTGACAGGACAGACTGTTGGTCGGGTGCGCTATATAAATTGGCAGCACTGTTCCGGCTGGCTGCATTGTTATTGTTATGAAGGTTGCTGCTGTTGCTACTATTTGAATGGGAATGGTCGTTCATGCGGACTTGCATGGACACTTTCCGGTGATCTGCACGTGTTCGCTGGGGAGTTGTCGGTGGACCATCAGGCTTCTCGCCAAAAGGCGGGTCGCCTTCTTCAGCCGTCAGACATGCCTGGCCATCAAAGCGATTCAGTATGCCGCAGCTATTCAACATGCCGGCTGATGCCCCTCATGCAAGCAAGGTGTCTCCTATGCTCACTTGGATCAAGGCCTTGCCCTCCTTGGCGGTAACCAGCGGTTGCAGCTTGTTTGTGGTGTACGTGTAGACAAGTCCAGTCTCGGAGACAACAAGCAGAAGGACTTGTGTGCCAGTTAGCGTCGATAGCTCGTATGCCTGTCCATGAAACATCGCATCAGCTTGTGGCTAGGCGTGCGCATTCTGGGCCCCCACTCTGGGTAAACAACACAGCCTCACCTTCTTCATGATGCCTGCTTTGCGCTTGCTAAAGGTGATATGTCGCTTGCTCTGCGTAGCAAAGACGCATACGCATCAGCAAGAGGTAGTCCAGAGACCGCTGATTGTCCACGCCCAACCGCAACGCTCACCTTGTCCTCAATGTATTCAATCTCGATCTTGCGCCGCCCAGGATTAGGCAGACCCTTCTTGCCTTTGCGGCCCTCCTCGTCTTCATCGTCGTCTTCCAGACCATCGAGGTCGTCCTGCTGCACAAACATGGGCAGGGACTGCCCGCTGGAAGGCTCCACCGATGATGCTCTGCCGGACGATGAAGATGGCTTGACCGGGGACGAGCTCAGCGAGAGGCCTTGCAGGTCCGCGAAGTCGTCGTTGCTGTGGCTCGTGTATCCCCCCATCAGCTGCTGGGGATCCACCTGCCCTCCTCCATCGCTGGTTGTCATTCTCCCGCTGGCCGCTGCGCCGTTTCCGCTGTCCAAGCTCCTAGAGTCACGAGCTTCTGCGGGCTGATCCGACGGCGACGAACCGAAGCTCGGAGTCGGCGCGGGTCCGGAGCGAGTTGCGGTAGCGACAGTGGATGAAGGTGGCGTTCTCCGGCCGTGATGGACTTTGTTGCTTTGTGCTGTCTATCCGTCCTCCGACACTCCAGTTCCCGCCGTTATGCCTTCGTTACGCCTGCAAATCGATGGGAGGAAAACAAACCGCAGGTGATCGGAATAATCGAGACAGCGTCAACCTTATGCGAGATAGAGCGCAAGCTGCCCGAGAATCCGACTTGCAACGGCCGACGCTCCAATTCCTGACTTGACGCAACTACCAGCTGTCCATAATCATACTACATCAACAACAATCAAGAAACACATCTCGCTTCCACCCTTCGTGCTGACTCTTCGGGATGCCGACCCCACCTAACGATGCTCGTCATGCTGACCAGCACGGTAATTCTCAGCATACTTCCGCCGTAGCTGCTCCTCCAGCCGGCGGTTCTGTTCCTCCACATCCGCTGCAGCGAACAATTGCGTTAGCGCCCGTGCGAAAGCCTGGCGAAGTAGACTCACCATCCTGACCGGACACACGGCGAAGCTTGCCGAGAGCTTTCGCAGATGGCTCTTTAGGGAGGGGTGCGTCGATGCTCTCCCCTCTCTGCTGCATATACATGCCGAAAGGGTTCTTGTCGCCGATCGGTACGCGTGAGGATGCTACCGGATCAGGTGGAGTTTCATCGATAGGCTCGTCGACAATATATCGGTCAGGTAAGACGGCCCCTGTTGACTCGGCCGACCTGCCGACGTAAGGATTGTTCGTCTGCAGGACTACCTTGGGAGGCTGTAAACCAGAATCTAGAGGAGTTCCACTTCCACTGGCACGGGAGGATGATCCTGAGGATGAAGCATCTGGCGCCATGCCCTCGCTCTCACCGTGCCTCAACTGGCTTGAGCCACCTAGTACCGGGCCCTCGAGACGACTCCCTTCTTTTTTGGAACGCTCCGTGGCCATCAACAGCTCCTGCTCTTCTCGCCTCTGCCGGTGGACTCGGTTCTCATTTTCTGCGGTAGAAGCGCGACAGGATCATCAGTCTACTGCAGGCGATGGAGAGCCTCTTCTAAATCTGTATGACGCACCGTGATACAGCTTCAAGACGTCGTTGATCTCTCCGTTGGCAGACAGAAGCAAGTCCAAGGCCTCTTCATAGCCCTTCGCGTTCGGCTGCTCTTTCGCTGCTTCCGCCTGGACCCATGGTAATTGTTCCGAGACGAATTGCTGCCAAGCCAAAGCTGCAGCCGGCCATGGTGCTCGTGCTCAGCGAATCCTCAAGCGTAATAAATCGCTTTGAACCAACCTTTACGGTAGAATTCCTGCACGATCTGATTGTTCCCCATCTCCTCTGGTGTAGTGAACGCCAAAGTCTCATTCAGCATGCTGGCTTCTGACTTCGCCACTGTCGCTCGGTGCTTCAGCTGTTCGACCTGCGCAGCAGGATCGAATTGCGGTCTGCGGCTACGCCTGGATGAAAAAGCTTGTTGACCGAACTCAGGGCCAGGCTCGAAAGTCTTGTCTCCGTCTTCCACCGGGAGACCTTCTGCTGGTGCATTGGTTGGTCGAACGTCATGATAGAGCATAACCAGAGGTTGCAGATCTATATCACCCTGCCGTACAGAAGTATACTTTCAGACATGTTCTGTGGTGGCCCTTTGGAGGGTCGGCTTACCTGATTCTCCCAGACGATGGTTCCTAAAGCTTTGAATATCATAGCTTTTACTCTTGGATCTGTCTTTGTAGATTCCAATGTAGCTTTGTAGGTCTTCAGGAACTTTGTATCTGCTATTTGTACTGTGATTGCACGGCGTCTTGTCAGGATCTCAAACGCGGACCACGCCCCAAACTGTGTGGCATGCACTCACGCTTGAATCGGTCAGAGGTGTTTCGGGTAAGTATAACAAGCAGCTTGGCAGCACGCTCTTGTGCAATGGAAGAACCGTGTTTGAATTCTTTGCGTATTGCTCTGTTTCATACCAGTTTGAGAATCAACATCACTAGGTATCGATGGCGCATGTACAACCGGTTCCACCTACTCGGCCGCCAATTTGCAATTAGCTGTACTCGTTTTTAGATTGTCAGATAACTCCAGTACAATGCCCCAATCTTCAGTGAGTCCGCAAAATCGCCCTACAGGTGTACAGCGGACAGTATGGTCAATGAGGGATGCACCGGCTTCACAGCCACCGCAACATATTACTGTCACGTTTCAACGCACCAATGGACTCTTGAATGTAATCCTGACTTTGCAATGGTTTTGTCGGCCTGTTCATGACAGCATGTATACCACGTCCGGGCTTCTGGGCTCTCTCTTCGGACACTTGCTGACGGTGTGCATGAGCTCCACTACCGTCATTTCCGAGATCCTGGCCATTCTCCGCCGCATTATGTACAGCATCATCCGCGGGGGGCGTATCCACGTTTGACGGGTTTCCCTTGTCCTTCCCACGTCTGAACAACCTCATTATGGCGGTATGGCTGTCTGAGTTAGCTGAAAGTTGACAACCGCTGCTGACAAGTGGCTATAGACACTTTACTCGATCAGGTTCGTCGTTGTAGCAGGGTTGCTTCGTTCCAATCTGCTCCGCTAGCTCTGACAACTTTCAACTGCTGACTAATGATTATGGGGTTACTGGTCAGTAGAAAACGATATGGGCCCGCTCGTAATACAGAATACGATCCGAGGCCCCCTAAGCGCTGACAACCTAGTGCATCGAACTGGGCCGCTTGAGAGCCGAAACTCTGTTGCAACAATGGGTAAAGCCCCCCAGCCTGAAAATCAATAACTGGAGGTATACCTTATCTCTTGGAAATAGCAGTAATCGCTTCGTTCTCTCGTACGGGCGCAGTCATCGGCAGCCTTGCTGGAGGGGGTCGCCCTACTGGTTCATATCGCGCTCATCGGCTCTTACGCTAAATACTAATGCACCCAGGGTACCTTCGGTCCACCATCTCCCGACATGGTCAAAGGAGTTGGATGAAGGCACGCATACTACTGCCATGCTGCTGGACATTTTGCTGGAGTGTAGTATCGGCTCATCGAGACAGCAATGAAGGATACGACTGGAACCCCTACCATCGTGCTCAAATGCAAGTATCTGACGCGAATAGCGTACTCGTTGAATAGTCGACTGATAATGTAAGATCCACAGAGACAGCTCTGGCGGGAGACGACAACAAGCCGATAGTGCTGGTGATTGGGAAGGCAATAGCGATTTAAGCTGGGGCGGAAGAGACGACGCCTCAAGTTGGCGCGAAAGCGATGACTCAGACTGGACAAGCGATGATTATTCAGATTGGGGAGACGACCATGATTCAAACTGGGGGCCTGGACATGGCCATAATCCGTACTTACGTCCGAACGGCCATGACAGGTTGGGCGCCGACGAGACGCGGACAAATAGTGGTAGCGGGTGGGCAGTTTCCCGCTTCTGCGACGGAACTCAGAAGTACTGACGAACCCCTCGGCAGGCACTGGGATGAGGGCAACGGGCACCCTGAGATTCAGCCTACCAGGGTGCTGCCGCCTTCACCACCTCCTCGCCCGGTCACACCACCCATTCCCCGAATCAGCACCACCAGCTCGCCCCATTACGTCACGCTGCCAATCGACCTGAAAGCATCTGGAGAAGTTGCGTTATCTGCGGCATTGCAGCATAAGGTTGCCGCTTCTGCTCCCTCTTCGAGCATACACTCCTCAGGGCGTACTTTACCTAGCGCTTCTCTCCAAACACCTGAACTAAGCATCGTAAGCGATGCGGCAGCCTATGTCTCCCCTTTCCCAGAGGCGGAGCTGGCGGAAATACCCAATATCACCTCGTCAAGCCGGACAATGAATGAGGCATTAGCACAGCAAGCAGAGCCGAGCGATACATCAGCATCAAAGACATCAGCGAAGGAGAGTACCTCTGGAAGGGCCTCCACTGCCGGAAAGGAGATGAAAACAGGTCCAGATTGGTTCGTTACTTCTGCTGATTTCGCTCTTGGCACAAGTGGAGTTTGCAAAGGGGCCTCTGCTCCACGAAATACTATTGGTGCTTTCGCCCCGCTTGCGATATATTTGTACTTCTGGGTATAGAAGGCAAATCACCATCGAGGCGTGAACGAAATAATCGCAGTGCCCCTTGAGGAACGCAGGCTGCTACTGGATTCCCCTGTTGCAAATACGGACACTCCCACACAAATGAATCGAGGCCCAATACAGTAAGGAGAGGCTCAATCCACACCCTGTGCATTAGTTGCACAGGCCGCGCCATGACAATCTCGACATTCGGGATACCTGCTATTGACTCATTCGAGAGCGACTAGAAAAGGGCGGCTTCGCTAGTACGAGCCGCATTGCCTCACGGTTCCGCAAATAGCGGTGGGCATTCGTGCTTCTCCTTGCGATAACTGCAACAGTATGTTCACAAGAGGCGATACTCCCTAAACAATCTGGCAAGCCCGTCCTTTCTATACGTATGCACGCAACAGGTGTCTGAGAAGCCCTCAAAGCATCAATGACGTTACTGCAGACATTTATTGTAATATGCGAAGCGTATACCTCATAAAAAACACCGACTTCCTTCGCTATTCGTGGCGTAAACAGATAGTAAATGGGGTTGCCCATTGGTTGGGATCTTCAGTATACTCTGTAAAGATATTGGTTTGATCTCAACCCGGACGTAGTGCTGTAAGAGTATCTACACGATAAGCTGTGCTTGAGTTCAGAATCCGATGCCCCAACTTTTCGAGGAATACACCCAGAAACTAGAGTGATAGTCTTAATGAAATGCGATACTTTGGGAGCAAACTCTCAGGATGGTTGTATTACTGGAGTTCAACATAGATTGTAGCATAGCCTGGCACATCGATCAACCCTCACTTATTGTTCATACGGATTATCCCTCGCTAATATTCATACGGATTTCAACTCACTCCACGTTCATACTGTGCTTCTGAGGGCAAGTAAAAGTTCTAACGGCCAACCTCTCCAGAGAGCAAACCATCCCTCTTCCGCCACTATCGTCTTTGCGCAATCCCATAGATTCCGGTAAGGTGTCGGTCGAATCTGAATGACACCTTCAACAGCTGCGTTTTCCGCGCCCTTCTCGTGAACTATAGCGGCTCCTGTTCCACCTGTTCTTTGAGCGTTCAATCTCGCTGCCAGTACTGCTAGAGGGGTCCTTATACCAACCGCTAATATTAGCTGCGAGATGAGGTAGACTAGGAGTCCCCGTTCTTCGCCTAGCTTCATTGCTTGAGGAAGAATCAAGGCAGCCGACAATGGTGCGATAATAGTAGGTAAGAATGATGCAAGAATTCTTGAAGGTGTCCATAAGGCTCTGAATGGATGCGAACGCTCGTCGGCCGTTAGAAGTAGACGTAAGTTCGATAGAGGCGATATGATGGGTAAAGAGTGAGGCACTGCTAGGGTGCGAATTGCAAGGATCTCAAAGGGAAGGGTGATGATTGTAGTGAGTGCTTGCCAGCCAAATTGAGCTAACGCGCCCGCTACGAGGTAAGGTGCTGCCTTGGGTATCGTCCGGAGAAGACCATATCCGATTAGGACGGTCGACCACGGCGCTATACCGACTGAGAGGTTGGCGAGAATACCTGAACAATTTACAGGTCAGCAGATGTGCGGGGGCAGTAGATCTGAATCACGAGGCAAGCTTGCCCTTGTACAATCCTTTGATGCCTTCCTTCTGCTTGACCGTCTTGAGGATCTTCCAGTACGAAGCCTTGCTCGGCGCATCTTTTGGGTTGTGTGCTGCACCAGACCATTAGGAGACCGTCGTAAGCCGGGGGCCACAAGCGGAGCATATAGCTGTATTGACGTAAGCATGTACGTACATATCCTCCACCTCAATAAAGCAGAGTACGGCGGGTACCCGAGGCCTATCAGGGATCCTACCGTGAGGACTGGAGTGGCCCCGATGAGGACGCGCTCGCCGATAGAGAGCTGCTCAGGTCTCGGAACTGGCTGCATCCCTGGGCTGGCCCCAGCCACGGGCATCCTGGGCATGCCAATGCTGGTGGACATGCTCTCAGATGAATTGCAGGCAAACGTGTTGTGGAGGCAATTGCGTAGTGGAGGCAAATGCATGACGACCTCAGTGCGGCAGGCGGCTCTGCGGCGCGGAGCCGGTGCCTGAGGCGAATTTAAAAAAAATCGGGCTCACCTCAAGTAGACCGTAAATATTCTGCATAGAAAGAAAAGCTGGGATGGGATGGGCTGTGACGGCTTAAAGTTGGGAATGCTAGCTTGCGTTTACTCAACGGGCAAACAGTAATGCGCTCGCACACTTCGTCTCTTAACTTAGTAATGCCCCTCGAGCAGGTCGTCGTTTCGAGTCTCTCTTCCGTAAGAAATTGAGCTCCTGCGTTAAATCCCGTGCAAGTGGCCTGGGTCCAGCGATGGTCCCGTCGAGCCCACCCTTATGCTGGCAACAGAGCAAAGGGAGCATTGGGAGCGGCCTCGCTTTTCTGTGCCGGGATCACATTCAATGAGAGATAATCATAGTGTGTTGCGATGTTGATTCACCGCATTCAAGAGCACAGTGCTGCCGTCGAGCTAGCAAACTTCTTTTTTTATTTTTTATTTTTTTCATTTCCTACTTTGTTGAAGCCGTAGAGTTTCTCTTATTGCGTTTCGCTACCGCCCTGTTTATTGCGGTGGGACTAAACGTACGCCCTTGTGCGGTCATTCAATAGTTGCGTTTACTGCTTGCAGCCATCACGAGGCCAAAGTGGCGTAAACGACCAAGCCTCATACCTAGTACTCTAGTATTAGGATAAGATAGCCATTCCTCGAGTCAAGCACTGAAGTGCGCGCATAAGCCAGAATTACATATGCAGGATGAGACGCTGCATAAAATATGCGTCTTGCCGAGTCGATACGCCAGCCTGTGTGCGCGCGGCATTCTTGTCTCAGTGACAACTGCCACCTCCGATAGCAATGCAGCACACCGGCGTGCAAGCACCATACAGGCATCGTTCACCTGTGCTCTCGGACTCGGACGATGTCGACTATGCTTCTACATCCTCCTCGTCGAGCCATCCAAGCGCAAGCACTGTCGTCAACCTCTCCACGCCCGCAGCCGGACCTTCCGGAACATCGATGCAGCATCAGCAGCGTACACCACGGCCACGGCTGAACCATAGCCATACAGCATCAGGCAGCTTCGTGCGCATCAAGCGCAAACATACTCCCGCTAGCACATCTCCTCCGCCGGTCTTGCTGGATCACCAGTCGTCTTCAAACAGCGCTGGACCTTCCGGCGGCGGCGAACGAACACTTGACCAGATCGCAGCAAAGACTTGCTTCATATGCTATGGAGATTCGAGTGAGGATGCTACAGCAACATCACCCACAACTACCGCGTCGCCTGTTAATGCCAGGGCGGGTCAGCGCAAATGGATACATCCCTGTAAATGCTCCCTTGTCGCACATGAAGATTGTCTTTTACACTGGGTGCAGGTCTCGAAACCAGCCGCTTCCAAGAATATGCCGGTATCGTGCCCGCAGTGCAATACCCCTTACACCATGCATCAAGTCGACTTCCCTATACTTAATTTTATCGAACGCATCGAAGCAATATGGACCAAGAATGTCAGCAAGCTTCTCATGGTCGGCATCGGCATGGGAAGTTGGACTCTCCTCGGCTTATATGGCTTGTGGAGTATACGGCAGCTGGCTGGCGATAGGCTTGCTGAGCAATGTTCGTGAAATCTCTCTGTCGGCTCCGGTCGCGATGCGTTTGCTGATACAGTAGCTTGGTCGTAGTATTCATGCGCAAGTCAACTCGCTGGTTAACCGCTCCACTATTACTGCCAGTCCTCGTGCTATCTCGGACGCACCTCCTTGACTCTGTGAGTATTACAAGCTGCGTGTCCGCTCGATCAGCACAACCGTCCTGCTGACTCTGGGGGATCCTCTTACAATAGATTCTTCCCTTTCTCCCGCTGACTTTGGTGCTCAACTCGACCCTTCCGAATGCGCACAGTTTCTACGCTACACAGCCATATCTCTTCTCCGACCTTCAGTTCAGCTATCCTCCATCTCCAGCTCTTACCCTCTGCATCATTCCCTGGATACGAGCAGCTTACATGGCATTACGGCGGCGCGTGTTTCGAACGATTCTCGGTCACAGCAGACCAACACCTCTCGCATCACCAGCCACCCCGCTAGCAGGACACGGACATGATAATGGACAGCCTGCAGGAATGCCCCAGCTTCCCGGTGAAGCAGATTTTGCTCGAAATCAGCAACGCAATGCCGGTGGGGCAGTCGAGGGTGTCGAAGCTATGCTAAACGAGCATGTAGGCAACGAGAGAAGGATAGTCGTTACAGTATCAAGCGGAGCTCGCATACTTGCGGGATCACTAGTGTTTCCATGGGCAGCAGCGGGAATGGGATCACTCCTTCTCTGGCTAGCTAAACGACAGAATGCATCTGGTAGATGGCTCGCTAAGATGCTCGGAGTGGGGGTTGCTGCCCAAGCTGCGGCTAGCAACGGATCCAACCTACTCGCTCTAGCGAACAGATTCATGCCACCAGTGAGAGAGTATATTGACCCAGTCTGGTGGAGGAACGCAATCGGTGGTGCTTTGCTCATACTAGGCAAGGATGTCTGGAGCCTAACAAGGCAAATCATGGAGAGGAAAAGGGCAGACAGTCGACGAATCGAGAATCAACCGTTCAGAGAAGGTCTGGACGTGTAAGTGCCGTCCGAAGAAAGCGTTCATTAGCTTTCGTACCTGCCAACTCTTCCTTCGCCTTCTTCCGCATCCCACTCCTCTGTCCGCCTGCTCGTTGTCTCTTTGTTTGTAACTAGCCCCAGTTGAATATTACAACCACAACTCATGTATTTAATATGAAAAATACTTAGGATGAACAGGAACATGCAAACATGCAAATTAATGGTGGCGACGCGCGTGCTTCCGATTGCTTCTTTGCGCGTTGTTGCTTGCCTCAGGCTGTTACTGACTTTGGCATCGACTAAGTATGACATGAGCGGAGAAGATGATGAGGGGTTAGCTCGAATTAGGCAAGAAGCTTCGCAACATGTCTTCGCTACCTTTTCCAGCGGCTCGCAACCTAGCCAGACAGGCGGATCGTGCCAAATCCCGAATTCGGACAACGATGAATCACTAGAACAGCTGGCGGAACAGCAAGAGGAAGAATACTGGTCCATGTTGGGAGATGAAGAGTATCCTCTGCCTAGGTATTGTAGCTCGTCAACTCCCTCTGTAGGTCGACCTACCATTGCGTCTTCTTTCGGGCGCTGCTGACCACAAGCGCCTCCACTTCCACACACCAGATGCCTGTCGTCGCATCGAGGATAGTCAGGTCTACATCACCACTGCTACATGATCCCGATGTACCAGTCTCACCCGCGTCATCCTCTCTACCCTCGCCCTCATTCTTTCACCGATCAACAAGCAGACCACAATACTCCGCTCATGAAGCGTCCGGCGTTGCCTCTTCACCGGCTCGGTGGATCCCTACGGAGAGCGTAGACCGTCTACTACTGCAAAGCCAGAGGACATCATTGTCGAGCGTCAGAAAGCTTGTACATGCCCTCAATTCAGATGAAGGATATCAAACTAAAACCGACTCCGATCACGTGACGAGTATCGGGGATGCCCCTGCCAATCTTAAAACAGTCTGCACACCTCCACAGTCGAAGGAAGCATCTCGAAGAAGCTCCTCAGGCACCGAAAGTCTGCCACCGAACCGACCAGCACCATCGGCGCATTACGAGATACAGGGCCAAGAACCCTTGAATTCTTCGCCGCTCTCGAGCCCCACAGGTTCGCTGGACTTTCAAGATACTGAAGGAAAAGGCACATCTTCGAAATCAGCGGGGCTGGCTCAGGGAGATGGATCGGTCAGACATACCTCCGAAGCTTTAGTCGACCTGGGCGAAGCTCCAGCCCGGCAGTTGAGACAACGAAAAGCAGTTCAGCTAGCCCCTTACTCTACCGAATTCTCAAAGTTTGCTAGTCTCGCCAACAAGAACAGCTGGCAAGGGATTATCTCAGCAGGCTTGAAGCAGGCATTCTTGGAAAAAGAGCGCGAAAAGGCAAAGTCTCAGGAACGGCAGCGTGATCTTTCTGGTGATTGGCTAACTGACGGTAACGAGGCGGAGGAAGAGCAAGAATCAGATTTCTCCCAGCCTTCATCTGAAGCTACGTTCCCGCGGCGCAAACGGCGCTCCACACCTCTCGACGAAGTTGGGCTATTCAGGCATTCCAAAACATCCGCAGCTGTCGAACGTTACAGCCGTACTCACCAAGAGAACGACTGGGACCCTATAGCGAATCGTCTCAAAGCAGCTAGAAAGCCCACTGGTATACATCGTCAGGTTGCTAGATCCTCCCATGCATCGACTTCGAGGACGACCTTAGAAGATTTAGAAAAGTCAGCATTGAGACGTAAAGAGAGGAAATCTGCAAAACAAGCATCGAACCCGAGAAAGGTCAAGCCCGCCCTGTTGTCCGAACAAACGGATCGTGCAGCACAGATATCGGAAGCCAGAAGAGCGGGCCTATTGCCAAGCGATGTTGAGACCTCCTCTTCCGAGAGAGACGGCACCTCGCCTCGCAGACCCCTAACCGACGTGAACGAGAGGCCATCTCACCATCGAAATGCACAAGCTAGCTTTGTGATTATCGAAGCCTCAGACACGACACAATCGGACTCTGACTTATCGGTGGGAGGCGACGATAGCCCGGATAGACCAGTAGCCATACGCAAGGATCGGTTCACTTTGAAAGGCAAACGAAAACGAGCGGCAATGTCAATGATGCCGGCTGTAGCGTTGAAAAGAGCTGAAGCAGACCTTCAGCTGATGGAGCGAGAAATGGAAGAAAATAGAGAAGTCAGGCTTGAAGAGCCGAATCATGACAAATCGAATAGTACTGTTTCGCATATATCAAGAGTAAAAAGGCGTTGGCAACCAAAAAACATCAATAGGCCATTTCGCTATATTACAGAACTGTCCACAGATGATTCGGAGACCGGTTCAGATAGGGATACAACACAAATGGACGATGATGACGAAACACAGGCAGCGGTGCGCGCTTGGACATCTATGGCTGCCGGTAAACCTCAAGTGAAACACAATTCCGGCAACGAGTATTGGGACCGGATCATCGGCCGTATATTGCTGCGGAAAGACGGCCACATGCCTACCGCGGCTACCAAACGGCGCAGAAGGCCTAGAGTAGTTGGAGAGAGCAGCACCACGACACGCCCAAATGCGCCTCGCCAAATAGGGGAGAGTCACCAACCCCCATGCAGACTGAGGCAGTCAAACCTGTCGCCGTACGACGCGAGCCCAGTCTATCTCGATACCGCAGAGCGGCTTTTTGAGAGCAATAACAACCGGGGACGCACCAGAAGACGACGCGCGCCACGTTCCAGGGGAAGCAGGGATACTTTCTGGAAAGTTGTAGCTGCTCGACCTACGCCACAGGTTGAAGGTACTGAGGAAATCGCTCCGCAAACTGTCCCCAATGCTGTACATCCATCAGCGGCGTCTCGCCTACCAATGGCTTTGACGATGGATGACACGCACGGAGCAGCTAGATTCGCTCGATTCTCTTTCGATTACGACATTGGACGTTTGCCTGCAGGCCTCAAATTTGGAGCTTCCAGCTACTTGTCCGCTGGATATCTACATGAGCATTTGTGTCACCTCACAGACAGGCCCACATACAGTGTACATGGCCTAATAACCCCTTTCGGAATCAGCTTGGAAAGTACAATTTCACCAGAAGTACTTCTACAGATTCTTCCTCGCATCATCGACTACATATACGAATATACAGTTGGAGAGATGGCACCTACCGATCTTAACGGCTCCGTCAATCAAGCATTGCGCTTCCTAGGCTATTATGGCCTAGTCTATAACACTCAGGGCCCTGCGTATCAGGTGGCTCGGGCAGCCATATTCGAGCAAATTGCAACATTGGAAGGGCGATTGGAAAACTACATAGCCGAAGTCGATGATGTAGATGAAACCCTGAACTCTTCAATGGTTGCGTTCAAATGGGCCATGCTCGAGATGGCTACATTGGCGTATGCTAAGATTCATCGGTACGCTAGCCCCGCTGCGAAGGAGTCTGCGCGCCATCATATTCTGGAGAGTATGACAGATTTAGTAGAAACACTCTTGCAATCCAGCCTAGCAAAGGTCACCAACAAGCTGGGAGGTTTGGTTAGTGCCGAACAGAGCGGCGATGTGCAGGGTCCTCTCGAAGACATCCATTGCGAAGCATGGGTCTGCCTGATCAACATGTGCGCGGTGGATCAAGTTGATGAAGGCTGCGAATACCTTTCATTGGCAACATTTTGGCACACTGTAGAGCATTTCCTCCACGAATCAGCCATTGAACGATCACTGCACCCCGTTGTACGGGGTGAGACTGCTTCCCTCGTGGCCATGTCCTTGTGCGCGTTGTCGCAATTCAATCCCAGCGGTGTGTCCTTACAACATCCACAACTGCCTGCGCATTGGCCCATTGTATCCCAAGCATTGGACAATATCAAAAGTCAAGATTTCGCCGATGCCTACAACGCAATGTCTTCGCCTAATCGTTCCCGGATAGGTCGGTACATCTGGACTATCCTCGCACGATACCTGAACATGGCGACTAGATGGGAATGGCCCATTCTCGACCAGAGCAAGCTACTCGGAAAACTGTTCGATATTTTAGATAGTAGGCAACTACAGGACTTCAGTATAGACGGCCAAGCCGATTTCCCTGCGTTCCTTTCGACCTTCACCGGCAGTATCCCGACGCAAATCCATCCCAATGACACAGTGTTTCATCTATTTCTGCGTATACTCTCGCAAACTGCTTTCGAGTCCTCCAAACGGAACGACAGGAAGGCTTCATCGGCGTTGGCCAGAATCGCAATGCGAATCATGCCAATGCGGGAGTACTTGCCATATCCTCGACACACTACTGCAGGAAAACCTTTGGACCGCTCGGTTTTGGTGAATCATTGTGCGCTCCTGGTTGTACTTGCGGTGATAGACCCGTCGACCTCTGATCGTCGGTTCGCGAAGCTCAAAACGATCCTCGACTTCGTCAGTTCAGATGCACGGGCGCGACAAGACTACCTCAAAGCTATAATGTTTATGGGAATCGTTTACAAGATCCGAGGAATCGATTTGACACCAGTTCTTTCGTGGCTAGCGCATACCGCAGAATACCTGTGCCAAACCTACTGCCAGTGCGCGAAGCGCCGAGCTACCCTACATGCGTTAAGGAGAAAGGCAGCCTCCGCTATCAAAAGTGGGCCGCACAAGCTTGGTAGACCTGCCACCGGACAAGCTTCCGCGCCTATTTCCGACTTAGCCATCAGCGAGGAACTGCACAGCGTTAATCGAGACATGGGGGAAACCGCCGTAATGGAAGGCCTGTTAGTGGGCGCTGTGCAGCAGATAATGCTAGTCGCAAGTGAAGAAGGTGCATCAGATGCTGCAAATTACCCTTCCCTCGCTTATCTAAACGCATGTAGGTGATGTCGCGCCCTTCTTTAGATGGTCAATAGCTAATCAGATTTGACACCAAAGCCTGGACCACAAAGGTCTTGTCCTCACCCATGGCCCGTGATCCTGTCGCAGGGTTGCAGGTATTGCAGTGCATCCACAAATTCCTCGGATTGCGCAATGAATATATGCAAGGAAGTAGTCATTTCCAGCAAGGTGAAAGCCAAGATGAATTTGGTGACATGGATTTCGATTACGATGACCCGGCACTAAATGCTATATTAGGTGTTCCTAATGCGCAGTCGTTTTCTCACGAGAATGTTATCAGAAACGCAAAGACGGAGCCTGATCCTGCACAGCTAGACCGACAGTTCATTGAATTTCTTCAAACCTCCATAACTCCGCAACTCTATGCTATCCTATCGGATCTATGTGTGACCGATTCCGTGCGGGATTCAGGTGTCCCTGATTTAGCGAATCAGTCTGCGTACATAGACCATGTGACAGATGTATGGGCATCTTGCGCGGTCGTTTTGGTCCAAAAAAACCAGCGAGCTTGGGCATACTATATGGAAGCCTTCGGGAAAGAATCTTGGCAGCGTTTCTCGGACGTCCTGAGGCGGTGGGAGATCGGCTGTGCGTTTTCTTGCCTTGTGCTGGCGAAGGACGCGAAAGCATACAAGGTGGGCTCCAGACTTTTCCGTGGCGTAAATCATCCTCACATAACGTTTGATGATTTCAGAACAATCGCAATATCTTTCTGGAAGTCTTCTTCCGCCGATTAGCCGCTCCAGAGCCTTCTCCTCGCGATGCAGAGTTTCTTGTACACCTTTTGAAAGCCGACCCGCCATACATTCTCTGGCAAGCTCTTCCTTTCGAAGTTAACGAGCTTCAGAACGAGCACAGTATAAGTGTAACGGATCTAACGCAGTCAAGAATGGCAATTCTCCGTGGTATGTGCGGTTTTTTCTACGGCTAGACTTGAAGACGCGCCTTGACATGCTTCCCGTCTAGCCATTTTCTCTACTTGCCAAAAGGTTTTCGCGAGGCAAACTATGAACGTTCAACGCTTAGAAAGAAGTGCCGCTGCCGTCTGTCGGGAACAAGAAGTAGACGATCAGCTCTTGTATTCATATCTGGGCTCCATGATGTCTTCAATGCGGGACTTCCTGGACTATCTGAAGAACAGTAAAGCCGCGGACGAAACGCTGACCGACTATGCAGCGTATTGTCGACAAGTGGTGTTCCTGATGAAGGAGGAAATAGGCTCAGCTTTTGTGAAGGAACACAATATTCCAGCGCTGCGACTTCTTGCTGGAGTCATTAACGGTACTATTAGTTAGATGCGAAGCAAATGGTCAGACACATGTAGCATTACGACATAGCTTTAGCTTGATGCAGGGTAGACGGGACAGGCGATGGTCGAGTCAGAAAGTATCATTACGAATTTGGCAGTTCCCGTCATACGCGTTCCGATAAGGTGATGCCGATTTATTACGACGGCTCATGTGGTTGCCGCAACAGGCACAATGAGGAGAGAACTAATTGTACTGCATCTACACACAACGTTATTCGGCTTTCTTCGCCGACGATTTTTAGGTAAAGCAGTAGCAGGCCTGTGAAACGATGGACGATATCTCGCGTCCCTCCGCCCTCTGCATCTGTTCTAGTAAAAAAGCCACCATCTCGGTGCGTATTCATCTATCCTAATCCCTCGGGCTGAGATCTCGCTCGTCTCGGCGATCTGCACGATGGCCATTAGGACTGACATCGTCTCTGTACCTGTCACCGGCGGGTAGAGCGGATCCACCTCTAACGTCTTTGTCTACCGGTGGGAGAGGCGAAATATCACGAGGTCGAGCAGAACCGCCGCGTCTGGGTGAAGGTGATCTATCATGTCGGCGTGGAGGAGGTGAAGGAGAACGCCGACGGGGTCCAGAATCATAGTCACGTTCTCGGCCTCCACGATAGTCACCACCCCTGCCTCCTGACGGAGGGGGAGTGCGACGTCGCTCGTATCGCCAGTTGGTCGATGGTGCATTTTTGGCCCACTGCACACACGAACGCGAGTTAGTATACTATTAAACAACGGAAATCACAAGCACCGTGATTACCTGAACAGTGAGCTGATAGCCATCTACTCTGCGGCCGTGCATGTCGTGATAGGCACTGAATTAAGGTAGCAAGCTTCCATCAGTCTCCTGCATGGCAGTCCGCTGTGTGGGCTTACTCTTCGGCATCGCGTTCATCCTCGAACTCTACGAAAGCATAGCCACTGAAAATCGCCAATAGATGAAACAGGGCAGAATTCGAACTGTCAGCGTAGGTCCAATCGTCTTCACTCGTATGCGGATCGGATCTGAAGGGCGTGGATAGTGTGCCAGATGAGGGCATTTGTAGAGGGATAGGTGAGAGGAGGGCAGGCGGCAAAGGCTGCAGCCGCCCTGTCACGAACAATCTTGTTGAAGGAAACCGCGGCGCTTCTCTCGGTATCTAGTCTCCTCGAGAGCCGTAACCGTATGCAACACAGCTCGTCTGCCGTCCAGCCCAGGATGGCGGCTGAAAGCCCGAGGCTTGGCCGGTCAGACAACTGAAAGTTGGCAATGGTAGAAGCTCGTGAAGGCGGCGTACAAGCAAAGAGAGACGTTCGGAGGCGAATCGTTCGAGATAGGGCGCTTGTGGGATGGTCTTCGCTCGACGGCAGACTTACACTTTTGCGGTTTGGGATTTCGGAGCTGGAATATCGCAGCGAACGAGGCGGCCGAAGCGCTCGAACTGTGGGCGTGTATATATGGTGGTCAGACTACATAGATGCACACGGTTTCGGACGGATTGCGCAAATGCTCACCTCGTAAGCCAAGTCGCGGGCCCGCAGGTCATGGCCGAAGCCGGCGACGAAGAGAGTGGTTCGGCGGGATGACCTGATGAAAAGCAAGATAAGATTGTGAACCGTACTACTGAAGACGGCGTGGCACTCACATTTGCTGACTGTTTAGCGTTAGTGCGTGAATATCAGCGTCACTGGACTTAGCGAGACCAAAAAGTTGGGAGAAGGACGGCTGCTACGTACATTGCTCACAGGTGTATAGCAGGACTGTAGTTCAACGCAGAAGCAGCTGAGATGCTGGTGCAGGGACTTCTACACTTGCGTTCAATGTTCTTGCCCGTTCGAAGCAGAGAAGACCAGCTGCTGGAAGAAGCGTCGAGTGCAGCAGTCCGGCTTTGATGTGTTCGAACCGCATCAGATCACCACCGCGTACAGGAAGACTCGCTTTGCAGCTGACTACGGTACAATGACTACTATCCCAGCTCGTCTCGCAAAGACGACCATCAGCTCCGGTAGGTGTCCTATAGCTGATGGCCTGCGTACGTAGCGGAGGATTGATGGAACCCTACACGTTATCTCACTTGCAGGATCTTGGCCAGTAGCACAAGCGCGTGCAAGGAGCCTCTACAGGGCGTGGTACAGGTGCGCGGCTGCTTGATCTGTCCTTGTCCAGAGATGCTCACGCTTGCCGTATTCGCTCGATGCTTTCTCTCCCGCAACGTACCATGCCCACTATGCATCCAACGACAACAGATCCGCACCAGAGATTGTGACACTCTACGCAGCCAACATCCCTGCAACTGCAATCCGCGCAAAGATCCGCCAGAGATACGAAAAGAACAAGTATGTCGATGATCTCCAGGCTGTAGACATTCTCCTTGCAAAGAGCCAGATGGACTATCAAGAGACGCTTAATGCCTGGAAGATGGACAGTCATCTGATGCGCATGTTCAACGACGAAGAGGTGCGTGCCTGTGCTTTCTTCGCTTGCGTAGCTGATGCACAACTCGCTGATCCGTCAACTGATGGCAATCTGCTGGCATCCGCCAAACTACCATTTGCTTGTCCGCACATACTACAGATTCCTCCACAACCAGGTGAGTTCAACAATGCGCAACAGAACGACGTATCTGACTCTGCTTTCCCGCCCTGCCGCAGTCGCTTTCCTCGACAAGTTCTACTATTCACGTGATGATCCCGAAGCCGTACAGCCGGGCGCTTAGCCTGTGCTACTTTGGCGATACTGCAGTCGAAGAGTGTCGTATACATGTACTAGTCCCTGTTCACACGGCAATGTGCAATGCTACTTTTGTGCCGGAGGGATAGCTGATCATACTGCGCATTCATCACTAGCGAGCTGACTCATCACTTTGTACAAGCGAAGCTCCAACACCCTCCTCCTCATCATCCCCACTATCCTCCTCGGTACTGGCTGACGCATCTCCTTCGCTATCGCTTTCACTATCTTGTTGACACCGTGCATCCTGCATGCCTCCCACCACTGCAGCCTCGTCATTACTTTCACTGTCGGTATCGGTCTCGTACGTGTCCTCTTCTTCCGAGGTTTCTAGAAAGGCCTGCAGGCCGGAAGGACGTGTCCTTTCAGGCTGTGGAGAAGGGGATTCCGTCGGAATAAGCACTACTTTCTCCCCTTCCCTTTTCAGATGCTGCCTCTGTCGATTCGAACCATGCTGAGATGCCCTTCGGCTGACTGATGGGCTGCTGGAGGCAGGGGAGTTGCCAAAGCCTCGATATGTGTTCGCAGGTGAAGGGGCCACCTCGCTTGTGCTGTTACGCAATCCGTGTCGCGGTGCTTCCTCCGGCCATTCCGGTAAAGTCTGCCATCCCGCCAACCGTTCCAATTGGGCAACGCTTTTCTGATTGTGCTGCTGTCTATGTGGCGACTGCCCTCCAAGTATTGCGGTCTGAACAGCAAAAGCTAGCTTCTCGCTTCCCTGGTCGTCCGTGGCTTGAGATACTGGAATCGTGATTGCTTCGCCGCTCGCAAAAGCATTCTGTTCCAGTTGAGCCGTTTCGTTGTCTTCCTCGTCCGGGGCAGGCGCTTTAATTAAAGTAGTTAAGCCAGCATACATCCGTGTCAGCGACCTGATCGTCCAAGACGGATCATACCGGCCTAATGTCAGAAGGTATGTATGCAGAGTTGACGCAACCTTAAGCAGCTCTGGCCTGGAACTTCTTTGGCAAAGCACGAGGAGCTTGCTTGATAATCGCAACAAGGCTTCTTTACCGCTCGCAGTCTTATTAGCAACAAAGTCAGTGGTGCCTCATTTGAGTTGCGTCGTGGTTCTGCTAGATTGCTCACCTCTTTAGCAAAGCCTTTCGAACCCCGCCTGAGGACATCCAGTGCATGCGGCAGCAGATCATTGAGCAAATGAGAAGCAGCCGAGATGGACTTGTACAGTTCGGTTGTCGAGTTGGGACTGTCGAATCGGTCCTCCTGGTATCGTATGAGTATTTCTGCCAGCGATTGGCGTATCGCGTCGCTGGTTACCGTAGGGGATAGCAGTATCTGGGTTATCTCGTGCAGCAGTCCAGCAGTCACCTCGTCTTGATGTAACATAGTCAGTATGAGTGGCCGTCTCTACATTCAATATAGGCTGACCTTCGTTGTATGCATCTAGAAGGTTGATAAGGGTTTGCAAGCAAGCTGACTGCACCTTCGGTACTTTCCTTGCACAATCCCCTATGCTCGAAACGACCTGTTTGCGAAGAGCCGGATCTAAAACCTTGGTATAGGCAGTGAATTCATTGAGAATAGTGGTGATATTGCTTTCATCCGCTAGGAGCACTAGAATCTGCAGCTTCATAAGCTTGTTCGCATGACCGTCGAAAAGCTGATATATATAGAAGTATTGGAGATGTTGGGCGAAATAAGTCTAGGATAGTTTCGTCAGACCAGCTACCAAGCACAAGTCTGACACGACTGTATACACACGGGTTTTTCCGAAGCTATTGTTGCGATGGCAGCCAGGACCGTGCCTTGTATCTCTGGGGGAGCTTGCAGAAGACGCGCCAGTGCAGCAGCGTGTTTTCTATCAAAAGAAGACGGGGACAAGCGATACGTGAGTCGCACGACTGACAAGACGACCTATAAACAATATCAGTTGCCACCCAAACGGTCACGTGCATGCTCTGACTTACAGCAGGGTTGCGGTTCCAAAGTAGCGGCTCCGTGCATTGCAAGAGCAGTTGCAAGTCAGGGTCGATCTGCATACACATAAGCTGACACTATAAGTACGAGGCAAGACGACTGGCTTACCTTGCCCTTGTCGGGATTGGTAAATTGCTGCCGAGCATACACCTCGAGTACTCGGAGCAGTATCACCTGAGTCCATTCGTCGGCATCGACCAGGCTCTTACAGAACCGGCGAAAGTGTGGATGTAGTAGGTCGCTACGATCTGGACAAATGACTTCGAAGGCGGCGAGACTTGAACCGGTTACTAGAGGATTCTGATCAGATAATCCAGTCTCCAGAATCGGAATGAGGGAGTTGAGGTGAGATTCGTCAAGCCTTTAGGTACCAAGTTAGCCAATGGGTGGTCCAGAGAGAAGAAGGAAGAAGACACGGCTTACACGTAGACTCGCTGCAAGGCTTCCGCGACGGTGCGTCGGACAAACCAATTCGTATCTCGGGAAGCTGTCTTGAGGGACATGAGGACCAACGTCACAATTGAGTCGAGTTCCATCCCGGCAAGGGTTCGTATCGCAAGCGCGCGTATCACAGGATTTGGGTCGCGAAGGTCCTTTTGATACATGTTAACCGCCAGTAGGGCGAGGTCGGGCTCGAAGGCAGCTTGTCTGAGGATATATAGCGAGACGAGCGATCGGATCTGGATGGCCGACGCCGACGATGTGGTGTTGGAGGATGTGGAGGAGGAGAGGCACTGCACGACCTGGGGGAAGAAGGTGACGACCGGCAGGTTGCGCAGCATCATCTAATGCCGCGAGTCCAGTATTAGCTTTTCCGCGAGCTGAGGTATACCTATCCTGCAAATCTGCCACCCACTGCCAGGACTCTGCGCAAACCCTCGGCCATGCTGGCTTCCCGCCGGCTTTCGAGGAGCTTCTTGGTCTCGCGGATGCCATCTTGCGTCACGACCGTGCCGTCTTCGAGATACCGCCCAGCTGCGCCTATCCCGGCGAGGCTCGCGGGGTCGATGCCCTGCAGGCCCAGGTCGCGGGCAGTCTCGCTGAGGTTCTCGTTCAGGCGGGCAGAGATCCGCGCGACGGTGGTCTGGATCGATGCGAGGTCCATCGCGGCGGTCTACAGATGCTGGCGCTGTCGGAGACCCACGTCCATTGCGCGTTGATGTTGGCGGTGATCGAAAAGAGCAGTCATAATCTCGCAGACTGCATCATTCCCAGTCTCGGGCCAACCGAACCTCGCAGACGGAGCAGGCTGCTGCGCATGTTCAGACATCTGCGCGTGCACCAGGTCTTCGGCGCCAACACCGACGTCGGCAAGACTCTCTTTGCAGCGGCGCTCTGTCGCGCCTCGGCTGCTGCTGGCGAGACCTCGCATTATCTGAAGCCCGTCGGCACCGGTGGACTGGGGGACGATTCGTGAGGGGAGATGTGACAGTGGTGCCCCACTGGACTGAGAACCCCGCTTCCTACCCCAGACACATCGCTGCTCACTCGCGCAGAACCCAAGTCTCGTGTCTGTACCGGTTCGACGAACCGGTCAGTCCACACCTCGCCGCCCAGCGGGCACGCAAGAAAGATGGATCGGTACGGCACAGGGTAGCTTCGAACGATACAGGGAGATTCTGGCAGCTGATCAACTCAAGAGTGTGCAGTACAATCCTCCAAGCGATGACCAATTCGTTCGGAGTTTGGCAAAACATCTCGAAAGTGTCGGAAAATCTGCGTCGGGCCATAAAGGCCGAGCAAGTCTTATCATAGAGACCGCTGGAGGTGCTTCGAGCACCCTCTCCGAATGAGCTTCGCATGTTGCTGACTTGGACCGGACAGGTGTACATAGTCCGACCTTGTCAGGAACCACACAAGCGGATGCATACCGTCCGCTACGCTTGCCGACTATACTCGTCGCTGCGCCCCAGCTGGGCGGCATCTCAACCACGCTAGCTTCGTATGAGTCCCTCATTCTGCGCGGTTATACGATAGACGCTCTGCTGTGCTTGAAAGAAGAATACTATGAAAATTGGAAGTATTTCAAACAATGGTGTCAGGAGAAAAGCTTAGCCTTTGCGGCGATGGGCCAACCTCCCGAACAGCATGAAGTGCGAGGGATCGATAGGGAGAATATGGAGTCATTTTACAAAGCCGCGGTCGACGGTGTAGCAGGCGCTCATTCGATCCCATGGCTCATAGATGCACTACAGGAAGTCCATGACAAGCGCTTGGAGTGCCTGCGCTCAGCCCCGAGCGAAGCCCGTTCGTTTTACTGGTATCCATTCGTTCAACACAATCACATTAAAAGCGATTCAGATATCATGGTCATAGACAGCGCATACAGGGATAATTTCACTGTGCATGCGGAAGGTGGGGCTGAAGGTTCGGGACTCACTCAGGTCTTCGATGGATCGGCATCGTGGTGGACGCAGTGCTTTGGGCATGCCCACCCCGAGCTTACGCTGGCTGCAGCGCATGCAGCTGGTCGCTATGGGCATGTAATCTTTCCAATGGCAACGCATGAACCAGCTTTGAATCTCACGAAGACATTGCTGGGAACCGTAGGCAGCGGCTGGGCAGATCGTGTGTTCTTCTCAGACGATGGGTCGACGGGCATGGAAGTCGCTCTCAAGATGGCTTTGAAAGCTTCAGCCCGGAAGGTGGAAAGGAGCAAAAGTGCGGCACCGTTGGAACTTTCAGTCTTGGGTATGAAAGGCAGCTATCATGGCGATACGATCGGTGTCATGGACGCCAGCGAGCCAAGCGTATACAACAAGGCCGTCGATTGGTATCGAGGACGTGGCTTCTGGCTCGATGTGCCCACTATCGAGATACAAAGTGGTAAAATCGTCCTGCAGATTCCCACTGAAGAATGGAAGTCAACACGACCTCAGCGAACTTTCTCGTCCATGAGCGAAGTGTATGATGTGCAAGGTCGCTTGCTTGCTAAAGATCCTTTATATGATTTCTACTATGCGACAATCGGTCGTCTCGTGTCAGCAGCCCAGCGAGATCACAACCTGACGTTTGGAACACTTGTTATCGAGCCTCTGGTGATCGGAGCAGGCGGTATGCTCTTTGTAGATCCCTTATTTCAAAGAGCACTCGTCGACTATGCAAGAAACGGGATGGAGACTCCTTTGCCCGTCATTTACGACGAGGTTTTCGTTGGTTTGTACCGCTTGGGCGTACAGACAAGCAGTCAAATCCTGGGTGTGAAACCGGATGTAGCATGCTATGCGAAAATCTTGACGGGTGGACTAGTTCCGATGTCTGTTACGCTAGCATCCAAGGAGATCTTTGGCGCCTACCTCGGTGATATGAAGCAAGACGCGCTCCTACACGGCCACTCTTACACTGCTCAACCGGTCGGATGCGCAGTCGCGAATAGATCAATGCAAATGCTGCAATGTATCGATGCTAGTGGTAGTGACTGGAATGCTGCGAAGGTAGCCTGGTCGGGTGAGCAAGCCGGGCGCCAGACTCTCAACAGGTTCTTCAGTTTATGGGATCAAGATTTCATTCAAGAAGTGTCATTGCTGCCAAATGTCACGGGTGTCATGACTATGGGAACTGTTTTGAAAATCTCCCTGCGTGACACTGACAACGCTGGTATGTTCGACATCTGCATGGTTTGGACAGTTACTCAATCAATATCATCTGCACAGGTTACCAGTCTACCGCCTCTGCTGTATTCCTTGATCGCCTGCGGCATCCTACTGATGACTCGGTGCAGGTGCACGCACGCCCGTTGGGCAATACTGTGTATTGGATGAGTAGTATAAATACGACTCGATCAGCGCTGGCCAGCGTCGAGTCATCAATTCTTAGGGCCCTGGCGTAACCACGTTCAGTCCAATCCCCGAAAGCGTCCAGTCGTATTCAGGCAAGAAGACTGTTCTTCAGTGGCATGCTTTTCAGAGAGTATGCTTGTTCCCGATGTCATGCCACATCACTATACGAGAACACTTTCATCAATTGCGCTTGGATACAAACTCTCCGCAGACAAGCAAGCTTAATCAGTATACACGTCTCTTGAGATAGTACAACCGGCAGATCGTGCGCCGATAGCAAGTATGCGCCGCATGAGGCGAGGCGTAAATTACTAGTTTACCGGACGGCAAGGGCATTCAGGACCTGCCGGATCTATCGATTCTGCGTTCTGTTTATTAGGCAACAGCGTACATACTTTATGCGAGAGACACGACTATCAGACGCCTAACGTGAACTTGTAATGCAACAGATGGAAATTGATCCTGGTGCTTTGCCGTGGGTGAGCACGTACTGCTCCACTCCGTGGCTGAGATCACAACATAGTCACAATGCCCATCGCCAGAGCCTCCCATCATGTGCTCAGTGTGCTTTGTCTGTCAGGCGCCCACATTCAGCGGGCTGCGATGGATTTCCTGCTACCCTCAGGCTGCATGCGACCGTTGCGCTATCCATGCAAGATCCTACGCCTTGCGCGGGCGGCCAAAGTAGACTTAGACTTGTGCCGCCCCCATTCACTGTAATGGTATGCCTCTGCTACACCCTCAAGTATACCTTGTCTCGTGAGTATGCCTGAGAAGAACATGTGAGGCTGTTATGCCGATTCATTAAACTTAATTCCTTGCTTGAACATGCTTGTACTTCTGCGAAACGATGTTCAGGAGATGTCTCCTCCATGATAAGCTATGCTACAGTTACGATTGAGATATTCAGGCATGATCATCAGAGTCCAGTCTGTCATAGGATGTACCATGATTTGCGGAAGCCAGTCCAGGCGGCATACTGTCGCCAATCCGGATCACATGCGTGGATGAGCGCTTGTCTCGTGTCCGTGGTTTATCTGAGCTTACGCCCATAGCTGTATTTGCAATGAAGCTGAGATGGCGAACGACAGTCGGTCGACCTTCAAGATCGCTCCGGACCGAACGCGGCGTCCGCGGTTCCGCAAGCTTGCCTGCGGAACTTTGCTCATTACCCGACGTATTTCGATTGCTCGGGAAATACTCGACCTTCTCGTGCGCCGGCGTACATCCCGATCCGAATATTCCGCGCGACCGCCCTCCTAGTTCAGCTTCCTCAAAGCGCATTAGCTCAGCTACGAAGCCAATATTGGGAGAGACACCTCGTCTGCGGTCAAGCACATGTGCGTAGGCACGTTTGAGTGGCCAGTGGTTTCTGTAGATGGACGCGTCAGCTTTCTTAACACACTATCCAGGCCCCGAGGTACCTTACCGATGTATCAAGTATGCTAGAGTAATAGTTACGCTTCTTGACTTGCCTGCCTTGCAGTGTACGAAAGTCGGCTTTGCATGTAAATCGGCGTCGTCTAGCAAGAGACAAGCTTCCTTGAAGCGCTCTTGCACATTTGTTTCCGCCAGACTATCTCGCATTGGAATGGTCGTTATCTTCTCGAAGCGGCCTCTCCATCTTTCCTGCGTGTCGCATTCCTTGGCGACATTGAGAATCAGCTTGATGCCAACACTTTGAAGCCCGAGGACATCTTCTTCCCGCAAAGGTTCAGGACCAAGGTATAGGAAGCCTGGAATGATGACAGATACATCAAAGGTCGCATCGCCCTGAGGCGTTGCTCGACTCCCTTCGGGCATGGCTATAGCAGGCAGACGGCTTGGTGCAGAGAATCCTGTATGCAGAAGAGTACTGGGAGGCTTCGCCGACAATGGAACCGGCTCCAGTTCATCAGCAGCAGAAGAGAAGACTTGTGGAGGATGAGAAGTTCCAGGTATGTGGTCCGCACACAGAGCATTCGACTTCGTAGTTGCGCTGGACGTGTTGATGCGCGGTAGGTTCAGTGGCCGTAGTCTACGAGAAGGGTGCGCAGCCTTGGGCGGGGCTTGCGCAAGACGTAGTGGGAGAGCTTCTTGTTCATGGTGGAAAACTGTAATTGGTATGCGACCGCCTTCAGTTAGCGAATCAAGGGTTTCACTGGGCGTCATCATTGTAGGAGTTAAGAAAAGTCGGCTGGTGGCTATGCCAGCTTGAGTAGCCACTTCGCCCTGCGGTATGTTGTGGTTCTTCATCTCAACGACGGGCTCGAGTCCGTTTGCGTAGGCGTGCTCTACAAGTTTCGTTAACCTTCCCTGCAAGATTAGTATCGGTTTGGCTGTGCAGTTTTCTTCGGCTTGCTTGATTGCTAAAGCTGATATGAAGGCTGTAAGAGCACTATTACCTGAAAGGGGATGTATGTCCGCTTCCTTAATCTCTTCGTCTATGATACATAGTTGGTGGTCTTGCCACCGGCCTTCGGGACACAGTCTTGCAAAAGTTTCATAGCTCTCGTCGTCTTGAAGGAAAGACTTGAGTGAGAAAGATGTAAAGTTCCCTTGTTGGACGCGTTTGAGAAGCAACGCTGGAACACTGATGTTCATCGACCCACGGAGCCTTCGTGAGCTATTCGTATATACGGTGGCAGGACGTAAGTCGAGGAGCAGATACGAACTCGAGCTGTCGCTTGGTTGAGATAGACGGGCAGACATTTCGTCCGGACCAACGAGTCTATAACAGCGCGACGAGATGCTAGCCCTCCGTGTCGAGGCGGATCGTGTCCTGAGCAGGCGATCCGACGGGGCACCCTTGCGACTGGCAGCCGATTCCAACAATCGGTCATGAAGGATAGGGTATGATCTAGTTTGCTGTGCGCATGCACTTGGAGAGCGGACGGAACATATAGCCTCTTCGCATGCAGGCAAGCCAGGCGATGTAGGTGGAACAGAGGTCTCCAGAGCGTGAAACAAAGGGGCGTTCCCGGGGCCTGTTTCGTTGCTCAATGGTGATCTTCGACACTGCGACACACTTGCCGACTTTCTGTCGGGCGCGGTGGCCAGTAAATCCTCACTCTTTGTATGTATCGGTAACAAGCTGAGTCTCGGCATCGATGTAAGCGGGGAGAGACTAGGTGAGGGACCGGCGCCTTGAGGGCTCCGAGGTACCGACTGCAGGTCTGAAGGCGTCCCTGTCTCATTGTTAGGCGTCCGTTTGGCAAATCTCATCATTACTTGTTCCCAGAAAGCTCCTTTGTCTTCAGACGAGTCCACTTTCCTGAGCGAGTCTTGCACAGGCCTACTTTCTGAAGGAAGGTGCTGACTATGTGAGCCTTTGTGGTACTTTCCTATGCCGAGCCTACGACCAGTGCTAGATATTGGACTCTTCACTCTTGTGGGACATAGAGGTGTTGCAGGTGGCTGTGGAGCATTTGATTGCCCGAAAGCTGCAGCTGTGGTCTGACTCCTGGAAGAACGCTTGGCTTCATCTAAAGGAGACAAGACCGTTTCTGCACGATAAGCTCGCATTGAGTCAGAAGTAGAGGCTCCAGCACATCCCGCCATACCTTGCGGATTCGGGTACCCGACTGCGTGATGGTCAGTCGCCGAGCGAGTAGGGCTGTTTGGTCCAGTCGGCCCTTTGTGACCACGATGGGGGCTTGAAGAGGAAGCGACACTATCAGAGACCTCATAAAATCCATGCAACCGGTCTCGTAGGTCTCCTGTAGCTCTTGCCATCCCGTCTCTGTAACCTGCACTGACTTCGAAGATCGCCGATAGTACCGGGCTCCGGAGGCCGGTACGCGTGCTGGGCTAAAGCGCTCTGTCACGGCATGCAAGGAGTATGGCACATTCTCTACAACTATTACGTCTTGTGCGCTGGATGTCCCCTGGAAAAGAGACGGGCAAACGAAATGCTAGATGAGCATCCGAGTGTCTGAGATGGTGATAGCACAGCCCGGGACACAGGACATCACGTGAAGTGGCGGAAAAGTGTGTTCTACCCGAATACAAAGGATGTATGGGAGCAAGGTGAATGTAGAGCAGAAAAATACCCTTATTGTAAACCAGAGGTCCATGTTTGTGACGGGCTTCGCTGAGTTGACGGATGTTGCAAGAATCTGTGCAATTGTCCAACCGCGATTTGTCTAGGTTTTGTTTGCGATACCCGATACAAAGACACAAGGAACCGAAAAGTGGGAGAAGAAGGTTGCTGCTGAACATAGATACCAGCAGGCTTGCCCACCGGGTCCTGCATACCTAAGCCTGCCCTGGCGGGTTCTGCAGGCGCATTTCAAGTTCCTTTTGCCTCTCCTCCATGGCTTCCAGCTCTCTGTCCAATTTAGTTTTCTCGGATTCCAGCTCCTGAACTGACTTCTTCCTGCGAATCACAAGAAGCGGACACCAGGCTTTGTAAGACTGCATAGTGCCATACCCCGAGAGGGGTAAACGGGGGTGGAAGTAACCTACTTCTTCTCTACAACCTCTCTAACCTGCAACGTTGTAGTTTGAAGCAGAGTTAATATCCTGCGCATGGCTAGATACGGCGAAGGAGAAAGGAAGGCTTCAAAAAGCTCACATGGGCGACCTCTGCTCCCGCCTTTGCAGCCCGTTCATCGTCGATGCGCTTCTTACGAAGTGCAGCTGCTTCAAGCTCTCGTTCTATATCGTTGCGAGTTAACCCAGTCTTCGGATCTCCTTCAATTGAAGCTTGCTCAGTAGCGATGGCCTTAGCAAAAGCTACCTCCTGTCCGGCTATCTCGGATTTGTTCTGGTCAATGGCGGCCTGAAATGGCATGGAATGATAATTTGACAGTGTACACAAGGCATGAGTGGGAGTAGGATTCAGTTTGCGGGGAAAGAATCAATGACCAAATGTTAGCAAATCAGGCGTACCGTCCGCCACTATCACGGCCTGCCGCCCTGCCGTGTCGGAATGTGGACGCCAGATACCCCGGTGCCCAGCGCAGGGCCCGTTGAGACAGAGGCAGAGTTGTAAGCTCACCTTGCGTTCAGCAGCCTCCTGCAGATGTGCGTCGAGGTCCTCTTTGCTGTTAATGCTGTTTTGTAGTGGTAATGTCATAATGTCAATGCGTCAGGCTTGCCGAGCCGGCAATGAATCATATCTTCGCAGGTCAGCAACGCACTGGCTCCCATAACGCTCCTGTTCTGCTTCGAGTCTTGCCTTCACGGCATCCATGCTGACTCCAATGTTCAGCAGCTAGTAACACTGTCGTGGTGGGGACCAGAGAGAGATAGAATGTGATCGACACGGATGGTGAAAACGATTGGTACAAATGACCCCTATACTTCCGAACTGCAACTGCTAATCTACATTGGGGGACTTGTATATCCCCGTTTTGTATTCTACATTCTAAACGACTCTATTCGCTGCGGGATCTGAAAAGGACTGCGCAGTAAAGGCGGGTGCTGACTCAGCACCCAGCTTCGGCAGAGCTCCGGCATGCGCCACCCCACGATACACTGGCGAAGCCTTTGTAGGGCTCTGGTCGAGTCCGTTCTGGGATTTCGGGTCATGAGACTCTGCCTGTCTGCCAACAATCTGAATAGCCAGTTCTTCCGATTCGCTGGGATCGAATTTGGCAAAGGGATTCTTGAATGTACCACTATGGAATCGCGAATGGGCTGCAGAGAGCTTGTGACCAACGGGTGAAGATGGTGGTATATCAACAAGTGTGGACGTTGAAGAACGTCCGGTCAGAGACGGACGCCAATGACCTCCGGAGAACAAGGTCGCTGCAGAATCCTTCCCGCGCCAAGACTGCATATATGCAACTGACGATTTTCTCCGAGCGCCGGATGGTCTGCGCCCAGCGCTATCGTCGCGCACGATCAGTGGCATCTCACTCGTGCTGCCAGCTGTGGATGGTCGACTGCCCGATTCAATTGGCATGCCAAGGGAGCCACTGGAGGAACGGCGGCTGAGTGCGACGAGCTCGGGTTGCGCCTCGTGTACATGCGATGGTAAGCCAGCATCTGCGCTCACGCGTCGCACTGGTGGCGGAGGAGCCACTAGTGTAGCTTCGGAGCTTCGTTGGAAGAAAGATGGCATCGTGGTGATCTCCAGAGATGCTTGTCGGGCTAATTCGGTCCTCGAGCTGCGCCTCTTAGGAGTAGCCGGCGGCGTTGTAACTGGGAGGGGCAGTCCCGAGGCTCCTTCGGCAAAGTACCCGAAGACCTGCTCATCATCTCCGCCAAGCAAGCTAGATCGCCGCGAAATGCTGGGTGATTTGCGGTGAGCAGCCGTGGGAAAAGGAATAGATGAGTTTCTGTTCTTCTTTGGGTCTACAATAGCATAGTTGTCGGCGAACGGATTCATAACACCAATTGCAGCGCGTGCACTGCGGTCAGAGGTCATCGACTGGAGAGAACTGCTTGAGTTACTCCTTGACGGTGTTGTGGGTGGCGTTGGGGACTTTGACCTTGCGACAGCCGCAACGAGAGATTTCTCTGCAGTCAAGGAAACTTTCTCTCCTACGGAGGCGTCCAGCGATAACTTTTCATCAATCTTTTCCGAGCTCGCATTCGGCACTTCTACCTTGACCTCAACATTCGTGCTTGTACTCGTGCCCTTGAACTTTGCAATCATTGCGGTCCAGTAGAACTTCAGGTCGTACTGAATTAGATCCCAATACGGTACGATCGTGGCTACGACCAATGCTCCAGCGACGGGCAGACTCCAAACAAGCGGGTTCGTGAAGTGATGGTGGAGAAATACCATAAAGCCTGCGCCGATTCCCCAGAACCAGAGCAAGAGATGGCAGACGTGCCAATGTCTAGCCGAGCTGTTGAAGAAGGGGCAAAAAATGAGCACGATTCTGGTCGACATTAGAAAGCCACGTTGACTTACAAGCTCTCTCTGAGTTTCCTCTCTGCAGTAGAGCGGGCTGAAGTGCCCCATGCAGTCACGTTTATGGTAAGCAGCGCGAAAATCTTGGATGGCAAAAGGCCGAAGAAGTAGAAGAGACCATAGAGGGAAAATAACATCATCTGAATGTCGCCGGTTATGATCCAGGCGTAAGTCGACTTGATGGCAGCTACGCCGAACATGGTAGCAAGCCAAAAGACGGGGCGTAGTAGAGTGGTAGGAGCGTAGAGAAATTGAAAAATTGTAGAGATGAGGATGAAAGGGTACAATGTCTGCTTGAATGTCTCGATAGAAAGCCAGACGGAATGTTTGGCGAAAGCTGAGGGGAACCAGAACGCCTCGCGGAAGAACGATTTCGACCAGCGTGTCTGTTGTTTGACCCATCGAACGAATCCTGCTGGAGAGTCGCTCTCGCAAAAGGCCAGATGCGTGTAGGCCGTCTTCCGCCCTTCACCGAGCAAGCGATTTGTAAGATGCCGGTCGTCTCCAAAGGTACAATCGCGTCCCAGGAAAGTTTGCAACACCCAGGGCCCAAGAATCGTCCGCATATCCGAAACACGGTAAAGGCCGATGGGCCCGGAAATGCACGTGACGCAGCGGTAGTAGCTCTGGCAAGCTCGCTCAATGTTGAACTAAGCACCGAACAGGTCAGCAGCTAACCCCTCATCAAAACTGGACCAATTGACAGCTTACCGCGAACCAATACCGCAGAGCGCACATTAGCGCAAGCCACGACTCGTTCTTATTCCAGATTTTGACATCTCCAGTAACGCCTCCAAGGTTTGGATCACTGCCGAGAACATAGCTCATCTGTCGGAGAGCTGCTGGATCCAGGATGGTATCGCTATCAGTTGTGAAAACGGCATCTTGCGCCTTATATACCAGCATAGCAAGCGTGAATGCTGTGAACATGGCAGTCTGTTTGCATATTAGCCAAGCCCGATACTCCATGAGCGAAGGCTTTGAGAACGGGGGCTCACCCGTTTATGACCATGCGGTTGAGTAAGGCATACAGCTTTGTACTTGTTGAAGTCATGTTCTGCATCCCACTTCTTCCATGTCTCCTCGATTGCTGACCAGGCTATGCGCTCAGCTCGAAGCTCGTCCTCGGTTCGCAAGTTGCCAATTGACCTTTTCCAGCTAGACAGCCTCTGTCTGAAGGTTTTCTTTTCCGGGGCAGGGGGCATGTTCTCCCAGTACACTGTCGTGTACTCCTTTGATAGAAGATCCGGTAGATCAGCAATGAGTGTCGTTTCAGGTGGGAAGCATGTCGCAAAGTCCTGAGCCATCGATTGATCGGGACCATCCTGGCCGTCAACGACTCCGACAATAATTCTCGGGGTGACTTCTTGTTTCTGCAGACTTTGCAAGCACTTCTTCCAGGCGTCGCTGTCTTCACGATACCCCACAACTGCTATGATGATGTCGAGCGGTGCGACTCCTGCTTTTTCGCATTGCTTAGCGAGGCGCTCGGTCTTCAGGCGATTGAACCAGGCACAAGTTGTCTGCACGATAAAATCGGCCAAGATGACTACGCCTGTTGACGAAGTCTGTTAAGAGGCACATCCTGGGCTCGGAATCCTGCTAAAAAACGTCTGACTCACCGTAAAGACCCAGTGTAAACGGACCAGCCGAGGTAACACTAAACCGCAACCCGTATGCTACCAGAATACCGATGACTAAAGCGCTTGCGAAGCCAAGTTTGGCAACAACACAGCACCACCACCATATGTACCGGAGCTTGACAAGGAGTGCTGAAGCCATTCTGGTATGCGCGACGCTGTGAGAAATCTCACGAGGGAGGATATTTAAACCGAAGGGTGCCGTGGAAAGGGAAAGTGAGGAGAAGGAGGGATGAGAGCAAATGCTTTGCGTCGTGCAAGGAGGATAGAGGGACCGCTTAAGATGCAGTGAACGGAACTGTCAAATGGAACTTGCAGATGTGCTTCTTCCGAATGTGGTCGACTTGTGAATGCTCTATGTTACGCCACCAAGGAACAGTTCGAGGCTTCGCAGCCTGCGTACTCCCCCATGACGGAACGTCATGCCGATGCGGATGTTGTACTACTGCGTCTACCTGCCTTTGGACTGATGAGGGCATTTCGCGCTGTGAACGTTGGTCTGCTGTCGTTCGGCGCGTGGGTGTCGGAGGTCGACTCCAACAGCCCTAGCCAGCATTAAGCGCAAAGATGACGAGAGAGTTTACGTTTCGGACATTTTATTAATTGTTTATTGAGGCACGTGCTGGGAGGTCCCGCCAAAGACGGCAATCTGTTTAATTAGAGTTCATCCGGGTTGCGGTGCTGACGGAGATCTGCGTGGTATTTTGCCATGTGCCGTATTTAGCTGAAGGCCGAGAATTCGGCACTCTCATCCACCGGAATGACCATTAAGATTAATCTGTTGTGCATTTACCGTATTATTGGTTATTGCTATTATTAGTAGATGTTGATTGCCATATGCGGGATGCAAATCCGATCGGCCGGCTACTGGTATCATACTACGGAACGGGCTTGCACATTCAACGAACTATCGCACCTTTCACGCTCCAAGGCGGGAGTTGCACCGTGCGGTAATAATAATTCTTCCTTTGACCAGCCACGCAGCCCGGAGTAATGAGCGGGCTGACAGCCGAATATTCCGGTGGCGCGCACAGACAGCTGAACAGCTGACAACGCCACGCGATTTGTGAATGAATAGGATACCATATATTTCCATGAGATAGCTGAAAAGCCATTCATGACCCTGGAGCCTGCTTACAACGCATCTGTTGTATGCAAGGGCATCGTTAGCAAACAACAGCAAGATACTGCAGCAACCCGGTTACCCACACACCGTCGACATGCGGTATTCGTCATCTGCAGCAGTGTATGTTCTGCTATGTCCTGGTCTAATCGATAGACTCAACTCCGCTTGATTGAGAGCCGTATAGGCTCGAAAACTAGGCTTATCACATAACGGAGACGCAGTATGAAAAGTATAAGATGGGTAGGATCGTGTGCTTCAGCGGTATCCCCAACCTTGAGTTGATTATATAGACTATCGGTGAGAGGGGTTGTGGGTGACTCCCACCTGCCGCCTTCGTATCCTCTATGATGGTGTGGTAGTGGCGGTTTTCCTTTCAACGAGGTGTTGTAACTCACTGTGGGTGCAAAAGGGTTCTGGACACAATTGGCTGTCTTCTTCCAGAGTCGCTTTGTACCCGCGAGCGTATATCAAAGGTATGCAACCCACGGGAAGATCGATGATTCCTGTCCATACTACTGCCTACATACCAGGCCTTGTGTGTGAGTCCTGTTCAAAGCTGATGTCGGATTGCAGAAAGAGGTCGGGAGAGGCGCAGGAAAGCATGTCTTATCCCGCATGATTGAAGTTTCCATGGTGGATTACGCATCTGACAAGCTGCACGCCATGTCCTCTTCTCGTCGTCAGGGTAAGATTGTGTACAGGCTCGTGGATCGGCTTGGCGCTCGCTGCCCGACGCAATCCGGGCTTCTTCCATATCGGCAGCAGGCGTCCTCTGTGACAGCAGTGCTTGTACCTTGTACAATAGGCGCATTTGCCTAGTTAATCGGGGAAGACTTCACTATTCGATGCATTTCATCGCGTTCGATCTCAACCATCCTTCTAACTACAGTCGGGGTCCAGTGATCCACGGCATCGCTTCCTCAAGATATATCATAGTTAGAAGTTGTCTTGAGGTGGCATATGTGACATGGCGCAAGTGAGTTCGGAGTTTGAAGTATGCTGGTTTGCCGCAGTTGGCTACCATAACCGCCGAGATCGCATGTGGGTGGCGCTGCAATAGCAGACCGGTCTAGCATTGTGAGGTCTGCCAATGAGCATGTCCATTGCCGTGAGCCGCTAGCGCGCCCAGAGGCCTGACTGATAGCTGAGGCATAGAGCCAGCGATAAGCGCCTGAGCAGAGTAACTCCCGTCCCGTACATAGTTGTCGAAAGAGGATGATCGGGTTTGTTCTTTACATCAGCACCGACACAACTGAAGCGACGGGACCAACGACTCTGCGCGGCGCTGGACGACTCGGTATTGGGAGCTCTCAGATCCGCTCTTAAGGCATTCGCGTCCCGCTTAGCCTGGGCTTCCAGGCTGGCTCAGATTCGCCTGGCATCATGAATCCGCCTCAGCAAGCCGCCTCGCACATACACGGTACCGACCAGGAGCAAGCTGTAGGTTCCACGTCACTAGGGGCACGCTCCAAGCGGACGGTACTGATTACGAGCGCCCTGGCCGTGTCTTTCCCTGCCAGTCCCCCTCTGAACACCTGACTGCGCCGGCCGGACAGCCCGGCGTTGGCCTGTCTGCCATTCGAGAGACGGAACAGGACAGCGAAGACGAGGCAGCCGTGCAAGAGCAAGCGGAAGCAGACTACGAAGAACGACTACAAATTGGAGGCGGACTCCTGAAGCAGTTAACCATCAAGAGTGGGTACCTGCTCAAAAAAGGCGAGCGGCGAAAGGTAAGCTCGTCGGAGACAGGCTCGCGAGAGCATTTCAAGCCCCTAATGCCATGCTCCGGTGCCGCGTTATAGACTTGGAAGAAGCGGTACTTTGTCCTCCGCCCGGATCGCCTTTGCTATTACAAGGACGACAGAGTATGTTTGCCGGCCAGATAGTTCTAGGTCGTCCCGTGACACTGAGCTGGATTACGCACAACAGGAATATCAGATTCTGCATCACATCGCGGTATCCGAAGTGCACGCTTGTGCTCAAGTCGAGGTCAAGAAGCACGAGAACTCCTTCGGCATCGTCACCCCGAAGCGTACTTTCTATGTGAAAGCAGAGTCGGCGGAGCAAGCGGATGACTGGGTGAAGCAGATCAATCGAGCGCGAAAGGAGATTGAAAAGCGCATCAAAGGCGACAATGCGGAACTTGTAACTGGAGACGCAAGGCGTGACTCCAGAGCTACACAAGAGGGTGCCATACAAGCTAGCTATTCCACAACCCGGCCCATCCCCATTCGGCAAGCCGGGTCGTCGGGCTCTCCCCTACCTCAGAGCAGCTACGGACATTCGTATACCGACACAAGCCTCTTTTCCACGTCTGAAAGCAGCAATGCGATGGATCACTTCATGTCTAGCTCGTATGCTTCAAACTCGTCCGGCGGTCAAAGCTCGCTGCGAGTGCCGCATTTCCTGCAGGATAGGCTGCCTATCGATCCCGGGCGTCTGTCCGAAGCAGACGACATGTACGACGAAAGCGCTGGCTTACACCGTGGAGCAGCCAAGCGTTACCTACCTCCGCCGTTGGACCGCAACAGGGGAACCTTTTCCTCGAGTGAGGAAGACGATGAGGTGGATACCGGGGTGGGGCAGCAATCACCACCCCCTGTAGGGTCTTTGAAGGGACATCTAAACCCGGAGAGAATTGTTCTCAGTGGGTATCTGATGAAACAGGGCAAACGCAAGACGTGGAGAAAGCGCTGGTTTGTCTTAACTAGCGATAAGCTGCTTTACGCGAGGTCACACATGGTACGTTTGTGCGCCTTCCATCCCTCCTCGCTGCAAGTTCATGACATGAGATATTCCGCAGGATAACAAAGCGCACCGCTGTATAAACCTCGAGAGCGTGCTCGATGCAATAGAACTGCCGAATCAGAACGCAACAAGCGAGGCTACCGAATCGACGCAGCTCCCCAGCCAGAAGAAAGCCCCTCAAAACAGTTTCAAGATTATTACGCCCAAGCGAACGTACGTTGTCTGCGCCCCCTCCGAGGAGGACGAGATCAAGTGGATATCAGCAATCCGCGTTCTCCTCTCTGCTCACCGAGGGTCGCCAAGTGCCACGGAAGCGCCAACGCCACCTCCGGCCACTCCAGCGGTGCAGATTCCGAGTCTCGCGACGGCACCGCAACCAGCGAATGAGCATGTCGCGTCCAGGGTAACCCAGACAACCAGTCCTTCACAATACTGTAGCATAGAATCACAGTGAGTTCTTCCCGGCTGAGGTGATCTGAACCTACGTATCGTTCGACTGATCCGGCCTATCCAGACTGGAGCGCGCGACGGGTCGCCTTCAGCTGTCGACGTGATTACCGCGATCTCATCGTCACTGTCATTTTCTGAGTATCCATCAATTTCGTTTTCTGTATGTTCAACGCCATTTGTAGCAAGCTTATCGAACCAACACCACGAGAGCCACTGGCGACATGCCCAGAGCGGCGCCCAACTATCTGCTGGAATGGACCGGGCTGACAGGAGGGTCGTTGACGCACGTTTGGCTTGACATATCCAACGACTGCATATTTGCCTCGGCGATGGGATAGCCTCATTGGTCCAACTCCGCGGGAGTTCAGACGACACTCACCCACGCCCTTCTCGCTCCGCCAGGTCGGAGCAGGCTGCCAAACAACCAAACAATGCCTGATCGAAGATTCGCGCGTGCCCAGGAGCCAAGACTGCAAAAGCCAGCGAGGGATGCTCTTGATCTCGGGCCGGTGCATGTATTTCCAGCGGATCAGACCAGGATAGTTGGTCAGCGATGTCGAGCGAGGTGAGGACCGACATCACGCAGAGAGGCCATTGTGTCGTTCAGCTGCCCACTAGAAATATGCCCTCGCAGCTCGAGCGCCAGCGAGCGAGGTGAGGCGATCTCTACCGTTCCGACAGCATGCAGCCCGCCTGACTGACGACTACCCGCAGAATTGCTCAACTCGAAAACGAAGTCGGCCCACTGGCAGCCCGAGAGACGATGGAGTGAGCTCATGGAATGATCTACCGATGCCGTGGTTCGGCTGGCTGATCCTGCCCACCAGCCTCGCGCATTACAAGAGAAAAGCAATGCAGCTCCGGGCCGAAAAGAACCAGATCCTCGCAGCAGAGAAGCAGAGGTTGGCGCACGAATACGAAACCAAGCTGTACATGGAGCGGCAGGTGCTGCACGAGCGTCTACAACGAGAACTCGCTTTTCGAGAGCGCAACGACCTGACCACGTCCACAAAGCATAGCGCCTATGGAGGGTTGCTGAACCCACCCAAGCTCGGCGGTGGCGCGGAACCCAAGACGGAGGCTCAGCTCAAAGCTAGGAGCGAGTTCAAGTGCGTGAGCGAAGATTCCAGTAGGTGTCATGCTGTCATAGTCTGTGTAGCTGGCTATATACTCAAGCCGCCAGCCCGTTATTTCAACTCCAGTCTCAGGCTACGTCGTCACCCGGGTGCTGGGAGCCGTCAGCGGGAGCGCGTACGTATCAGGCAGGTAAGCCAACCTTTTTGACCCAGGGAAGACCAGTCCGTGACCGTCGCGAAAACTGTACGTCCCAGCAGCCCTGAACCAGAACTGGAGAACGTTGATCTCTCACGTAGCGACCGCTCAAGAGCAGTCAACCACAGTCAGTGTCTATAAGGCCGGCACATGGCAGTCGCAACTACCGCGCATAGCTGAACGAGAAAGTTTAGTGGTTGATACCGCCATTAGCAGAGGGGCGAATGCTGTTATCGGACTTCGCTTCGATACGTCTGCACCCATTGGCACTGCTCACATCGAAGTCTTGGCATACGGCACTGCCGTGAACATCAAGCGAGACACCGGCAAAGGCCACAATACAGATGAGGGGTACAAGCATGGCGCAGGCAAAGATGTAAACACGTGTTTCAAGGCATTCCCTCGCGTTGCCTGCTGACCTTGACCACTCTTTCATGCTCAGGAGAGTCTAACGGACATGCTGAAACGCCTGCTTAGTGACGATGGTCAAGGAGGGAAGAAGAAGAGCAAACAGCCCGAACCGGTAAGCTCCCCCATACTTCCTGGAGAATGCCCATCGATGCTTTCGCTTCTTCGGATCTGATCTGATGACTCTGCATTCACCTCGATGAAGGCAGGCGAGGAGGAGCTCACTTTCAGCCAGATCGAAGCTATCACCGCTTTGCTAGCGACCCGAGGAGGCGGTCCTTTTGCAAATGCGGGCAATAGTGGAAGTGCATGGGGAGGTGGAGGTAGAGGTGGTAACGATTCCGGATGGGGTAGTGGCGGGGGTAATGATTCTGGATGGGGCGGTGCGAGCGGTGTCGATTCCGGATCGGGTGGTGGGCAGACAGGCGGCAACAACAACACTGCTACAGGATGGGGCACTACGGGCCCCAGCGATGGCTGGACTGCACCGACTTCCGACAACAAGACTTGGAGAGAGGATAGCCAAAACGCCTGGTCATCCCAACCTGACTATAAGGGTGGAGACAATTGGGGTAGCGGCGGCAACGATCATTGGGGAGGAGGCGGTGATTATCAGAATGGTAAACAACACAATGGCGGCGGTGATGGGGTGAGTCGCATGGCCATAGCTGTCTGGACACAACCGAGCTGGTCTACAAATTGATTCGCAAGCGTACGTCAAGCTGATATGTCCGTCTACAGCTTTGGGACTCTAGAGATCGCCGAGGTGAAGGCAACTCGCCTTACTCACCAGCTTTGGACCCTCGTGAGATTGCTTTCGTATTAAGCGACTTAGTGCAGCGAAGCAAGCGTTCAGGAGGAAGATCCTCGTCCCGCAGGCCCAGCACACGCACCTACAGTCATGAGAGCCCGATGTTTGGCTGGGAGACGTTTTGAGCTGGAGAATCTAGGAGGGTATCGCATGCATGTACTTTCGCCTTGAAATGTGATTGCCCACGGTGTAACAAAGTATTCAACTCCATTCGAACCAGTATTTTTACACAGCAAGCGTCAATACACGGGGAAGAATGCGAGACTGCGAGGTTCTGACCGAGTACGCAGATCGCTTCTCCGGTTGTAACAAAAAGCCGCGACGTGATCGGCCTGAAAGACCGGCCACTTTCGAAATGCCCTCTTACTCAGATTGACCATAGCTACTCCCGCCCAGGCCTAACTCACATAGCACAAACCCTTGAATACGGTCGCCAATATGTGAGATACGTTCTCTCCTAGCGCGCATTGCATAGTTAGTTGCTTATACAATGCCCCGGTTCGGTTACCATCGATACTTTAGGACCGGACTGGCCAGAGACACTCATCCCAGCTCAAAGCTATTTGACAACTTGGCTGCGGCGCTGGATAACATGAGCGAGAGTGAGAAGAAGGATCTCATCAAGAAGGTGCGTTCGAGTCGTTTGCTGGCACCATTTCTCCTTTCCACATGCCCCGTCCAAACTGACGATTGCTCTGCGCGCATCCAGGCCAACGGCGTCTTCGAGTTAGTTCTCAAGAACAAGGAGGGAAATACCGAGTCCTGGATTGTCGACATGAAGAAAGTACGGTGTACTGAACCGTGTCAAAAGCAACTCTGGCTGACTCCAATTCCAATCTTTACAGAAGGGCGAAGTCGTTAAAGGTGGCGAAGGACCGAAGTCCAAGCCTGATGTCACGTGGGTACCGCTGTTACTGGTGATGTTGTCGTCCCTTGGTCGATACGCTGATCCTTTTCCTATCCATCGCCAACTAGTATTACTATGGCAGATGAGGTCTTCCAACAGCTCGTAGATGGCAAGCTGAACGGCCAGAAGGTAGCCCTTTTGCTTCGCTATCTAAAGCTGCCGACTGATTGTAGGTGGACTAATATCTTGCTCATTCATCTTGTACAACAGGCATTTATGGGCGGCAAGTTGAAAGTGAAAGGCAATATCCAGTACGTTTCATGAAGCATAAACGTCCTGTTTAACCACTCTGACGGCGCACAAATTCGCAGGCTTGCCACTAGGCTGGATGTCGTGCTCAAGGTAAGCTGACTACGTTGTAGCCATAAGGGCTGAGCTGAGGTACTTACACTACAAACAGAATGCGCGTGCCAAACTTTAATTATTGTATGAAAGTAGGCATGTCTCCTAGTTCCAGACTTTCGAGCAATTGGACCAGGTCCTGGAAAGACGTTTGTTGAGTTGCTTGCTGCCTCTTCTAAATCTTCGCATACTGGTCACGTGCTGGATCTATGCCGGATGGTCGTTAAACAAACAAGGACATCGGTTCATCTGCGAGCCGATTACCCCAGGTTTCTTGTTGTTCATGCAGCGGGCAGATGCAACTACCAGATACGAGATCTACGCTGAACTCGTCGATAAGCTCAACGTGTGCTATAGAGCGAAAGGGTTGCTAAAGCTGAAAGGCATTGACTAAGCTAGTTGCAACTCTCGGATCTTTCGCTGAAGCTTTCTAGCAGCATCAGCGTCCTAAAGTGGCGAACAGAAAATTGCCATTAATCGCGCAAAAGATAAAGTCCGGTCATTTTGATACGGATGCTTACATCGTTGTTGAGATTGACAACCTTCGACAGATAGACTTCCGCTAGAGACAGCTCGCCGATCACTCGGGCCTGTGAGCGCGCAACATGGTGTTCCCCCATTTCGTAAGCCGCGAGCTGTATATATGTTTGACTGTATTCCTGTATCGGTAACTCCAGTTCCTGTACAGTGCAGATATGCTTGAGCGAAGTCAACTACGGCCTAACAGCAGAGGGGACACTCACATTTGCGACGGCGACGATACGAGTCCAATACATAGCGGCTTCATCCAAAAGTCCCATTGCAAGGCAGTGTTCTCCCAGTTGATGAAGAACGGAGGTTTCGTTTGGCTCAACCAGAATCTGTGCTCGCTTCAAGCACTTCAAAACTTCATGAGGCCTGTTGAATCATACGCATCATCAAAAGACAGTACTTTTACGGAGGCAAGTAGAACCTGACCACGCACTTGGCCAGTTTGCTGTAGCATTGCGCCAACGCTTGCCACATGCGCGAATCGAATGGCCTGGAACAGCAAAGAGGCTGGACATCAGAGAGGCCCGATTTGGCAAAGGTGTCAACTACACTTCACCTCAAGGCTGTGGCTTTCTGAAAGTATTGCAGGGCGTAGGCATGCATGCCGAGTAGTTCGTAGGCTTGTCCTAAGCCATACCAGGCCCTATAGTCTTTCCTGTTGGCCTCTGTTTGTCGAAGTGATTGCATCCCGGTCAGGTATATGTGCGGGCAGCGGTACAGAAGTGTCTTTTTGCAATACGTACGACAAGCTCTGCGGTATGACTCGATTGCAGCGTGCGTGTTCGACATTTCGACGTACTCGTGGCCCATGAGCGTCCATGCAGTGAGGTAACCACGGTCGAGCTTGAGAGACTGTCTGAACATGACAATAGCCTTTGCGTGATCCCCTCGCAAGGAGTAGAGGTTGCCTGAAGGCGGAATGAAGATGATGCCTCAATATGACGATGTGCAAAATTGGAAAGGATGTAACTTGCCGACCAGACAGCACACCTCCGGTCTGTTAGCATCTATAGCTGCATAGCGCTGAGCTATCTGAGCGAGCTTGCCACCTTTTCCCATGACGTAAAGTATGTTGGAATAGGTATCCAGCTCGTCCAAGCGATAAGGGTCTTCTGCGCCTAATTCATCGAAGAGCTTCTCGGCAAGATCGAAGTCTGCGGAGGTAAGAGAAATACGTGATTCAGGGTCAACGACTCTGCCGGACTCAGGTTTATCTTACCTCGCATGTGATATTCACACAGTGCATGTTGTGCTTTGAGATGTAAACTCTTCGGGAACAGCGTCTCTAGAGTTCTGATGTTGACACGAAGCCCCTCTGAAGCCCTGTGAACTTCCAGACTTGCGTGAACGTAGAAAAACCTGGACATGAGTGAAGCAGGAATATCTGAGCTGATGGAGAGAAACTGATATTACGAAGGTTGAGTTCAAAGTCTGTATGGAGCTATCAAGGGATATTCCCCTACCTCTTCTTCGCCATCCAGAAGCTCGGTTAGCTTGAGCCAGGCCGACCAGTTAAAGTCGTACTTCTTGACCGACTCTACCAAACACACGATAGCCGCCTGCCTCTGCTTAGCTTCGTCAAGAACGAGGGCTTTCCTTGTGACAGCCATAGGCAAGAATCAGCATGGTGCAGACAGGTGGCTGATGTAGGCTGCTTTACAGGTAGAGCAGGAATGGATCTTGCGTATCTCCAATTTCTAGCAGAATATCGTTGATTTCCTCTAGCTTCATGGGCGATTGTTCTGATAGACACGTTTGGTAAGACTTCAGCATCTAACGGGGTTTCTAAAAAATCGCTTGGCTGACCAGTGACTTTGGATTGAGCAGCCTTTTGACAAGTTATACCCATTCTCGCATTAATTGTGATGCCCAAGTCTCAACCCGGGGGGAAGAGGCTGACTTACCAGAAATCTAGCATAAAGCCAGAGCCATCGCTCCCCATGATCTTCACTATGCTGAAGGGTATAGGCGCACTTTTGTAGTTCTCTACAGTTGAAGTAGCCCTTGGCGCGATAGTATTTCTCGCTGAAGTCTGATAGCTGTTACGCAAGGACCAAAAAGCTGATTAGGTCGGTGACCGTGCGTCGGACAGTTTCTCTGCGACAGGAAAAGGTTCTGGCACGCACATGCTGTGTCGTGGTTCCCTCACAGGTAATTCTGATTGGTGTTGCCAGTGTGTGAGACATGTGCGTTTCAACGCATACAGACGCAAGTTCCGCAAGCCTGCAATGCAACAGAGAATGTGTGGAAGGATGTGGTCAGAATCAGTCATTGGATACCTATAGATGAGTAACAATATGCTGCCGCAACTCTCAAAGACATCGTCGACACACCATTTCGACGCGTTTGGCAGACCTCGATCACTCAGTTGACGGGCTTCGCGAACAAGGATGTCTTTGACGGCGCCAGTGTCCGTTTGCATCATGATACTACAGCTTGAGAAAGGACGGCAGGTTCAGCTAATGTGGGATTGCGGTGTGGCAGCGCATTGCAAAGTATCGCTGCATAGTCGTAATGCGTGTAAAGGCAAGATTGGAGGATTGGACATCTGGGCTTGTCTTTGTATTGCCAGCAAGTATATCAAACATGTATAGGATCGACTAATGCGCATTGAGAAATGTACGCGTTTCATCAACTCAAGATGTAATCGTGCGATTGGCTACGCGAAAGATGCACGATGTTGAAAGGTATAGGACTACATTTGGGTAAATCTACAGATCGCTCTACGCAGCAGTAGCACGCTTTGACTTGGAGCGGATGGCTTTTCCCTTGTAATAGAACAGGAAGGGTATAGGAATCATTGCCAAGCTGATGAACGCCCACGTTGAAGCAGCCCATTGGTTTGTGAGATTGTGGAACATGGCGGCAATAAATAAGGGCATGGCTGCTCCAGCTCCACTCCTAACTACTGTTTTCGCTGCCAACGCAGATGCCACATACCGAGGAAAGGCATCGATAAGGTATGCATTTGCAGCAAAGTAGATAATGACCATGCCGAAGCCGAATGGAAGACCCGAGCTTGCTGGTCCAACCCAGTTCCCACCTCCAGGCTGGACAGTGTCCGGAGCTGTCCATCCCATGATGAACAGTGATACCGGGATAAACCATACCCCAAGGAGCATACCAGGCAGTCGCATCTCGGGTTCTGCTACGCCATCGTTGGCGGCGACGTCGCGTGCATATCGTTTTTCCAGCTGAGGGGTGACCAGTAAGGCGAAGCCGAGTCCGATGAGTACCGGAAGAAACATCAAGCCAACAATTCCTCTACTGTAGCCATACCCTTCACTGAAAATGACGGGAATAGCGACGAAGAATGCGTACAGCTGTGAATGACCCGACCATACAGTTAGCCAGGCTTTTACAAGTGTGATAAAGTGATCATGAACTTACGAGTCCGTAGATGAGGGCAATGTACAAGCTCATAAGCAGCAGAATAGGTTCTTCTACCAACATTTGGAAAGGTCGGATGAGAGTTTCGACAAGAATGCCAGAAAAGTCTCTTTTGAAAGCCTCTTGCTCGGTAACATAGGTATCATCGCCAGTCTCCTCCCTCAATTGTCGTGCCCGTTTCTTCAAGATTACGGGAGCGAACGTTTCTGGAATTGTGAATAGTAACAAGGTTATGACTCCCGCAAATATCATATTGACCCAAAGAGTCCAGCGCCATCCGACTTCTTGTCCTACGAAACCGCCCACGATAGGACCTAAAACAGGACCACCGTAAGGTGCGGCCGCGAAAAGGGCAATCGCAAAACCACGCTCATTCGTATCCCATACATCACTAATGGCTCCTCCTGCGAGTGTAAGCGGGGCGGCAGCGAAGAAGCCGCAGATAAAGCGGCATGACAGTAGAGCGCCAATATTTGGAGCTCTGTTGTTGCAGATTTTGCGCAATATATCAGCCAACAGCAACAAAGTGAGCATGAATAAGCCTAGTCTGACGCACGAAGCACAAGGAATATTGAACACTGTGTACAGGGTCATGGGTATAAGCCAGCACCATCTCCTGCCAAATATTTCCGACAGGGGACTCCAAAGCAGTGGTCCGAGGCTGGACAACGGGAATGGTGTATCGGTGTAATCAGCACGTCAGCAAAGGTCAAATAAAGACTACTGCAATCGTGATGCTAAGAGCTAACCAACTCACCCAAACCCGACAACCATCAAGCTGACGCTCAAAGCTACGACCACATTAGAAACTCCAAATTCTTCTTGGATATGTTTAAAATCGCCACTGATCACGGAGCTAGCGAATGCGACCTGTACGACAGCTAGTGCAACGACGGCTGTGATATACCATCTGTATGCGCTGCTCCACTGTCTAGGATCGTCGGTGTCGTGTGTCTCGAAGGTGACGAAATGGAATTTCTCTAGTCTCTCCACATCGCGCGCACTAAGGCTGGTCGGAATGCTTGCAGGAGGCAATGTAGCCTCCGACAACTGTCGTACTAAGTCTTGACCGCTCACTACGCCTGTTTCGGTGGTTGTACGATATTCATTGGTCGGCTGACTGATCGATGTAGTTAGGCCTGGATAGGCGAGATCTACATTGTGACGGCTGTGGGTCGGAGGCATCTGAGGCCGCGATGGCGTTCGGTTAAGAGCCGGCATCCTTGCAGGCTGCCTTATTGTCAACGTGAATTATGAGGTCTGGCGAGGCTTAGTGATTGCTTGATGTGCTGTGTCTGACTTTGCGCAAGATTGAACTGAGTATACTAACAGAAGCAGAGAAGAAGGAGGACGACGTTGATGTGGATGTGGAAAAAACGTCTGACTTCGGCACCACGTCGGCACGCTCAGCGAACTCCAGCAGGCCGGCAGTCGTGAAAGATCTGCGTGCTGCAGCGTTCCTCGGATGTCATCACATCTCCGAGGCCTTTCTCCGAAAGTTTCGGACACGCGGGCGGGAGCGATCCGGCAAGTGACAGCCGAATGACCGCCCCTCTGCCATAGACTCGACTTCACGACCCACGCTTGGACGATGAGGAGGGCGGCTATGGAGCTGCCTGCGTGTCGCTGGCAGCCCGGCGTGCCGTATCACACAGCTTCCTACGCAGGTCGCTTAATTGTTTCGTATTGCTGTATTCCCGCTTGATCCGCGATGCTATTATTATGACTTGCCATGCCGAGAAGCTTTACTTCCTTGATCGAGGAGACAGAAGTCAAGTTCTTCTCTGTCTACAGCCGCTCTCGCAGGCCGTCCTGCAACTGCACCGCATGATTACACAAGCGTGTCCAAAAGTCCGGTTCCGCCGTTCCTTCCTGCATCCTCACGTTCTGACCCTGTGAGAGAAGCCCGGAGTCGATTGGGACCATTCGCACTGGACAAGTCGAGCTGCAGCGAGCCATGAACCGCTTGCAGATAAACCACAGGTAGTTCGCAGTCCCGACGGGAACTCGTCGGCATACCTCCTCCGTCCCACACCTGCCTGTCCGGGTGTAGGCAGCTATGCGAGTCTCGCACGTTCGGACCCGAGTGTTTAACCAGCAAGCTGTCCGTTCCATCGTCTACAACACTGAGAAGGGCATCATCATATCAGCCCAATGCTTGCGGCTATGGCCGGCTGCTGCTGGAGGGCGGGCCCGGCTGCTCCCGTCGCAATGCTTGAAGACAACGGAAGGACGAAAGCTGGCAAGCTGGCAGAGGCCTTAGTCTATTTGGTTCAGCCCTCGCATCGTATTCGATCAGCCTGGTGCTGACCTGCGCTGCGTGCATGGATGGCGGCGGTTTGCAGCTCTTCGCTGCTTCCGCCTGGAGTTGCAAACCTGATTGCTGCAGGACAAGCTGCCACCATCCGCCGCGCTTGGCTGGATGACTTGACCAGCACGGCAGACTGGGCGTACGCAGATGGCTGCGATGGATCTGGACACCATCGCAAATCTTTCCGGAACCAATGTCGGCGGCATCCATCCTTTAAACGCACACCTCGAGCGGCCAGCCCTGTTCACAGACAAGACTATGCAAAGCTTGGGTGACCAGACTGACCTGCGTAAGAGAGGGCCTCTCCGGTACGTGCCGCGGGGCATGGGCGAATGTGTCTGACCGTCAACTGCTGTTCTGCGCATGCCGAATGCACAGTGGTGGTCGATAAACTCAAGTTTTTCCTCGCTACGGCACCAAGCACATTCAACCCCTCCTCTACAGCTCCGCCAACTGAGCCCTGCACCGGGACGAATGGTGCAAATGACGACCAGGACCAGCATCGTCTGCGAAGGTTCCGTCTGCCGAACGGAGAGCATATCTCCTGTGTGCTCTGGAATGGCCTCTATCACATCACGGGAACCGACGTTATCCGCACACTGGTCTTCCGCCTCAGAGTCTTTGGAAGGCGCATATCAAACATGAAAAAGTTCGAAGAAGGCGTGTTTAGCGATTTGCGCAGCTTGAAGGCTGGCATAGATGCCACGCTCGAGGTTCCGAAGGTGAAACCTCATGCCCTTGTCTATCCGTGCTCTCTACCGAAGGTCTTTGCAAAGCTGACTGCTTCTTGATGTTCCATCCCGGCAGTCTCCCTTCTTAGACCTGCTCTTCAAGCAGAACTGCATCAGGACGCAGAAGAAGCAGAAGGTCTTCTATTGGTACTCTGTACCCCACGACGAGCTCTTCCTAGATGCACTGGAACGAGATGCCAGGCGTGAGAAGCTAGGCCAGGATCCCTCAAGCGTGGCAGTCGCAGAACCAGCTTTGTCGTTTAGCTACAACGCTGCAGTGCCGTTGTTGGATCAGCTGAAAGCCAGGTTTGACGACCACCACGGGAATCTCGTTACTGGTGGGCGGCCAGGCACAGAGCAAGCAGCTTTCTCGCTTCCACTCTTGCGTTATCATTCTTACCCAAGCCAGGACCAAGAAACGGCTGTAGAGCCACAACCGCTCACCAAGATCGCTGGCTCGATTTACTCTACCACGCTTGCCACAAAAGACGACAGATGTGCATCAACATCCTTCTACAATCCGGAAAGAACCTCTGTATGCCATACTATAGGTACACAGAGTGGAACAGCGGCAATGGGGAACCATGTAGACATCGAAGGGCAGCTATCCTCCAGATCGTATTTTACGACAAGCTCTCCCTTCAACATTTGTCAACAGGAACATTCTGCCAACCAGCTTCCTGCGCCATCTGGCCTTCCAGTATTGCAGGCTGTCGCAGCTAGCGACAGTCACGCCTCCTCGTCCGAACAGTGCAGTCTTGAACACCCTCTTGGGACCGCGGAAAAGATTCGCTTTATATGTCCTTGGTACTCATGCGGCCATCTCTTTACCTACCTATCGCAGCTACTTCAGCATCTGCAGCTACACACGGGTCCTCTTGGTGCTAGAGCAACGTTGACCAAAACCCAGTCGGCGCCTACAACGACTCAGCAGGCAGCGCTTGCCTGTGAATTCGGAGAAACAGCAGCCTTACTAGACGTGCTCAATCAAACGGCGATATCGACACAACGCCAGTCTCCGCCAGGTTATATGCGTACCGGTGTTGCTCCCTCTCCGTCTACCTGCAGTTTACACGAAGGGCTGCAAGGCGCGAGTGAAGCTTTCGGCGAGCCAGTGATAATGATAGCTCCTGCTCCAAGCATACGCAGAAGGGGCGACTGACCGCCTAAAAGATGGCTTAGGTAATCTTTGTAGTATCTTCTACATTGTCAAACTAGTGCTACTGCTATTGAAGTACTGCAAGGGTTGAAAAGGCTTTTTGCGCATCTGAACTTCTGCAGTACAGCCACACTCGAGGAGGCTGTTCGAGCTTGTGCTGAATGCCGAGCACGTTGGTGCGCAGCGCGACCTGCTTCTTGCGTCGAGCTACGCTATGGCGGATAGCGTTCTGACCCTTTAGGGAAACCAGCCATACACAGACAGTTTCACACGCCCTCTGTCGGGTGTGATCTGACTGGAATCGCTTTGTATGCCATACCCTGCTGCCCGTTGCACTTCAACGCCCTCCTCCTCAAGCCAAGCAGCTTGCCTTTCTTCAGCTTGTCGCTAGCAGCAAAGTCATGGTAGACCCTTGTTAGCTTTATTCCCTCCAACTTTCGGACATACCGCTCACAGAGCCACGGGCGGAAATACAACCTTGCGCGTTGATGACACGGTGCCATGGAACAAAGTCCGGATTGGGTGTTCCGTCATGGAGAGTCGGCAAAGCTTTCTCACTGGGAAGCAATCTTAGACTCTGACCGACCATCCGAGAATGGCGAGGGTAACCCAATTGCTTTGCGAGGTGTCCTTCGGCAGGAATTAGAGGCAAGGACAGATAATTCGGGGAAACGCACATCTGATTAGCGGTTCTCTGCGAGGCTGGATAGTTTTGTGCATACCATATGTCGTCACTCGGCCGTAAGGAATGCGCTTGACTAGACGCCACACTGATGCAGCGAAGTTCTGCTGTATGCTAATGTTACGTGGAGTATGGGCAGTCTCATCCAAAGGCGTGGACATGCTCTCCTACTGCCCGCCAACTATGGCGAGTCATACTGTCAGAGGCAGGAAGTCTACAAGCTAGCGCGTGTTAGGCGCAATCTGCGTGATCGGTCCGCATCATGCGGTTACAGTGACTTATAAGAGCATAGTCCGCGCTCTAAATTCGAAATCTACTCCACAATGAACAGTTAAGCGTCATAGCATAACACTGCCCCTGTCCAATATCCGAGGCTGGGAGGGGACGAGAGGAAAGGAAAGGAAAGGAAGGAGGACAGAAAGGGGAAAGAGGCATGGATTGCAGGGCTGCACGGCAACCTAAACTACATTAACTATAATTACTAACCATCCGTTAAGAGAACAGTTTCAACTCAATCGTGGGCGGAGCTGTCCGCACGTCTGTTGTAGTAGCATGATCTCGATTTGCTTGTCGTAGCGCTTCCTGAAGTATCTGCTGGTAGGACGTCGGCAGAGATGCATACGCTTGTCTAAACTCGGCGCCATTCTGGTGTATCAAGTTAACGACTGCAAGCGTCAATGCGCTGTTGTCCCGACTTGACTCCCGACTGAACGCCCACGCATAAAGTGTTAGCATCAGAGACCGCGACACTGTCGAGCGTGGAGGGAATTTCAGCGTTCCAGAGTCGCAAGCAAGATGATCCGAATGCTTACGACGGTGCGACTCCCCGATGCCCACTGTCAATGCAACAAGTGCTCTGGTATCCACATTAGTCGACTTGACATTATTAAGCCGTTCAACATTACCCAGCAGCGGTACAATTTCGCACAGTATCCGGGCGGCTAACAGCTGAGCAGGTCCATCGTATTGGGCCGAGACGCATGCGAAAGCTTTCGTGAGGGAAAACCCTTCTTGCATAATCTGAACCCACCCGATCAGTTAGATGTATTCCCGGAAGTAGCGAGAGTGATGAAACTGCGACTAACACTCTTGTCTGCAGACCTGGTCGCGCATCTGAGGCATTTGCATAAGGTAACTATCACATCTTCACTCATTGCGCCGCTCCGTGTCCTCGCAACTCCGGCGATATTGGAGAATACTTGTAGGTAGTGGCGGGCTGCAGTGGCTGCTTGATTGTGCTGATTGGAGGTGCTGCTTCTGAAAGTCAGTCTAGGTGCCGGAGTACCTAGGAAGGGGCTTACTGAGCACGCTCAAAGGCGCAAGAGAAGCTAGCAATGAGATTATCTAAGGGGTGAAGGCCTTCCAGGGTGTCTTCGAAACCCGAATTCGCCATAAGGATCGCTGCCTGTTGCATGACCGACAGCATCGACGAAGGTAGCTCGAGAACACGAAAGGCTGGAATATGACCTGCAGGTTGTGCCGGAACTCAGCTCATCCGCTTTCAACAGTATCCTACGGTTTCTTCCGACATACGCTTAAGCAGAACCCACGGAGCGGTCAACACTGCTGAATGATAGCTTGGGTCGCTGAGTAGGCAGATAGCATTGACTGCCATCCATGCTGAGGCGGCAATGTCGATGTTGAACTCCGTTCCTGTCCGATACAAAACAATTCAGGCGCGCCGTGATCCTCGAACATGACGCCCTTACCTTCGCGCAGGTTGCGATTGCAAACCAACAACGCAATTCTCGCGCAAGCCTGTAGCTGGGCTTGCCTTTCGGGCGTCCCCGACTCATCCCGTGTGCACACCGCCAAACCTGCCACATATGTCACGAGCTGCTTGTCAATGGAAGCCACGTCCAACAGATAAAGGCGATAGGCGATCTGTAGCAGTTCGTGCCAGGTGCCATAATTGTGCTGATATGCTCCAGAGGCTACGGCTAACTTCAGCAAACTGCTTAAACAGTCGACAGTCAATGCTGCAGTATCATGGGCTGAGGGCTGCAGGGTTTCTGCGAGCATGTGCCGTTCAATGCAGTGACAGATATCGCCCAGCAGGTTCCAGAAGTTACCAGTGAAGTCGGCCTGTCTTGCACATTCTGACATTGATATTGTCCAAGCCTTGAAAACAAGTAACCAGGACTATGTAGCCAAATCAAGGCGATGAGTCTCCTTTAGATCAATGAAAGCTTGGGAGAAGATGCTTTTGGTGCGGGAACTAGGGAACATACCTCTAGATCCAACAAAGGCGGCTCCTCGTTCTCTCCAGGATCACCTGCGACCTGGCCACTCGCCAAACCGTTCACAGTGGGTTCTGGACCTGCACGCATGACAATCTCGCGCCACATATCGAGTAGGGGTGCTCTTCTTGCATTAACTATTGCCTTGAGCGCCGGGTCCCGTAAGGAGGCAACACATATCCTAGCCCAGGCTGCCGCACAAGCGGCTCGAACAGCGTTACTTGAAACAAGACTGGTCTGAGCTTGAGGCGAACCTAGGGACACTTCGTCAGCATTGCTCAGGAACACTACTGTTGACTTACTAGTGAAGCATTCGACCAGATTATCTAGGAGTCGTAACGCTCGGGAATTATCATGAATGGTCTCACTTGTGCGAGCAGCAACAAAGAGACCGCAAAGCTTAGATGCCGAAACAAGCAGCTCGGGCTCTGCGCCTGCCTCGAACGCAGGTGCGGCAGCCGCGATGATAGAGGCTTGATACTGCTGGAGCAGCGGTGCATTGTCGAACTGAACATCGACTTCCTCTCGAAAGGCCTGCAAGTGCGGTCAGCGATGCTTTATCCCTGAAGCATGACGAATTCTATGCCTACAATGATGACTTGCTGCAATAGCTCCAAGCCCTGTAGTTTCAAGTCCAGGTTCGGTGACGTAGAAGATAGCAGAGCCATTCGTATAAGATCTGGAATCTTGGTACGCAGCTTCGCGATGGCATTGCTAGACCTCCTCGGGGTGGCCCCGTCGACGGGGCGATCATAGTCCGTGGATCCTTGTAGGTATCGCAGTAGACTGGAGAGGCATTCGAGGGCAAAAGTACGAGTAGGCCAACGAGCTAAGAAACCGTGGCCAGCTGCTTTACCCCCTTCGTCCGTTGTAGCCCTCAATCCTTGTGCCTCTTCGTCTTCGAACGCAGCCCTAACTTCTTGCTTGTCTGCGACCTGCCAGTTGCCAGCATCCTGGCTCAACACCTTTTGACAGATAGTCAGCCAGCCAGTCGGGTTGCTAACCGCCGTCTGCAGCATCCAAGTTGTAATCGTCTGTTTGATGCCGCTAACAGATGGGTCTGCGTCAAGTATTGTGAACAGACGTTCCACCAGCTTATCTCCTCCTAGTCTTGAAATACCAAGGACGTCGCGCCGGACGATCTGGTAGATAGAGTTCACAGCTGAAATTTGGACAGCTAGAACGGGGGAGTGCAGCTGATTGACAAGGATTCCGATTAGACGAGGCGTGATAACTTGAGTCGGAGAAACCAGTAGTAGGTTTTGAAGCGCAGTCCCAGCCTGAACCACCACCCGTATATCTTCGTCAAAGAGAAAACACTCGACAAGGGCTGATACCGCTTGGGCGGGAAGAGGTGCTTCATAAAGGCTGGGCCCTGCTGCAGCGATGACGCATCCTAACACGGCACAGATTGCTTGCCTTATTGGTAAATCTCCTCGCAGCATTGCAGTAGCCAGAGTGCCGGCTTCCGAATCGTGACTATCCGCGGCATTGATGTTGATTATGAGGCCTATACACGAGGAAATATAAGGGGTAAAGTCAAGACCCGCCGTACTGATGATGACGGTCAGAGCTCGAAGTGACCAGTAGTGCACGGTGGGATGCGGATCGGCGGCTAAGGTCATAGTGATATCCACTACTGTTTTAAGCGCAGGCCGGGCGGCGATTGCACCAACTGCGCTGTAAATATCGGCGAATAACAGCACGCAACCTGAACGGACAAAAGGATCTGTATTCGCCACAATTGTGGCTACAGCAGTTTGTATCCGACTTGATAGGAAGCTGCTCGATCCAAGCACGCAAAGCGAGGCCACGCCCTCGCTGCAGGCACCTCGAACAATGCTGTCGGAATGGGCCAAGCCAATCTGAAGGGCAAAGGTCACTTAGAGTCTTGACTTGCAGTACGGAAGACATACTTGGAGAAGGTCGCACATCCGGACTAGCAGCGATTCATTTACTGGTTCCGAACTTTTGCGCATATCGACCATTGAGTGTGCAGCTAGGGCGACCGATCGTAGAAGGGTTATCAGGGAGACTGAAAGCATCTTCTCCTGACGAGTGGGCATGCTTGCAATGCTTTGCAGATGCACTGTCAAGCTTTCAATATACTGGATCTGATTCGCCGTAGCTAAAAGCGGGAAGAGTGAAGCAAATAGATGCGCCGCGGCGTCCATCAACGCAGCAGCCCTCTCCCCAGGCTCTGACATTCCATTTTGTCCGGAGGAGAGCATATCTTCTGTTTTGATACTACCTAACTTCCGGGGAATGTCCTCAATAAGGTATTCCCTGAACGCCAGACTTCGCTCTCTACCAAATATTGGAGCAGCATTGTCAAAGTCACCATCTTCACTGTTGCTTGCGATTGTAGGTACAGCATGTGTCCCGTCCCAAAACCCATCGGCGGATGGTCCGCGATCCAGACTTGTTTGCATCGAAGCCACCATTGTATCCCGTCTGGTAATCTGCAGTATGGAAATGTTACATAAGGCCACTCGGCTCGATTCAAGTAAAGGGTGATGTGCAACCAGAAGAAAAGCATCGAGCAGGTTCGTAAGGAAGCGCGATTGGTGTAGCTCGAGTTTTACAATCTGAGCGGTCAGAGAAATGTCGTCAGCCTGTCTTCTAAAAGAAGGGACAGACGCATTGAAGGCTGTTGCGTTATTGAGAAGAGATATGATGCGAGGGGAGACATTACTATTTGTTCGAACAGCTGCATGCGACTTCAAGAAGCATGTGATGGAATGTAGGGCATCTGCCCGGATCGAAAGAAGAAATGTCCATTCTTGCAATGTTCTGGTCTCTGCAATGTTTACCTCGCGGTGCGATGCTTTGGGGAGCGCATTCTTCCATAATAGCAGGATCTGAGACAAGTGCACACTCATCCATCGTTGGGGTAGGGACAGGATTCCTCCAAGGACTTCCCAAGCGGACTGGATAATAAGCGTTGAGGTATCGAGATCATGATCACCAGCGGTTTTCAGCAGCTGCGATGCGACAGACATGGCTCTCGTACACATATCTCTAGATGCATACATCGGTAATGAGGGAAGAATGGCGATGAGACTGGAAAGGGCTTCAGCTTGTCCGGCCAATGAAGTGGGGGTATTCAGCCCATGCCCCTGCTCCATCCGTCCAGCAAGAAGCGTTTCGAGGCCTTCTGTCAATTCCCCCATTAACGCAGGCAACCGATGGGTTACACTCTGGGCATAAGCTGCAAGGCAGACTCTTGCTCTGGTCTGCGTGATTCTGTCCGGATATTCAGAGAGCGAGATAAGAGCTTTCTCTATTTGCCTGTCTTCTGCAACAGTCGATCGACCGCAACTACGAAGGAGGTATTCCAGCTGCTTTAAGGAACCCCTGAGCAGGGCCAGCGACTGAGTTGACATCGCCGTTTCAGACGAGGCTTTGGAGCTTTGGCCCACAAAAAAGTGCATCATGTCTGTCTGCTCCGACTCGCGCAGGATGTGTCTGCAGACCAACTGACCAATCAGAAATGACATGTAACCTTCAGCAATGCGAAGTTGCTGTGGGCTGCTTCTTCCCTTGACGCCCCCGACAAGCTGAAGGACTAGCGTTTCCCATATTTCGGGCATGTGTTCGCACAGGTAGGTCGGCCCAAGGCGTATAAAGAGCAGTGCCATGATTTGTATGGCATTGTTTCGTCCCTTCGAGGTATTTCCCGGCTTGTTGTAAGCATCTGTAAGCCGCTGCAACATCGATTTCAGCGGTAACAGGGTCGCCACTCTGGATTTGCTTTGCATTTGAGGAACGGGGTCGGACGGGTTGAGTCTTCCAGCTGTTTGGGAAGTTGCGCCTGTGGCTTGAGCGCCCTGCGGTCCGTCTAGGACAGGAGCTCGAGCTACTTGAGTCAGGATAAGCAAGGAAGAACAAAGATGCGCATGTTGTTGACGTGCTTGCCAGTCCGACTGTTCCTGAGCCTTGAAAGACAATGAGAGGATCTGATCTATGTCCGGTACGTTATGCAGAAAGAAGCACGAATTGAAGAGCTGGGTCAAACACTAAGATGCACGTAAGTTGATACTTCGATGGCTAAGTGACCGATATTTTACCTCAGCCGCCCCTTTCTGAATGATACCGGATTTGTCGACCAAGCACGTCCGAAGCTGCTTGCAAAGGTCGCGTGCATCGCCCTGAGTGAATGTTGCACCGCAGGATTCGAAGCAGCTGGCAACAGTCAGGGAAGCTGCATAGCGAAGCCTGTGTGGCTAGTGCGAGCGTAGCGTGAGCCAAGCTACATCTTCCGGTCGTGCTGGGTTTCAACCTACATGCGATGTTGTTCGAAATATACCAATCGCTCCGTGAACACACTCGCTCGCAAGGCTAGGGGTCTGCAACCCGTAACAAGGTGTGCTGAGCACGGCACGGTTGCTCGTAACTGAAGTCGGCCTCACCGTATGGCCTAGCGCTTTGAGGACCGCTGCGGTCAAGTGGAACGCGGTTCTAGACGAACACGAACACGAATCAGCATCCGATGCTCTGACGAGGCCTCGTGATTGCTAGCTAGCTGTAGTGATGATCTTACATGCGCGTTTCGAGGACAGTAGTGGCACTCAGGGCGAGTCTTGCCCAGCCTGATGCTGCGTCAAAGAGGCCGGAGCCATTCAGTCTTGTAAACAAGGTTACGTGAATGCGGCATAGGAGGCCCCTGCATGGCCTCCTAGAGCAAAGCGCTGACGTTTCGGCAGCATGATTACTTGAGGGTGCTGCCACCCAGAGACTGGAAAGAGTGTCTAGAACAGTCTTTGCTGCTTGTTGGATGTCCTCCTGGTTTGGTGATGAGCATTACGGCACGCTTTCGACTCAGCTTGTGCAATAGTTAGATAGAAAGTATCGGCGTCGTAACTCACGCCGGTTGTAGTGTCCAGCGCAGATTGCAGCCCGTGCAGAAAGATGATGAGGTATGTCGGCCCAGCAGCGCCGGATATTCGGGCAGCATCGAATCTTGCCGCCTCCTGGAGAGTTGAAGTAGCAGACTCAGTAGGTGCGAGGCCGTGCTTGTTGCCCCCTGCACTATCCGAGGCAGACATCGCTGTAGTCCAGTGCGAGCAGAGTCAAGTGTTTTCGATCATCAGTAACGCGCGTACACGAGCACACGACTTTCATATTCTTCTGCTTCCCTCAGCAATTCCCTATCGAGTGAAGGCGGCAAATCATTAGCTACTTTCGATTCTTATCTGCTGCTATACTGAAGAGCCACACTTTCTGTACCGCGCGTGTACCCAAACCCTCGCGCGGCAGCTGTTAGACGAGTCAACAAGTCCATAACGCGCCCCGAAGATACAATATGTCCCTAGTAAACCTGACCGACATCCAGGTCCTCAACAATCCAGCTCGGTTTACGGATGCGTATGTCTTCAAAATCACGTTCGAATGTATTGCAGAGCTGTCAGAAGGTGTGTTAGTTCGACCTGGGCCCCTCGCCTTTCTCGGCAATCTCCGTCTTTACTGCGATTGCTCTCCTCAATGTGTAATGCAGCCTGACCTGACCTTGTCTGATGCGCCCAGATATCGAGTGGAAACTAGTCTACGTCGGATCCGCTGGGAGCGAAAGCTTTGACCAGGAGTTGGATACCTGCATGGTCGGTCCGGTGCCTGTGGGCGTCAATAGCTTTGAGTTCGAGGTGAGGAGTGGCGGAGAGTGCTCAGAGAATCTGCAGTGAACTGAGCCTGGCCAGTCACTCTATCGTTTTGTCAATCAGGCAGCGCCGCCATCTCCAGCGCAAATACCATCAGGCGACCTTATCGGAGTCACGGTAGTGCTTTTAACCGCCTCGTATAAAGATCAAGAATTCGTTAGGATAGGATACTACGTCCATACAGAATATGACAGCGACGAGTTACGGGCACTGGACGAAGAGCAGCGCCCGGATCCTCCCAAGATTGATCATCTCGTGCGACATGTCTTAGCCGATAAGCCACGCGTTACTCGCTTAAACATACAATGGTAATGCCTAAACCTGGCCTGAATCTGGCCATGGCGTCCAAGGTCATGACAGTATCTGTCATAACGTAGTCTCGTGTTGCAGCACAGATATTTGAAGATTTCCTGCAGATCCGTGTGCTCTATCGGCAAATGGGCCGCAGTAAGCTGGCTCATTACTTTGCTTCTCTAAGTCTTCCTCTTTAAAGTCTGTCAAACCTTGCGGCCTGTTCACCAGCGTCAGCCAGTACCTCGACGAGGTGGGGTTACCTGGCTCACAGCTTCCTGGACATGTCCAGGTGCACGTCCGAATCAGGACAAAGGATCGTTGAAGCAGTTGTCTTGCGTAGTGAAGGAGTACCAAACCTGAATGTCGCTGGCCACCAGCTGACAAGTCTCGCATAAAAGCTCAAAGATTCACTACTGAATCCAAAAAAGATCACAACCAGGATGCCGGAAATTATTGCTATATATTCGTCGAAACCAGCCTTCTTCGTGAGGGGTGCGTAAAATATTGTGCCGTGATAATACTGAAACGATGTTCAGACAAGCCGTCCTTATTTTATTAAATGGACAGGAAACTTACGCCCCAGTGTACTGTTTCCCAACTATATCTCTGTAGTCCGCCATCGCTGTTTTTGTAAACGGAGACGAACTGATATATCGATAGGGGTAGAGTGAAGAATGAATAGGCAGCCGACAGTAAGGCTAACCGCAGGAAGCGCGATGTTGTAAGCGCTGAGTCGGTCTTTCTCAAGAGTTTGTTGAAATTCCTGCGATGTCGCAGTAGCTGGTATACGACATAAACTGGGCGTGTCAAATTGCATAGACATGGTGAGGAAAGCTTGGGATCAGTAGTCACTCCATACTGTAAAAGTTGCAGCACTCACCCGCATAGCTAGCTGCGATAGCAGCCAATATCGGTGACCATATCATCCAAAGCACGAGAGCTGGCCACGACAAAACGAACGCAAAGGCGCAACCCAATGTCCTGACGATGCCGAAGCGGAGAGGCTGGTATACGATATGAGTCGCCATCACGGCTAGCGGTACTCCCAAACTAAAGCCATAATCGAAGATTGCCCGATTGCGCCGGTCTCGTGCAGTGATCATTTTGCCGTTTGGATTGACCACACGTGCTAAAAAGCGTGTCACGCAGACGTTAGCAGCCAGAAGGCCCAAGGGCCCGCCAAGCTTCAGCTAGGACGAATGTCAGCGGCGTCCGACCTCAATAACGTATATTTAAGTGGGAAAATTCACCTACCTTCGAGCTGACATCGCACCAAACTGGCGCTCGATTGATTGCATCGCTACGCCACACCACCGCGTTCACCTGAAATGCGGTACAGTACAAATGCTGTTAACCAAAGGCGATTCTCCTTCGCCCAGAGGACTCTATTGATATGTTGATGGCCCACAAAGTTGTTAAGATTGAGCAGGATCACCCAGAATCCTAAGCAGACTGGTCCGGAATTGGCATGTTCGACTTGCCAGCTGAGGGGAGCAATGTTCAGAACGGCCACCACGATAGACAGCACGATGTACGCGTAATCTCCCATGTCGTACTGAATAGCGCCGTGAAGATGTTAAGAGACAACCACTAGAACTCTTGCCCATTGAAGAAGACGTGAGTAGATGCGTCTTATCGACAATAGGGCTCTCTCGAAAGCGAAACAAAAAGAACAAAAAGAGGCCTGAGGAGAGAAAGGTGGCAAGGGAATGTTCTTCGCTCACTAGCACACTTCCTTTGTCGCACAGTTTCCAGTATATCACGTCACAAGCGTGTGTGACAGTGAGTCGAAGCGACAAACTTGTGCTCAAGTTATATCACGAAAATCTGTCTCAGGTGAATCAACTAAGTCGCCATGCGATATCCTTTGTTGACGGAATTGGTTGCGCTTGCGCTACCGTGTTGGCATGCGAGGTACATTGCGGGGATCAGATGAAACGACATTAGCTAGTGGAAGAGAGACGATATATCCTGCTACTTGAGCAATGGAGGATGATGGATCTATTATATCATCATGCCCCGAGCACAAAGAAGCGATCGCATGAATGTTCCATCCTCCGGGCCGGGAAACGGAAAAGGAACGACGGCGTGGACACTCATGGTTATTGCTGGAGAACACTGGTCTAGAACATTGCTGCAACGCATACATTTACTAGAAAGCACGTCTTCCTGTCAACAGTATCCCATCTGCCCAAGGTGTCGAAATGTCGAAATGAGGTGCCAGATGTGTAGGCGTTATGCTATCTTATGTGATAGTTCAGTAGAAAGTGGAGGGCCGCGAGGCAAGGAAGGTATTGCGAGTCTTGACGACTCTGTGAGGCAAGGGGAAGCGTAGTTTGGGAGTGAGTAGTTGCTTGATATTGGGTCGTCTTATGTCGGCCACCTTCGAAACTTCGGCAACTTGGAGGATCTATTGTTTGGGTGGGAATGACCATAATGAATAGAAAGGTGCATTGGAAAGGGGACGCGATGTGCGGAGAAATGCACATATTAGAGCATTAGTTTCTGGATTCCAGTCCAAGGATGTGCTGCCGGCAGTATTTCGATTCATGCCTACTCACCTGCACGGAGCGGAAACGAGCACGGTGGCGGGCGGCCATGTCCTGATAGCAAGCTTCAACGGCATCGGCTCGAGATAATTCCCTGAACTCCTTGTACATGTTGTGCGTCCCGGAACGAGAATCATAGCGAAGCCAGATGCCGAAGTTCTTAACCTTGAGGGGTCTCTTTTCAGAAATCTGAGCGCGGAAAAGAGTGGTATGGAATCAATTATGGCGTTCGGGGCATATGTACTGATAACAAGCTTGGGACTTCGACGAGTACAGTTGCTCTCGGTGCGAGACTGTGCACTAGTATCCTTTCTGCTCCACGAAACTTACTTGGTTGACAGACACAATCTCGCCGGTGGCCTTCTTAGCTTTTCGAAGCTTGCGAAGGTAGTACCAGAAGCGAGATTTGGCTACTACATCGTTGGGTGCGAAGACTCGCATGCGGTATAGCTTTGGATTTGCATCCTTGTCGGTCGGCAGCTTCCTGCCTATAACTTGGTACTCTTGCAGGCGGCCCATCTGGTGCACACGCGAACGAGGAATCAATGCTACGGATTAGCCTTGGCTCTTGAGACCCCCAGTTTGCGGTACTTGTAGGTGAACGATACCCACTATAGCTTGCAGTTTTGCTGAGTTGCACCGCTGCAATGTAACTGCCAGGTGGTCGCCCGGGTCCAGCCCTGCATCCTATTCAATTCGCCACATGAGCTGAGGCGGAAGAAATGGCCAAGTTCAGTGATCGCAGAAGGCTCGCAACGGGGAAGGCCCGTTCCATCAGAGAAACTCAGCACAGGTGAGTTACTTGTAGGCAAAACCTGCAAAAATACTGGAAGGGTTGTCTTGGTAGATTGGGGTGATTTCCGTCAATCCTCACAGAATTGCAGGGCTACATATCCAATTCTCCTCCCAAGAGACCTGAGCTTTTGATTGCTTGAGAATCCTGTCTATCATGCCATTACGTCTTGAACTACCTTGCTTTCGGCCAGCCATACAATCTGATTGCACTGTCTAGAAGAGCAAAGACTACGGGACGTAACCGGAGCTTCTCTGCAGTCTGCCGCAGCCCGTGTAAGGGTCTTTGCTGAAAATGCAGTTCTCGGGTCCTGAAAATTGTGAAACAATCGTATTCACGTGAGAATCCTTCACCGCTGTTCCTTCAATTTCGAACCTCCAGGACGGACGCGGAACCAGTACTGGCTAACATGCCGGGGCTCTATTCCCGCAGCTGCTCCGCATGGTCTCGGTAATTTCCAGCCTAACGCTTTCCTGGCGAAATTGACGGTCACGAGTGTTAACCAAGTCTACAGGGTTTGTCATCGCCGCCGATACGCTGTTACAACGGCTTCGCACAGCGATGCTAGCTTCAAGCCTTTCAAAGTGCACAGCAAGCGAATAGTGTATATGTCACCAGTCTTGTTTACTCGCGTGGGCCAGACTGACACCCATTTCAATCGCAAGGCGAACGTGGACAGTGCACAATATGTAGATGGGAGTTTGAATCCAAATGGCTCAGGACACAACGGTTTTCTTGTGTTTTCAGTCTTCGTGCTCATGCTCATCCTGTTCACGTACGTCTTCCGCATTCGAACCGTTGAGCATTCTGGGAAGCAAGATGATAATCAGTACTGCGGGGTACAGACTGGGCTGATCTTGCAGCTTCTTACCTCCAAACGATCCTCCACATCAGGGCATACCAGAAGAGGTTGAGAAGCTGGAGAGCCAGAATCGGCAGAAAGACTTGGTATTTCATCCACCCGGACAGCGCCACGCCGCTCAGCGGAGCGAATCTGCGGGCTTCTTCAGGCACATATACATCGTATTCATACCAAACTGAATGTAAGACGCGAAGATTCTGGTAATGACGAAAATAGGTCCAGACACAAAGTAGTAAGCCGAAGGAAATTTCCGACGTCCTTTGCAGTGCCATGTAGTTGAGCATCTTGGAGAGCGCGAGAAAGACGTCGGCGATGTCCATACTGAAGAAAATAGCCACACCAATGTCTGAAGAGCACATGAGCGAAAGTTTCGCTCATTGTAGTTTGCATCCGCCTTACACGTGAGGTTGAGAGCGTAGCTCCACCCTATGAGCCACAAAGTCACGACATGCTAGAATTTCGCCGGAGCTACTTAGTCCACGGTCGAGGCATATGTGCTTTTCCTCCACCCACATGTAGACATAACTCCGTGAAATCCGTGCGAGGCTTCTCCAACCTCAACGCTAGGACCAATAATTGTTGCAGCCAGTATGCAAATTGCAGAAGATAGTATGCCTTCAACTCGGACCGCATACGCCAATGGGGATAGTCGACCCAAAAGGCGGTAGTATTGTACCACCAGGTGGGTTGGACGGACATGACTGCCTGTAGTCGCGTTGAGGTCAGTATCGATACACTCGCCAGCGTCCTAGTGAGACTTACAAGGCCAACGACACTTGAAGTCGTCCAGTACATGAACGCATAGCCCTGTTCTATGAATCGTTCAAACTTTCGATGACCTTGGATGCTTGCTTTGTGCGCAAGAGGGGTTATGATGTAGTTCAAGGCAGCTTGGCGAACGAAACTGAAGACTACGACGTAGAACGCTAGGAAAAGGATGTCCCTTAGACCCTTACCATAACGACGTACAGCATGATCTTCGTCATGTATCGGGAGTGGGTAGGAAATGGTGATCAAGGGAGTTATAGGATTTTCTAGGTGCGTTATGTGGAACGATAGCCACATTCCCAGAACAAGGAGTATTAGGCGGAAAGATGCCACTATGTTTGCAGGTAGGCGAGCCCAATTTAGCCCAACGCTTGCACGCAACACGGGTGACATACCAGGGTCAACCATCCACCTCAGATCCCTGATATCACTTAGCACCGTGTGAAGACCGGCAATGCTGCTACGGAACAAGGACGGCGGCGCACTGCGGTCCTGGACAGTTGTCGGTGAAAGCATGATGCGCCGACGTGTAGCTCCGCAAACAATGCCTCCTAAACTCCGCGCGATAGATAGTTATGGCTCCCGAATGCTAAGACCAGTTTGGAAATGCTATTATCGTAAGCGTCTTTGAACCGAAAGAAACCGGGATGCGCCACGATCACAGCATAGACCATCCAGACCTAGTAGCGAAGTGGCGGATTCCCCATAGAAAGTATGGAAGGGAACGGATATGGCCGTGGCCCTCGAAGGCAGCTCATCAATACTAACTAGAGTACATTGCACAGCTGAAATGTCCTTGAGAAATAGGAGCCAGGCCTTCGATCTTTGCCAGCTTTCGTAAAACCTCTCTACAACAAAGGATCGGGGCAAGAGTAGGGTATGACATCTGGCGTGCGAACGCGCAACTATCACACTGGTGCCTAGCGCTGGGAGATAGCTGGCGATCCGAAGACGGGATACTTCATCTTCCATTAAAAGATACTCAGATAGAAGAAGGTGTGTAGCAGTGACGGGATAATACCACGTCTTGCGGCGGGTGTGCAGTTGGGCAGGTGGCATCGGCAGCGGAAAGCGCAGTCAGCCAGCTCTTTCCTGTTCCGTCATAACACCTTCTCAGTTGTCATTCCATTCCAGCCAATTTGTCCGCACCGTGTAGCGTTCTGCGACTGTATTGCCTAAAACCGAGCTCGAGCGAACAGCGTTGGTCCGTCACTAACGGAAGTACATGTAGCTCATCACACACCGACCCATTTTGTTGGGATAGTGCGAGCTTGAGTATCTTCTAGGTAATCTACATGAGGGTGGCGAACGCTACTAGCTAGCCACATAGAGCATTCCAGTGAGATAGCGGAGCTTTCCTATGATCAGGTAGACTTTTCATTGTTAGTTACGTAGCCTTCCTTCCGAGGAACACGTTCGTTGCATGACTTGGTCACAAATTTGTGACCTCGCCCATACATCTAGCTCTTCATACTGTCCATTGCCAAAATACCTTGTAAAAGCTTTCCCGGCCTGTGAGGATTGCTCGTTGTCGATATCCTGCAAGATGTAGGCGAACGCAATACCACGACGTGAGACCAGGTTTACATTATCAGTAGCAATCAAGCATTTATGCAACGTCAGCTCCGGCTTCACAGGCGTAGACTCCAGGAAGGTCCTGGCTGCTACACGGTGTTACGTGACAAGCACAGCAAGACGACGTGAGGATGACCCGGAGAAGCTTTCAGCTACAGCTGCGGCAGTGTGCGATGAAGTGTTTCGGCTTGCTAACCATCCAGCATACTATATATACCATTCTTACATAGATCCGCATGAAGACTGATTATTACTTTATGGCTCAAGGCGGCCGGAAAAAGTTCGGAGAGAATAGCCGGCGCATCCTGAGCAGTCCTGCAGAAAGTACAGCCTATTCACTTGAGGTTGGAGACGGGACTGAGCAAAGGCGATGATAACTGTCGAGGCGAGAAGCGGGCCCTAAGCTTCGGCTTAAAATGAGCACGCTCAACTGTCAATAGTACGATGCGTCAATGGAGGGCAGAGTACAGCCATATCCTGTCTGGCATCGTACTTACGCAATGGTACACATGCGGAGTCCATGTCCATAGCCATCTGGGCGGCCGGCGATGGTGCACATGCGCAGACCATGTCCGTACCCATCTGGGCGGCCGGCAACCTCGACGCCGGTTTCTTCGACAGAAATAAGGTTGTCCGCGGCGGTGACTGAGGAGTCCTTAGGCATGACGACGACGACATCGTTACGCTCGGTCTTGACTGTGAAGGGCATGGCTGCGAAATAAGAGGATTTCTGTGCTGTTGAAGGTCAAGAGAGTGTGTAGCCGACAGTAGCGAACGTTCTAGTCTGATGGATTGAATATGAAGGAAAGAGAGGGAAGAATGCATCGTAGAGAGAACGTTCTCCTTATGGTCCAAGCGGGAAAAGCCAGTACTGCCAATGCGACAATAGACCCATCTGGCCAACAATAAGGCACAATTGGGACCAAGCCATGGAAGTGCCTATTGTTATTTGGCGCTTCCGGTCAGTTTGTACGTTTTCGGTCTCCCTTTTGTTAGCCTACGGTCCTGTCAAAAGCTCAGGAAAGTCGCAAAATAAGAACAATTCCTTTCGCACATTACTGAGCAATAGTGAACAATAGAAGAACGCTCTTCCGTGCTGCAATTGTGGCAGACGAGTGATCGGGCGGCATCGGAGATGCTTGAGCCAATTTTCACCCACCCCATCGGCGGCTGTAATGCCGCTAATACCAGGCGGGATTTAAAAGCTAAGCTCATTACACCAGTGATAGAGACAGGTCTGGTAGGTCCGAGGGTTGTCCGTTTCCTGACGCTCGCAATAGACTGCATACGCAAAGAAGAAGAAAGGCGTGCTTCTGAAGGCTTGCGAATTCATGTCCGCAAGACCACTGCAGCTCTACTTGATATTGTTGATGGGTTCCATCGCGAGGCAGATGGCGAGTCTGGGAGTGCTGAAACGGACGCGCTGTTACTGTCTCGGTGTAGCACTCGGACGATTTAGCATATCCTTCTTCAACATATCGAGCATATGCCTGAAGTCTCGTCGGCTCCTACCGAAACGTGTCAGAAAATCAATACGGTGCCCCTTGACCGTACGAGATGACTGTGTAGTTTCTAACATACTGTATCACGGATGATTGCACTCGTGGCGTGCGACCTGTAGCCGCCTTTGGGAGGAGTTGTGCATGAGTGGCTTGCACGTCCAGACGACGACGCTTGCAAACGTGCGGGATCACCTTTCGTTCCAAGAGGCGCCTGCGGGAAGACGTCGCCAGGTAGGTAGACAAACGTCCCCGTATGCCCTTGATCAAATGGCCAACGAGGGATGGACTAGCCATCTCGCGTAGAGGCTGCTGGTAGATATTAACGTTCGCCGTTCGTCCAGGATGGGCAGGCTCGTGAGTTTGAGACTTGTCTGCTCGACTGGGGAGAGGAGACAAGGAAGACGGCAGATGAACGACACGAGGTGGAACCCAGAGGACGTGGTGACGGACGCTGGGCGGCCCTCTCCGAGGGTGTACAAGCTTGGCAAAGAAGACATCAATTCATCATCACTAACCCCGATCTGTTTGATGAGCGTCAGACAAGCTTCTTCCAAGACTCCGTGTCCTCGTGTTCGAGCGGGTCGGAGCGCCATGCTGTCTGACGTCGCCGCCGTGCTCTGTATGTGATGAAACTTCTTCACGGAGGAGCCAGAATGCCTGTTGTGGCACGATATCCAGCCGAATTGCCCGCACCGACCCATTTCCCGGCCTGTGAGGATTGCTCGTTGTCGATATCCTGCAAGATGTAGGCGAACGCAATACCACGACGTGAGACCAGGTTTACATTATCAGTAGCAATCAAGCATTTATGCAACGTCAGCTCCGGCTTCACAGGCGTAGACTCCAGGAAGGTCCTGGCTGCTACACGGTGTTACGTGACAAGCACAGCAAGACGACGTGAGGATGACCCGGAGAAGCTTTCAGCTACAGCTGCGGCAGTGTGCGATGAAGTGTTTCGGCTTGCTAACCATCCAGCATACTATATATACCATTCTTACATAGATCCGCATGAAGACTGATTATTACTTTATGGCTCAAGGCGGCCGGAAAAAGTTCGGAGAGAATAGCCGGCGCATCCTGAGCAGTCCTGCAGAAAGTACAGCCTATTCACTTGAGGTTGGAGACGGGACTGAGCAAAGGCGATGATAACTGTCGAGGCGAGAAGCGGGCCCTAAGCTTCGGCTTAAAATGAGCACGCTCAACTGTCAATAGTACGATGCGTCAATGGAGGGCAGAGTACAGCCATATCCTGTCTGGCATCGTACTTACGCAATGGTACACATGCGGAGTCCATGTCCATAGCCATCTGGGCGGCCGGCGATAGTGCACATGCGCAGACCATGTCCGTAGCCCTCTCGGTCGCGTCTCACATCCCAAATACCTCTCCTAACAACCGCTTTTTCAACGCACTTCGAATAGATGCGCGCAATATCTTCCTGTAAATCGCATTCCAGGTAAAGCTTTTCAACCCGCGCTCAGAGGCCCTTTCCGCATCCGTCTCGCTGTTCGTCTAGGCATAAGTCCGGGGCATTCGCGTCTTTGCTATCGGATGCCAGTCATACAGGACTTACGTGCTATTTCTCCGAAGCCTTACCAGCTCCTCGATATAAATATCCAGGAACGCACTTGGTCGGGGTTTTGGTTCGTGGGTTATTGGGTTAAGGATACAGATCCAACATCCTGGCCTGATGTAGTGAACGATGGCCTTTTGTCCTGATGCAGTTCTGATGATGTAGCTGTACGATAAGCCGCCTCCACGCCGCAGAAGTAAGGCAGATAAGAAACCCATTCTCGCTGATAGAAGAGACCAACAGACTATGGATAGCAGGGAGAGTTGCACGGAAGAGGTAATATAGCAAGAGCCAAGAGAGGCGAAGATGCAAGCGCAGCAGGACAAGGGGATTCAAGAAAATTGGAATGGGGGTCACTGAGCGCTAGGTCCCCGTCGATTTTACCATCTACCATCTCAAACCCTCGTCACTCCGATGGCGTGATGAGTACCAGGCAGGCTTGAAAGGGAAGCCAGATCTTTCCTTTTCTCTTTGCCCCATTTGCCGAGACTATGGTCGGCTGCCATTGACCATTGCTTTCCAATTGCACACCTCCTGCTTGCGTTTGCCGGTGCTACCACCTCCTAACACGTACCCAAAAGAAAGTCGGTTCCCGGCGAAGCCAGAGTATCTGTGTTTGCGAACGGACACTAGGCGATTTGCCCGCTTCTCAATCCATCTCAGATGATTTGACTATTCAGGAGTGGAAAACCATCAGTATGGCAGGTATTGTGCGACACAATGGCTTGACGATGTGGACTGACCATCACCCCGTCGTTTCCGGCAGCGCACTGAACTGGCCTTGCCGATCTCGATCCAACTCGCTTCTAGCAGACGTTCAGCAGGAAATACTGGCGTGGGATCCCCTGAACCGTAACCTTCAGAGAAAACCATACAATTTCGGGCTGGCTGTCAGGCAAATTGGACATACTTGAGATACTCAAGCTGATTTGCCATTCGCTTGTTACGCACACCGGCAACAGATTGCATTGAGGCCAAGGATCTGCTAGTGGCATCACACCCTTCTCATCCGGCCGTTTCTCCTAAAATAAATGAAGTCCGCCCTCTCTGCTGTCAGGCGTGGCAGAAACTATGAAAGACAATGCCTCCACTTCCTACGAACCCAATTTTCCATGCAGCTTTCATTAAGCGGCGGAGCAGGCGATCAAGGAATTGATATTCGGGGCTCATGGGAACTACAGGGTAGACGATGCGTTATCGCGCAATGCAAGCATTATATCAAAGCAGTAGGACCCGCGGTGGTGCGGGAGATGGAAGGAACAGCGGCTTCCTATGAAACAGATGCTCTACAGCCGGTGCTCACCATCATCTGCGCAAGGTCAGGCTTCACTCAAGCAAGCTGGAAACGAGTTTTTTCGAGCCGTTTCCCGATGATGTTGCTCCATTTACAACCCTTGGATGAATACCCGCCCTTGACCGGTCAAGTGGACTGCCATGCACACCTAATCTGCAACGGAGTCTGGATGAATGGGCCCTTTCAAGCCGCGACCAAAGACTTTGTGGAGGTAGCACAGCAGTATAACATGGTTACGAAAACGCTCAAGCCCCTAGTACGAGCCTGCCGCAAGCCTGTCTCGACTTGAGGTAGTCTATTAGAAGCCCAATGTGATGATTTGTAGTCTCGTAGCTTGATCACTTCCGTTGTCTTAGCTCGAACTCGTTTTCAGTATTAAATCGCTACACCCAATCGGGAATGATGAACGTGGATTAGTAGCAAAATTGTGAACCTGTTGTAGAGCTTTATTCTGTTGCTGGGGAGTTCGGTGCTATGTATTTGCATAGAGCAACTGGAATTGCTGCACAGAATCATCATCCGGAGTGCACAATGTCCCTCTTACTTGATGGGCCTATTTATCGCGGCCCGCCCTCCTCTGCCGTGTTCTGCCAACATGGCGGGTCTCCGGCAGCCTCCGACTCGATCTTTGCCTCGATCACTTGCTGTCGGCCTGGCCCAGCGCTTGAGCTGGTATCAGCTGCCTTGCTCCTGCTATTGCGAAACTGCCACGATGTCGAACCCGCCGTCCCAACGCAAGCGTGAGTGATCTATTGCACTTGGAGCCTTTCTGAATCACTGCTGATGCGAACACGCCAGCGCTGCCGTTCATTTGTGAGTATGGGGGACGAGGTCTAGGCAGTCGGCAACCCTGGCGCTGAGACTTTCGGAGGAACAGACCAATTTGGCGCAGGCGCCATCGCGTGAGTATCACCGGTCATATAGCTGTGCTTTACTTCAGGTTGTCACTAATGTCTCCGTATAGCGGTGTGACGGAGCTGCTCTGCTTGTATCCTTTGGGTAGGTCCAGCTTTGAGTTCGCATTATTCCGACAACTTACATGAAAGGCACGAATGCTTTCAGATGTCGTAAGCACCAACTTAGCATGGTCTGAGTGCAATGGCAGGTGTCTTAGAAGTTTTTTGCGATGCTGTACATAGGTCAAAACCCGAATCCAGCTACAGGGGAAACGAGCTGCCGGAACTGGAGTTTACTACGATGGCATGGTGGACTGCTTTCGCAAGATAGTGGCACAAGAAGGGTAAAGACCTTACTGTTGACTGGGCTGTCACCACAGCATACTGACCATAGCACAGCTTCTCGCGGCTGTATCGAGGTTTGGTACCTCCCCTCATGATGGAAGCACCTAAGAGAGCAGTCAAATTTAGGTCAGCGTCACTCGCGCATCATGTTTGAGTGAAGTTTCGGCTGATAATGCCTACTTCAGTGCAAATGACTGGTGGGGCCAAACCTATCGACGGATATTCGACACTCAGAAGACTACGCAAAGCTTAGCTCTCTTGACAGGCTGTTCGGCCGGAGCAACTGAGAGCGTGGTCGTTGTCCCGTTCGAGCTGGTTAAAATCCGTCTTCAAGATCGCAATAGCGCTGGCAAATACAAAGGACCGCTGGACTGCGTTGCACAAATTATTCGCCATGAAGGCATACTGGGAATGTACAATGGCATGGAGGCTACTTTCTGGCGGTACGTACTATTAAGAGAGAAAGAACTGTGGTTTGCTGGCTAAGAGAATTCTTTCCTGGCAATAGGCATGTAACCTGGAATGGCGGATACTTCTCGTGCATTTTCTCTGTACGAGCTGCCCTTCCCAAAGCTGAGGTAAGGTCATTGAAGAAATAGCGGCCGCCTCTGTGTCTGTGTTCTTAGCTGACCTTCCTGATCCTTATGGCGTTCCATCTGGTCTTCCAGTCTAAGGGCGCTGAGCTACGAAACAACCTGATCTCGTAAGGGAAAGCTTGACTATGTGGAAACTGAACAGTGCTGAGTGCGGTGAGCAAGCAGCGGTACGATTGGCGGTTTCGTTGGTACGGTGATGAATACGCCTTGTAAGTCAATATTCAGTATGCACAACAGTTTGATCGATGCAGCTTACATCGACATCCAACAGTCGACGTGGTCAAGTCTCGCATTCAGAATTCACCCAAGGTGAGGCTTCTAGTCTTGGCAACAGTGCTGATAGAGACTAGGTTGATCTCGTTATATCGTACGCTCTAGATCGCAGGATCAGTACCGAAATATAACGTAAGCCACTCTTTTACGCGAGTCAGACGAGGATGCTGACAGTCTCTTCAGTGGGCGTTCCCCTCACTACTGGTTATTGCGCGCGAGGAAGGCTTCAGCGCCCTATACAAGGGCTTCTTGCCTAAAGTTTTACGATTGGCGCCTGGCGGTGGTGTCCTACTACTGGTAGTTGAGTTTACCTTGGATACCTTTAGGAAGAGTCTAGGGCCGCCTTATTTGTAGTACAGAAATAGAACAGTAACGAACTTATTCCCTTCTACGAGTGATTATCCTGAGAGGTAGAATGGTAGCTACATCACTTCTTTTTGACCTCCTTCCTTTGTACTTTCTCCGCGCCAACGAATACTCCTTTCCCGTTGTAGGGCTCAGGCGGTCTAAACGTCCGTATCCTAGCTGCCAGCTGGGCCAAAGCTGCTTTGTCGTTGCCAGTGATCCTTATCTCCGTCGGCAACGCGACCTCGCACTGCATGGTTGAAGGGATAGCCACTCGAATCGATCTTGGGTATCCAAGACGTAACACAAGAGTTTGTTGCGGCGACGCGCTTGGTGATGTGGAGTCCTGCGTCTCTATAGCAGCTCTGTAGCCAACTCCTACAAGATGCAGATCAATCGTGAAACCCAAGCTAACTCCTTGCACACAATTAGCAACGAGAGCTGCGGTCAAGCCCCAATGAGAGCGCTGACTGGCGTTATCAGCATTCTCGCACTGCATAACAAGCATACTGCTTGTATTTGCGTCTGTAGTCTCCTCTGATAGTTGACGAGTCTTTTGCGGAGGCGCACTTTTCGGGCTGCTTGGTTTAATTGTCGGTAAGATCCCCTCTGGTAAGGCCACTTCTCTTACACCCCTCGGCCCAGCGAAACGAAGCAGATTCTGAGTAGTAGAAGTGGTAGTCTTATGCCATGTGCATATGACATCGTTCGGCAAAGGTATCGGACGCGCTCCAATATGCGATAACCTAACCGTTTGATGGGGCTTGAGGATTCTTCCGAATTTTGCGCGCTTCGTGCATCGATAGGGATAAGCAATATAGGCATACATGGGCTAAAGAATAGAGGTCTCCCAAGAAGCAGTCGCCCATGTATCGTGCTCGCTACACTGCAGGCAACTTATTGGAATGAGAGCTTGATCTGGCCATGAAGAGGTCAATCGAGACTCACAAACACACGCGCTAGATCCGAGTACCGCTGAAGTGCGGGTTCGGTCCAGTAGAGTAGCTCTGACGATTGATGCAAATGCTCCAAATGCGATTATACAGCTGGAAGCTCCGAGATCCGGCAGTGCACTGCACGTAAGCATGGCCGCCTCTGGCTATGATCGAGAACAAAAAGCTTGCACTGTGGCGGACTTGTAGGAATTCGTTCGCACCAACGCTACCTACCAAACCCTCGACGCTTTATCCATTCGGCTGCACATTCATAAGTAGGTTGAGGAGCGCAGCTTCACTGTCCTCCCTCAAGCAATACCACAGCAGCAGCCCATCGAGGGATACAGCAAGACGATGTCAGACAGGTAAGCCGCTACCACCAGGCCTTTAAATGGCTTGCAAGCTGAGCAGTGTCGACGCTAACGCTTAATATCATTAGGTCCAGACTTGTCGTTCTGTCACTGCCTTCCTCCTTGACACGCGACGGTCTGCGTGATCATTTCGCCAGCCTGAATTTATCTATTACCGACGTCAAGCTCCTGTCAAACAAAGCCGGCATCTCGAGACGAGTGGGGTTCATCGGCTTTGAAAACAACGCAGATGCACAACAAGCTAAGGATTGGTTCGATGGGACATGGCTCGCCGGCAGCCGCATCAAGGTTGAATTCGCTGAGACCGTCAGTTCACGTGCTTTTGCGTTATGCGTATCTTTTTATCCAGCTCGGCCCTAACTGGATGCGCGCTCTTTGCTTGCAGGATGTTTTGCCTACCCATGACAAGAAACACTTGGGCCAAGCTTCGTTGGTCGGGCATGGCGGCGGCGAGGAGTCGTCTCTAGGGCAAGACAGTCCTCGCTCCACTCTGCCGATGGTCGACACCCCGCATTTGAAGCGGGATACACCCGCTGATGATGAGAGCGACGCATCATATTTGAACAAGCGCATGAAGCGACAACCAGGCGGTTCCATGTACGAAACGGGGCAAGTCGCGGACGACAAGTCCGAATCTAGGGCCACCTCGCCACTTTCGTCGTCTTCTCCAGGCGTCCAAGATCCCTCTGCTTCCGGTTGCGCATCGAGCACAGGAATAGGCCGCCTATTTCTGCGCAATTTATCTTTCGGTATCACTAAACAGAACCTATTGGATACCTTCTCCTCTTTTGGAGAGATAGCGGAGGTATGGCTACGCTGCTTTTGCGACGCTCGTGAAAATCGTTGGCTGAACCCGCACCACACCACCTTTGTTGTCCGCTTAGATACATGTACCATGTCACGAAGGACACAACAAAGGTATAGCCTTTATTCAATTTGTGGATCCCAATCACGCTATCGCGGCGCGTCAAGCAATGGATGGAAAGGCCCTGTCGGGACGTCTTCTGCACATCTTACCAGCCTCTTCGCGCTTACACTCCCCTTCAGCCAAGATTAGCACACATGAAGGCCGAGACGTCGAAACGTTCCTTCAGCGGAAGAAGGCCAAGCTGTCAGCGCAGGCCGACCAATCCTTCAATTGGGCATCTTTGTACATGGGTGTAAGTGCTTCTGCGAAGCCAGCTTTCTCGTAAGCGGCTGATTACCGTTCTCATCCAGAGTGATGCTGTTGTGACCAGCTTGGCATCGCGGTATGGCTCGTCAAAGGCAGATCTTCTAGATGCGACGGACAGCTCCGCCGCTAGTCGTCTAGCTCTTGCAGAATCGTACATCATCCAGGAAACGAAGGACTACTTTGCTACGGTGAGTGGAATGTTCGTATCCCATACTTGCGGCCAACAATCGTGAACCATTCTTCCTCCTCAGAGCGACATCAACATTGAGGCATTCGACAAACCAGGGCCACGCTCTCTTACGACCCTCCTGCTGAAGAACCTTCCAGCTGGAACTACTCTAGCCACCGTTAAGTCGTTATTGGGTTCCGAGAACGCAATCAATCGTGTCAGAGTTCCGCCTTCCGGGGCGATTGCCGTAGTAGAACTCTGCACATCAAGCGCAGCTGCGAAGGCTGCAAAGTCCCTAGCATACCGTAAACTGGGCAACAGTCTTATCTATGTTGAGCGAGCACCATCCCATATATGGAAAGAGAACATTACGCCAGAAGACGGACATACGAAATCCGCCCATGATCTAAGGGAAGATAGCAAAGATACGGGTGTTTCATCCGGCAACCCCGCACTTTCTTCTTCTCTGTACGTGACCGGCCTCCCTTCACATTGCAGTACTGCTACTTTCAAGAGTGTCTTCCAAAGTCTCCCGGGCTATACCTACGCCACTATTAAGTCTCAGCCGTCTGAACGCGATAGAGGGCACGCGAAGTTATCGGGGTTCGTCGGCTTCACATCATGGGAGCATGCGCAACAAGCAATGAAAGTCATGAATGGACATGTTCTCGAAGGACACGTGCTGTCTATCGTCCCGACTCGGGGTCCCTCGTTAGAACACCTTCCTACCGCAAAGTCAAGCAGCGCTAAACTACTCGTTAAAAATTTGCCTTTTGAGATCAAAAAGCAACAGTTGACCGACCTACTTTCGTATGTCGTTTTCCGATCCTGCTTATTTGTGCATGTATTGACGAGTGACCTAGCAGGGCTTACGGCAAAGTGCAATCACTGAGAATGCCAGTAAATGCCCAAGCGCGAAGTCGCGGCTTCGCCTTTGTCCAATTCGAAACACCGCAAGAAGCAAATGCGGCCCGTCAAGGTCTATCGCATGGGCATATCCTCGGCCGCCACATGATTGTGGAAGAAGCGCAGTAAGGTGTGGACGCAGCAAAACTGTAGCCTGCTCCCGCTACAGCGGCAAGCAGTGAACCATCACGCAATGCGGCTCATTGAGACGCTTCTGGAATGCTGCCGTTATAACCCAGATAACTCTTGCAAGTCAACCCCGCTCGCAAGGGGTTGAGCCGAGGTCATGTGAAGTGCATCAAAGGGGGCCGTGGTGATTGTACTGTCTGTCAATCATTTCATCCGCAGTTGATTGCATTGATCTCTCCTGGATGAAGGAGGCTGCAGGTTCAATTCCACTAGACGAGTATATTGCGCAGTTTCGGTGGGTTCCAAAAAACAAAGTACGATATCACCACCAACCGATGGTTACATATGTCAGCAGATCTGCTAGCAACGCAAAATGCGTCAGACTAGATCACAATGCGATCTGGGTGGCGTAAGGCCTGCATCGTACCTCTGTGCGTCTGGCCGCGTTACAACCGCACCCTTGCAGATTGAGTTCCGCAGGCGCCAAGGATCAGTCAGTTGTCCCGGCGGCTATATTGCGTCGCCGCTCTATTACGTACGGCCTTGCTGGAACGCGCAGGTTCTGCCAAATGTTGATTCCATCGGCCGGGGTGAGGTATGGAGCGAGCGGGTGGAATGGATGATGAACAGAAGGTCTCCTAAGTACTGTCAGGGCATCGTGCGAACACAATATCGACAATATCTTCGAGATTTGAGCTATACAACTTCCGATAGTATCTTTGCGCAATCAATTCGACTTCTGAGGTTAGCGCACAACAGGAAGCAGCCGCTTAATTTGCGATTCAAGCTGTACGTCTCTTTTGGGGGAGGTGTTCGTCGATGCTGCAACATGATCGGAATTTGTGAGCGAACGCGTGAAGTGATACTTTCCTCGCCGAAATCGTAGTTAGAAACTCTGAATGGTTCCGCGAGAGCCATAACAGAATCTATATGGGCATTTACCATCGCCTGTGTTTGGATTGTGTGTCAACCACATGACAGCAATACGTCGAATATCGAGAGCGAGACTGACTGGCACATCATCGTTGACGATAAAACGTAGTTGCCTCGATATGGCTTCACACGCAGTACGGTCGTCCGCGATCGCAGCCAGAAGCATATCCTTGTATAGGTCGGCGAACTCCTGGGAGTAAGCGCGAGAAGCGCCAAAGTCAATGATTTCCAGCTGGTACATGCGTCAGCTGGGCCGCAATATCGAGAATTCATGGTCAATCCAGCTACCTGCATAGATTCCTGATTCCAAAGAAAATTGCTCCAGTTGGGATCAGTTTGCATGAAGCGAAACTCAAACATTTCCTTTAGGCACAGCTTTACGACAAGACTCCCGATCTGTCAAAGCATAGTCAGCATTACCCATATTTAGGCCAACATAACGCAGCTCACATAGTCTCGCAATGGTTGGCTGGCATCCCTTAACGATTTCAGGGGAACCCCGGACATGTAATCCAGTGTCAAGATCCGGCTCGTACTTAGATGTTTGTGGACAGATGGTACCGCGAAGACATTCTCTCTTTCCAGCAGCGACTTGAAGTGCATGCACGAATCTGCTTCACGTATGTAATCACATTCGTCGTGCAATTCTGAAGATAGCACTTTCAGGCTGTTCCCAAGAAACAACCCAGGCGGTAGTATAAAGGACATCGTTAAAAGACTCTTGAGGTAGCCTATGTCAGCATTTATTGAATCAGCGATGCCAGGAAACTGGACTTTGACCGCGACCTGGGTTCCATCGTTTAGGGTCGCCTTATGCACTTGTCCTATGGAAGCTGCAGCAATTGGCTCTTGATCAAAGAGGGCGAAGTTATCCCGCCACTGTGGACCCAACTCTTCGACTAACAATGACTACGCGAGTGACAGTCGTCTAGTTAACTCAAGAGTTCTGTCACGCGTAGCCGGTAAGGTTCGCTGACCTCTGTTTGCCACCAAGGCATATAGTCGGCGGCGTTTTGTACGCGAGAAAGTATGTCGACTACTTCTGGCGGCAGCATTTTCGAGTCTTTTCACACATCAGAGAATCTGCTCAGCAGACAACAGGTGTCGATGATCGGCATCGGACTTACCCTGTATGCTCAGGAACTGCCCCACCTTTAGAGCGGCCCCTCGCATACGGGAAAGGGTGTTCACAATCCTGCGAATATTTGCTTCGGAGAAGTAAAGAGGCGTGGTCCCATGTTTCTGGTTACTGAGCGCAGCCCGTGCTGTCCCGAGCCCTACGCCAATGGCGAGGCCTTCGCAACCACATGCGCAACTCAGTTCGGCTTTGCGCCCCGACGTCTGTCAATAATGTCACGCACCTCCATACTGAAACAATCGCCCGAATCGAGACGACGGAACCGCTGAAGATCTCATCTGTGCTGTCGGCACGACAGATTGGACGGAAGGCGTTGTCACCGGATGGCGCGGTTCACTTCCTTGGGATGCAGTTGGGTGAATAAGTTGATGAAGCGCATCGGTGCCATACGGAATAGACCTGTCTTCGGCTGAAGCGAGACTTTCGTGGCCGTATGGCAGGGCTGAAGGGACATCTCGCAATGCTGCCGCTGCCTCCACGTGTCTGGACCTCGGGCCTGCGGGAGAAACGGGCTTTGCTGGCTCGAATGCTTTGCTCACGACATTCGCCGTGGGTGCTTTGTGCGTGTCATTCCGCCGTACAGGCAGCCTGGAAGACCGAGCAGACCGACGAGCTATCTCGAAGGCTGCCTTACACGCGTCACTCGTGCGCAAAAGACCGCGAATCATACTGTAAAGAGAAAAGCAGCTTGCGAGGTGACTGTCATAGATCGGCCTGATTGAGCTCTCTCGATCAAGAGGCAGCCTCACTGCTGTCTTTGGACCAACACTACACTTTCCACGGCTGCGCTCACGTGTGTTCACGCAAGGTTGCGACTGCTCACCTGCATCCTGCATATGTACAAGTGCAGGCATTAAGGCTTCCCGCTGTACGGCAGCCGCGTCGTTCAAAAGCCTCTGAGCAGCCATGGTATACATTCAACATTGGCACGAGTACGCAAGTGGCGTTAAGGCCCTGCAAGAACACAGTAATGGTCAGGTACATGGTTTTGTCGCAATCCACGTCAGATGGCCCAGTGCTGAGAGTTAACCGTCGAGTAGGTGCGATTCTGCAGCAGATGGCGGCATTCGAAAGGGCTCTTGATACTCAAGGCAACCGACAACGAACGAGTGAGTTTGCGAGCACCGCCCAAGGCAACTCTTGAGCCGAGGATGAGCATGCTGATACGATATCCCACGCCTTGTCTCCCGACTGTTCCTCTCGCATGCATCTTCGACAGTGCTTGCTGTTCCGCACGCGTAGTGCCCTCTACCTCAATCGGTTTCAAGTCCTGATGCACGAAATCATGGCAGGCATGCAAAGCAAAAAACCCATCGTAAATGTGCTTTCCAAAGCTGTGCACGAGCCAGTGGCAGTACAGACTATTCAGCATGCAGGTGAGGGTGCTGAAAGCAACCGGTCGCCGAATCCCCTGGCCAAGAAGAAGAAGAGCAAAAAGAGCAAGAAATGACGGATCACCTGCGTCATTGATGGATTGTTGTGGTGTTATAGGTTGCCTAGGATGCGTGCGGCGATGTGGAAATGAGTACCGGCATGATAGCGAGCTCGATTGCCTTGACTTCTTTCGCCACTCGTCCGAGTGGCCGACGACTGCTTGGCCGTCTGTAGCGATTGTCTCCCGTCCCATCACCTCGCCAACAATGGCGGGTTACGACAGGCGGACGCACGTTTCGTTGGGTCCCGAAACTGTCTCGAATGTGCGCTGAGTTGGCAACTTTGCGTCCGGTGCAAACTGACGATACCCGTACATTGCAGGGCTCTGCAACAGATTTTCCGGGCTACCAGCCAGGCGAGGAGGGGGCATACAGCGAAGATGCGTTCAAGGATGTGAGTTCTCTAGGCCAAGTTTGAGACATCTCAATCCGTTGCTCGTCTGACCGTTGGGAACCTGCTCTTTCTTTGCCTGTCCACTGGTCGACCCCCCGAAAATGTCGATCAGCATCTGCAAGTCATATTGACCAGAATGTCAAAGCTGACACTAGAGCTAGATATTGTTGGGGTGGATGCCTCTGTAGCGAACGCCATTCGGAGAGTCCTTCTGGCTGAAGTAAGTCGCTTCACTTCCAACATCAAATACTTGTCTGCCCGGACCTGAAGACCGTGATCTCTAGGTCCCAACAGTGGCAGTCGAACACGTCTATGTCTGGAACAACACGTCCATCATTCAGGATGAAGTACTGTCACAACGGCTTGGTCTAGTTCCGCTTGCTATAGACCCTAAGAAGGTCGAGTTCAAAAGTTGTGAGACCGCTTCGCCTGCAGGGCACTTTATATGCAGCAGTATCTATCGGAAATTGACGACGCCGCTATATACTTGTCTTCACAGTCGACCAGGACCCAACCGACCTCAATACCATTGTGTTCAGCTTGGTGGTTAAATGCGAACGCAATCGAACAAGTCGGCACGGCGAACGAGATGTCAATAAAGTGTATCACAATACGCATGGTGAGGCCGCCAGTTTGGAAGGGCTCTGTTACACTCAGCAACTTTGCTAACATTTGCGGCGATAAAGTATATTCGTCGGCCTTCAGTTGGCAGGCCAAGGGTATTCAGGAAGAAACGTTTGCAGGTGCCCCTCCGCGACCTGTTCACGATGACATCCTCCTGGCGAAGCTGCGTCCCAACCAGGTGAGAGGTTTCTGGTGACCCTAGGTTGCTGCGCTGAAGCTTATTGTATATACCCCAGGAGATCCTGTTGGAAATGCACTGTGAGAAGGGGATAGGAAAGGATCATGCGAAATGGTCACCAGTCGGTGCGCCTTTGGATTGCTTTTACTACCGAAAAGAAGGCTCCGCTACATTGCGCTAATCATGATTTCCAGCTACTGCTTCATATCGCCTAATGCCTTCAATCAAGATCAAGAAGCCCATACCCTCGGAGCTATGCGAAAAGTTTGCTGGATGCTTTACCCCTGGGGTTATCGCAATAGATGAAGCTTTCGGCGAGAAGACTGTTCGGGTGGTTGACCCCAGGAAGGACACCCTAAGTCGAGAGGTGTATCGGCACCCGGAGTTCCGAGATGCTGTGGACCTTGGCCGCATCCGAGATCATTATATCTGTGAGAGGCAATTGATCTGCCAAGGTTTAGCTAATATTGACCGACCGGCTTTTGCAGTCAATATCGAATCGTGTGGACAATATTCGGTTAGTGAGCTTGTACCGGCGGGTGTGGAGGTCTTATTATCGAAAATACGGGTACTGCAAACAGCATGTAATGCCCTGTAATATCAGATTTCTGGATTCACCAATGTTTTCTTCGCAAACGTTTCGGAAGAGCTCGAGAAAGGTAATCTTCTTGCAAATGTAATCCAGTGGAGCAGCACCGACTGGTAAAGTGCGGAACAGTCCGATGGCCATCAATACGTAGTACGACCGTTAGATGAGTACCCCTATGCCCGGTTCTCTGCATTGTTCGCCTTAGGGTGGGGCACGTTGGACAGGGGATTTGCCCGGTCTCAGGCTGAACGGCATATACAGTGATAGCAGTTATATAGTGCGCCGTCTCAATCGGAACCTTAGCGGGATGCTTACAACTGTGTGCCAACTTAGAAAGCCGCGTCGCTTGGGGAAGAGCTTCCCGGGAAGATGTCCAGGAATAGCAAGAGAATAGATCAAGGGTGACGTGTTGTATATATTCTCACGAGTATTATGCTAGACGAAAGCTGAATAAGAAAACCTAAGTAGGCGAACTAGAAGGAAGTCCCGTTCCAGTTTTTAACACCTAAGTCACGGAGTCCTGGCAATTTTGTGTGTTACAGCGGAGACCGTCTGGAATTATACGGTTTTCTATAAACGCAGAGGTGTTCCGATCGGTATGACACCGGAAAATGTGTCGACGGAGGCTCGAATCGCGATAGAAAGATTGGCCACAAGACCTGATCTTGCAAGCATGTGGCCGCCTACCTGTGGGGTACCGTATTTCATTGATTGCGCGTATAGGAGCGGTGCTCGTGCTTACCGGAATGCACGCGGCCATGCCTTGCAAGAGAACTCGGATCCGCAAAATTTCTGCCACATTGCTGGCACTGGTAGGGTTTCTCGCCAGTACTGAAGTTTTGCAAGGAAGTCCCGATCATTGTAAAGCCTGTATGTCGGACTTACTGTATTGCCCAAACAACACACTTACTGTATTCTTTCGTGAACCGTCAAGGCAGCCTTCTGTATGAAGGATTTCCCACACCCGACATGAGAGCACTGGTGAACCCTGCGAGCGTGCGAGATCAAGTTAAGCGTATATCCGGGTTCATTTACAAGTGGTTTTCACCTTTCATTCGAATGAATCTTCAGGTGGCGGTTCAGGTCGGACCGTCTCGCGAAGCACTTCCCACAGCTTGTATCGGTACAGCCGTGCATCTTAAAGGGCGAAACAGATCTTGGTGTTCTGGAAACAAGGGCATGCTATGAAACCATGGCTATACTTGGCTTCCCATCGCGTTCCGACCATACAAGCGGACATGCAACGCTTATTGTTGATCGAGCCTATGCGATTTTCTCATTGTTTGAGCGAGGCGTAAGAAATGGGCCTTTCGCCTTGCTCGATTTGTAAGCCTTTGCGGAGCAATGAGCAGTGAAGCTTCTGTTTCCGACCGTCGTCCGGCTCGACCGATTCCTGACATCCAAATTTCGGCCCCATGTCACTCTCGTATGATAATGATCTGCCTGCATGTGTATACCTGCCTTGAACGATACATCATACGTCTTTCTTCACAATGTCCCTCTACTTGTCCCATTTCACGCACTTTACCCTGTTTACCACGCGGCCCGTAGTCTTTCAGGACTTGATGCTATTTCCACCACTCCACCTCGTTCCATCACACTTTCGTTAACACATTGCCTTGCCATTGGCAGCCGTGCCATACAGTCTCGATAGGGTTGCTAGATATATATACATACATATATACTGATGCTGGCAGGCTGTGACTCAGTTCTATACCGTTAGAAAATGATTGAAGCCGTTTGAGCGGACAGGCAGCTACCAGTCAAGATTGACGCGGGCAGACACATTACTCGCCGCGATCTAGTGTAGTTGCGGCTTGACGTACATACTGCGGTTCAAGGTAGGCGGTGGTAGTCTTAGTGTCGGCTGACTTAGATGCTACAGACCCTGCAGTTGCAGATGGGAGCAGCGTTAAATATACAGTTCATAACCTGACACCTGCTTGCTTGCAGATCATGTTATACATATTACAAACGCTTTGCCTGGCTTGCCTGCCGAATAATCGTTGCCCTTCACACCCTCCTCGAAATTCACAGCTAAGAATCCTGTACAGTTTACGCGAAGTCTTCCTAGGGCAAGTCAGGAACCTGCGCAAAGGCCTCCAGGGTGTAACGTATGCAGCTTACTAGGCCCTCCTGAGAACGCAGCTTGATTTTTACATGTATACTTGCATGCTAGGGCCCAGACCTACATACCTCAGTATTCCTGCTGGCAATCGGGTCGAAGCCAGTCCATTTCCTAGCATCGGTAGGGCACGCCTTACTTCTGGGCCCGAGACTCATCTTGGCCACGTGGTGTGATGCTCATTCCAGTCTGCACCTCGATCCAAGGCGCGACACGGGACGCGGCGTTTTGTGTGCTCTGAGCTCCGCGAGAGGCGAATTCCGCGGCTTTGCTCCGGAGGTGTCCAAATGTATTAAGCAATCGTACTTGGGCATTGTATAGTGCCGGGGTATGGGTCTGCTCGAGCGATGCTGTGTAGGCGGTGATGTTGCTGAAGTGTCTGGGGAGGAAGTAGGCGGCGGAAGCGACAAGAAAGGTGGGCGGAGTCACGATACGGAGAGGTAGCATTTTGTTCCGAGTAAGGATACTGCCGAAAAGTGTAGAAATGCCAACACTACCAGAGGGGTAGTAATGATCAAGTGGATCGGCGAGGAGCGGTAGATGTATGACCAAAGCATGTAGTTGAGTGTTGTGCAGAAGGGTGTGGAGAATAATGCACGTCAGTAAAGGCGCTACGGCAGTCTCGACTATCCGATGATGATTGGCGCTGCCTGCCATGAGCGAGAACCAGTGTACATCTAGGGCTCGCGCAGCTCCGCAGGCAGTAACGGTACTTTAAGCGCTCCCAGCCGCTCGTATTGCTAGGAAACTATCCTAGCGGAGAAGACAGAACTCACTAGAATGCTCCCGGAGTAAGAGGCTCATCCCTTGCGCGGAGAGTGCCCAATTCGTCTATGGGGATGCGAAGCGTCAACATAATGCAACACTGGCAGCTGAAGTTGAGATTGAAGCGGCCACGGGGCGTAGCAACTTACGCTCTAGCTTATGCTCAGCGCCAATCCATTGATCCGAGGCCAGACGTGCACGCTGGGAAAGGTTGCCGTATGCAGATTGCGCTGCTTTGCGGACCGATGTGATCTGGAGTTGGAGAGCGGACGGAGCTTCTGGAACGAGCAGTACTGGAGCAGCAGGACCGTCGTAGATGGAGAGCTGCGTGAATCATACGAACAGTCATGAGGTCACGTACGTTTGGCATCAGTGACAGTAGTCAGCTTTGCACTTGTTGCAAGGCACTGCTAATAGCCCGGCACGAGAGAAGGAGAGATGAGCTCACCCTGCTCGACGAAGCGGTTTGTGCCTGCTTGCTGCTGCCTGCCTCTGTCATTGTCGGTCGTCGGGTCTTTTGCGTGGTGTGTCTGCAGTGAACGAGATGCCGGGAACTCGACACAAGGCCACGATTGAGAGGCGATCGCAGTCTTGTCCTTGAGGGTGCAGGGGAGTTGCATTGCACTGATTCGCTATCCATCCGTACAAATGCTTGTATCCTGTTGCTGCGCTGGATACTAGCGAAATCTGGAATCGCTAGCCATATTCCAGCATGTCTGGTGAAGACATATGCTTTTCGGCAGCGGCGAGGTCGAGGGGACTGCAGCATTCAAGGACGATGCATTGTAGTAATGAACTACAAGACCTATCAGCATGGGGCGACTCTAATCTATTCTGTAATCTGTGAACGGATGCTCTCGAACTTGTGCATGTTGCTCCGTCTCATCCTGTACCATAAGCCTGGAGAGTATGCCTAGTCGATCATACTGTCTATGACTTGAATCGCCCTCCAAGCTCTGACACTGCTGCTGCCCGTGGCAGACTGCTCTGAGAGAGTACATGTGATAGACTACTCGGATAGGGTACAGTCTCTGACGTGCTCTCGAAAGTCGTAGCTGCAAAATGTACTGCAGTAAAGCATCTCCAATCTGGACAGTGGTGTCTCGACACGTTGGGCACTCGCCGCCATTGCCTGCTTTGACCCGCGGCAACTAGCAACCCAGCAAGCAGACGAGGGGACCTGTTCACTGCAGCAACGAGGCACTAGCTCTCGCGACTAGGATCTCCGCCCTGGCTGTCGCTGCCAGATACACGGGCCGCGAGCACCTCCCCTTGACACGCGTGGTCAACAGCGACAAGTATATAGCAGGCGGCACAGCATAGAATGATTGCGTGAGAACACTCAGCTCCAGCCTCACAAGATCATTACTACCACTACACGCAATATTGCTACATAAGCGATACGTAGCACGGCTGTGATTTGCGAGATTCAACGCGTCCGGTGAACAGAGTCAGAGCCCAGTGCATCCACCAGGCGGGATCTCCAAGATATAGGCATTTGCACAAGCCCCCGACAACATACTTCTGAACGGCTCTGGATTCTATCCTCTGAACCACATCCCAAGATGGCCTCGTGGAATGGCTCTTCGCTCACTCCCTCGCGACCAGCGCCTCCAGTCCCAGGCGGATCCAGCAGTGGCCTGCGCCCGCTCCTCACCTCAGCGCATTCGTCGTCTTCCTTTGCAAACGGATCGAGCGCGTCATTGAACCGCGGTATAGACAGTATCAATCTTTCGAAAGGCCCCAACTCGGCTGCAGGTCCGTCTGGCGCTAGCCATCATGGGGGATCTTCGAGCCGCACCAGCAGTCTATTCAGTCACAATTCAAATCCGAGTGTCGGCGGAGGCGCCGGGAACATATTACGCGAAGGACAGGTATCTATCAAGGAAGATGGTATCCGCAGCATGTTTTTCAGCAAACGTTGGGCTCTGCTCCGACAGAATGCACTGACCTTCCACAAGAACAGAGAGGTAAGCTCAGATATAAACCATGGTAAAGACCGCCGGGCTACTAGCACGACCGTCTACATAAACTCGCATCTGATGTTTATTCAATTCCGCCGTTCCGTCTTCCACTCCCGCCCGACGTCGCGCATTCCGCCAAATTGATGTAGAGTCTGCACTCGACCTCCTCATTCATCAATCTTCGCGACGTTGATGCAGTGTCCAGGACCGATCTCAAACCCTACTGTATCGAGATCGGCTGTAAAGACAAGACTACCTATGTTGTATGTCGAGCGCCCTGACAATGATACTCTAAATGACTTCGCCTAGGGCTGACCCCGCCAAACCTGTAGTCGTTCAAGAATGACGAAGAACTGTACGCCTGGATGGACGACATCTATAACAACTCCCCGCTGGGGTCATCTGGACCAACGAACTTCGTGCATCAAGTCCATGTCGGCTTCGATCCTGTCTCGGGAGCCTTTACCGGTCTGCCAGAGCAGTGGACCCGCTTGCTCACCTCGAGTGCTATCACGAAGGAAGACTACGCCAGAAATCCACAAGCTGTACTTGATGTTCTCGAATTCTACACCGAGAATCAGAAGCGAGGTGACTGGAGTGCTACCGCATCTGCTACGATGCCAGACTATATCGGCGGTCTCAAAGCATCAAGTTCTACGTCTTCGACCTCGAATGTAGTGCCCACTGTAACGCGTTTCGAGGCCGGGACGGGGCTTGCTGGTAGCCAAGCTTCAGCCTCCGGAGCGTCACAACACATGTCGCGTGATGGCTCCAATGCTTCCACATCGTCCACAAGTAATTTGATGCCACAGTACCCGCAGATGTCTGCCAAATCGCCCGGACCTACCACACCAAGCGGCATGAGCCGACGCAGCCCGGATGATTACCTGGCAGCGTCGCAACGTAGCGAAAGCTCCTCTTCAGTCAATACAGGCCCCCATGCAGTCCGAAAGCCGCCTTATCCTGCCACCAACACCCCGCCTGCTACAAGCATCAGACCGGCACCTCCTCCGCCTACGGTGGCGCCTGTAAAATCGTTGCCTTCCGCCCCGGTACAGACACACGGATCGGGTCTTAAGCCTCTTGTCTCTCAGGCGTCACAGCGCCCAGAGGAGTCTCGTCCACAGCTTAGTAGTTCGGCTCAAGATCCTTCGCGTTCTGCTCCGGCGGTTGCGCGACCTGCACCCCCACCACCTGCACCACCCACCAATCAAGCAAAGACAGCTGCCAGCGCGCCCATCACGAAGCCCCTTCCCTCTCCAGATAATGCGCACCATCAACAGACCCTGCAAGCGCTGTCAAAACCACAGCCAGCTAAGCAACCGGCGGTTCAAAATGGCGAGCGTCGGATCTCCACGATGACTGAAGCGCAAATCACAGCAAAATTGCGTAGTGTTGTATCGCCTCAGGATCCTTCTAAACTATACGCAAAGATTAAGAAAGTTGGCCAAGGCGCGTCTGGTTCCGTTTACGTAGCGAAAACGCTCGAGACTGGCGTGAAAGTCGCCATTAAGCAAATGGATCTTTCCGCCCAACCAAGGAAGGAGCTCATTGTCAATGAGATTCTAGTCATGAAAGATAGCAAGCATCCAAATATTGTCAACTTCTTAGACAGCTTCCTGGTCAAGAACACTGAACTCTGGGTTGTAATGGAGTATATGGAAGGTGGAGCATTGACGGATGTTATCGATAACAACTCGCTCGAAGAAGAGCAAATATCTGCTATATGCTTCGAGGTTAGCAGAATTCATGTTCCCCATGAGCATGTCAGATTGACAATGTTTTCCCCTTGTTTAGACCTGCAAGGGCCTTCAGCACCTTCACAATCAACACATAATTCATCGCGACATCAAATCAGATAATGTTCTTCTAGATTCTCAGGGACACGTGAAGATCAGTGAGCCATAGTTCCTCAATTTCCATTCAGTCGTCCTCTTAGACGCACACGCTGATCACTCACTTTTCCCCAGCCGATTTCGGTTTCTGCGCTAAGCTGACTGACCAAAAATCCAAGCGAGCCACTATGGTTGGCACGCCATACTGGATGGCCCCGGAGGTTGTAAAGCAGAAAGAATACGGCGCCAAGGTTGACATCTGGTCGTTAGGTAAGCCTTCCTGTCCGGCTCGTACGTGCAATGTTGCTAATTGTCTTTGTTCGACAGGTATCATGGCAATCGAAATGATTGAGAATGAGCCGCCCTACCTGGATGAAGAGCCGCTCAAGGCTTTGTACCTGATTGCCACCAACGGCACGCCCACACTGAAGCGCCCGGAGAAACTCAGTAAGGAACTCAAAAGCTTCCTCGCCGTCTGCCTTTGCGTAGACGTAAAAAGTCGTGCAACAGCCGACGAGCTGGTGCAAGTGCGTTCTCCTTGTCTTCTGTTTTCATCGGTTGTTCCCAATTCACTAACAAGGTCTGTTGTAGCACGAATTCCTCGCGAAGGCGGCTTCCTTATCGGCCCTTGCGCCGTTACTGCGGTTCAAAAATCCAAGCCGCAGCTGAATGGCTTTCTCCGTCACAAAGCGACTCCGTGTATCCTTTCAGCCTGCAACAATGCTCTGTTACATCTGTCGCGTGCCTTTGCGGCACCTAATCGTCTTCCGGTCTGTCCGGCAGTGAAGGTGGATGTCTACCGCCTACTGCCACTATATTGTAGCAGAATGTATGTCGATGATTTCGGCAATATGATTACAGTAATGCGGGTGTATGTTCCGGACACCAGCTCCGTTGAGCACTCGCCTACCCACGTAGACTGCATGCGGCCTTACACAATGTTGGGTAATACTACTATTGCCTCGCCAAGCTTGCGCAATATAGCGGATACTCGAGAGCAAGCCTGGACTTACACTATATCCGTTGTCCGCATTTCTGAACGCCTATTTCAGCTCATTGTCCGCGTCCACCGTCTGGTCAATAATATCCATTACAGCTTTCGACCTTGGCTTGATGATGCATTGGAAGTCCATTGGAGGAGGAGAGGCTAAAAAGGCCCCCCAATCCATCGGATCCAGGCTGGGCAGTACTTTATTGCCCTGTGCGTCCACAGGAGCTTCGACATCGAAGGACCATAGGAAGCTCGCTAGAACTGCAAAGGTATGAAATACATTAGCCTGCATTCCTTGTGCAGTTTGAGGCTATTGGTTACCCAGGAACAAAGTCTGCTCGGCAAAGTGCATGCCTAGGCACTTCCGGCTCCCACTGCAGATGTGTTAGCAAGTTCCACCCCTCGAAATTGGGCGTGATCTGTCGAGACTCACAAGCCAAAGCCCGAATGTGGGAGGGTGTTAAGCTTGCCGTTCTCGTCCAAGAATCTCTCGGGTTTGAACATCAGAGGATCAGGGTAGAGCTCTTCATCTTCGTGAATATGCTGAGAGAGGGCGAAGATAGTGGCGCCCTTGGGGATAAGGTAGCCGGCATAAACATCGTCCTCCAAAACAGCATGTGGAATTGCCACAGGAGCGACAGTATGCCACCTGAACGTCTCTCTAACCATCGCTGTGATGTAGGGAATGCGGTGGATATCCTCAAAGGTGGGCAGTCGGTCACGGCCGATGGCTTCATCTACGACTTGCTGAGCTTTGCGCAGAACATCGGGGAAATACATGAATATGATGAAGAACACGACCGACGTAGCTGAGAGTGTGTCGGTTCCTGCGTCCACGATAGCGGAGCTGATTGTGGTACCTTCATTTTCTGTGATCTGGTGCATGTGATTTCGCATGAGTGTACGGACAAGACTGGGATGGACCTCATCCTCGTCCTTTCGTGCCTTGACCATATCCCATAGCTCCTGATAAAGCGCGTTGACTTCCTTCCTCCATGTCAAGGCTTTACGTTTCCATCCCATACCAGGTAGCCAGGCTGGAAGTTTTTTCAGAATGGGTAGATAATCAACAATAAACCGACCCTGGATTTGCGCTGTGAACTGATTGTCAGTAGCAGCATTGATTCTTGCGATGATTGGATTGTCAAGGTCCGCTATAGAGCTATGTGCAAAGGTGGTTCCGAGCATGACGTTGATCGTAAAGCATTTGATAGCAGTAACGAATCTTTCGGGCTGGCGAGCAATTCTATGGAGAAGTAGGTGGACTTCAGGAGTTTCCGCTGGATGTGCCCAGTCTTGCAATGCATTAGCACGTAAGCGTTCGCCCAAAATCTTCCTGTGTTTCTTGTGCGTGTCGTGCTTAGTACGCGAAGTACCGATGTACCAACCGTTCTGCGTGACAAAATCCTGCGCGACTACCAATTCTGGCCTATCGCCATAATTTGTCATTCTCTTTTGCAGCAGATTCTCTGCATGTTCCATTTTACCGAGGAGGATAACAGGATTGCCCATGACCCAGTACATGACGATGTCGCCTGTAAAGGTGCTGCGTGTAAGTAGTCTATCCTCTCATTTTGTTGAGAGTCTCCGCGAAGAGAGCAGGAAATGCGATATCGCCTTGAATTACAAGAGCGCACAGCATTATAAGTGAGCTATGCCCTTTTCTTCTGCCGAAGCCTTGTGCTCTTCCGACAGTGCGGGGTCTTTATATGTGTGCCCCGGAGAACAAATGCGACACATACACACAGAGACTTACCATACTCTCTAGCCCATTTGCCGTATGTAATCCAAGGCCTCTCCTGATTAATGTCGAGTAGACTGCCGATAAGAGGCAAGCCTTTCGGGCCAGGCGGATAATGTGGCTTTGGCCGGGTATAAATATATAGCGCAATAGCAAAGACGAGCGCTACAGCAGTCGCGAGAGGTAGTGGAATATCTTTAGGGTCCATGTTTAGAAGAGTACCTTGGTTAGCGTACGACGTTTCCCAGGCCGGAAGGGAAAGGGTGGAGAAAGCCCGCTGCCATCGTGATTCCCCACTGCTGACCGGTCCCGATTGAACACCATTGGTAAGTAGTGCTTTTGCAGCAGGCTTGCCGAGTGACCCGATGGCTATGATAAAGCTCAAGCTTGGCTAGATACCGGCCGCGGCATTGCGATGCCGATAACGCTGATCGGACGGCTGGGTCCTGTGAAAAAGGATTCTATCGGCCGCTACCGATAGGGCAATAATGGAGATGGGCCAGATACCCGATAAACCCGCAGTTTAGACTAGATGGGCGAAAGGTTGCGAATTGCGCGAAGCCTGCCAGTAATCTAATCACCAACCCTACAGCACAGAACTTTAGCTGAGGACCTTTTTTGAACTGGAACCTACACACACGTTTAGCGGCACAGCCATGTCCGGTCCCCGATATCCAGCTATCCCTCCTGAGAAGCTTACAGCCGAGCAGAAGGTATTCCATGATGCTATGGAGGATAAAATACAAAATGGCATGGGCTCTACGTGGGTTTGGCACTTGACCCTGTACTGCATCCAAACTAGTGCAAAGCGCTGACGGTTTTGGGTGGACTTTTGAAGCTTCACTCTGATCGGGAAGGATGGAGGTCTATTGGGACCACTCAGTATCATGATGTACACGCCTCAATACTCACCGCATGTCATGTCACTCAACAAGGAAGTATTATCCCTTCCACACCTTGAACCTGCCGTGACAGAAGTGGCCATTCTAGCTACACAAGCCCACTACACCGGCAGTTTCGGAGGCTTCTTAACATACTCTCACTCGAGAATCACAGCAGCAAAAGGGTTGTTAAGCGAAGAGCAAATGAGGAAGATTTCAGAGGGCGAGAAACCTTCTGGATTGTCAGACAAGGAAGGTGTTGCATACGATCTTGCGGCCAGACTGGTGAAAGGTGGCAAACCCCTCGAACAGGATTTATGGGAACGGGCGAATAAAATTCTCGGAAGAGATCAAACGGTTCAGGTTATACAGCTGGTAGCCTACTATAGCTTGCACGGTGTTACTCTCAATGCTGGAATTATCGGAGCACCCGAAGGGGAGAGTATTTGGAGTACCTAGCTTGTATGGAAAGACCTATGCCATCTAGTCAGGCTCAAGCTATCACTACAGATTAGTCTCGCCTGAATACTCAGTGTGCTTCCGGCTTTCCCTAGATTGAGGCACACATCAATAATCAATGCACACCCATCAAATACAATTCTCATGCTGTTTCCATCAACGAGATAACCTTGTTTGGTGGTAGCATTTCAACTTCCCGCGTAGATGCGATTCTAGTTTGCTCGGATCAGCATTAGGCATGTCCCCCTGTTGATACTCCTCATGCGTTCAACTCTTGTAAGTTTATCATGCCGTCTTTATGAAGCACCCGCCAGGATTTTCTGAGTAGCGTTGGCAAACCAACCGCCACATTGTAAAAGGGTTGAAACAACTTCATACGTGAAGAGCTGATAACGCAATCTTCTCGAGAGCAGGAAGATGCCTAGTCGAAACCCTGGTTATTTCACTGCGTTTGGTCGGAGATTCGACAAATTCGGGAGCAGTCTGTCCTACATTCTTTGATTGCTCATTATCCGAACAGACGCATTTGTGCTTTTGCCGCATTTTCAGAAGGTAAATCCGGTTAATGGTACTATTTTTGGAGGAAATATAAGCTATAAAGGTAACCAAAGGTAAGGAAGGCTCTCGACGCACTTTCAGCTTATCCTCTCGGCCATGATCAGGTCAATTGCACGTCGTATGGAGTTTAGGTCGCTCAAAATCGACACGCTGTAGGAAAGGCAGAGTGTGACATTAACCCTTGAGCTTCATCTCTTTGCACCAGGACGATATTCAAATGCAATAGTGTGCAAACTCTGAAAAAAAAAGACCCCAAAAAAGACTTACTGTCCGTTGTGACTCTCAAGGTGACCGATCTGATGTTGTCGCCAAACTTCAGGTAAAGCGGAAGCAGATTCATGCAAAATAATGCCGTCTCCTTCTCCGAAGAGTAATCTATCGTATTTTCCATCCAAGATGTCTTGCTCTCCATTCACAAGACACCCTTTGACGGTTGCCGTTTTCGTCGATGAGATGAGAACCATAGGAGGATAGCTGGATGTTTTCTTGCGATCGTAAAGGCTTGTCAACTCCTCCCTGAATACCTTTACTTTGGATAATGTTCCTTCAAGGTAGGTGAAGATTCGCTCATCCGAGACCTCTGGTAGTTTGTGATCATCATTATTGTCGCTTCTTGCGATTCCCCGGGTTCCCTTGCTTGCATGAGTACTCGTTTCCCCTAGCTGCTGGACGCCAGTTGGAGCCATCCCTCCCGAGTCTGCTTGTGTTGCCTCTTCGCGCGCTTCTTCGCGCGCAGGTGAAGCTTCGCCAAGGTGTACAGTCATAGGAGAGAAGCCATATCTTGCCCATTCCTTTGCATCCAGAAAATTGACTGGATGAAGTTGACCGTCGGCATTATAAAAGCATGCATTATTGGATGGCAAAAGGTAGAAAGAAGAGCGGAAAGCTATGTATAATCGCCCAAAAAGTTAGATCTGTAACGATAAAGATCGTAACCAAGATTGTAAAATGCTTACAGAAGACCGTGCTGGGAGAACATATGTCTTTATTCATGAGAATTGAATCACCGTGCTTGAAAGGCTGTAGGATATTTGGTGTGCCATTGAAGGGAGGAGAGCCAAAAATAATGCCTTTGAAGATTCTAGGATCCGCTGCCCGAGCTAGAGCATGTAAAGCTACGAGTCCGCCCATAGAATGCGCAATGACGAGAGTCGACTGTCCATTTTCGATTTTGAGGTTTTCGAGATAGGTGACAAGCTCAGCTCTGTAGGGTACGAAGAGGAAAAGTAGTGAGATGACAATTTTCACGCATGTGGGGTGTGGATGGTTGGTTTCATATTGATCTCTCCCAGTTGCAACTGGAGCTGGGCAAAAGAGTGGCTTACGAACTGAGATCCAAATTCCGTCTCCAATCGTAACCCCAACTATGAAAATGGATCTGTCCATCTTTATCCATCTGTTTCAGGCGGTCTTTCAGTCTCTTGCCCAGGTCAACAAAACCAGCGATAGCAGCTAGACTCTTTCCCGGTACGACCGTCTGAGTTGCTAGAAAATGGGCCATGTGGCACGTGAATAGGAGGGTTATTGTGCTTCAGCAATCTATATACGACCAATACTTGAATTGGACTCCGAGTCTCACTTTGCAATTCATCCTCTTCTGTCAATCCGATAGCGAGCTCTGCTTTTCTAACATTCAATCCTACTCTCAGAGGGGCCCATAACCTCCTACCAGTCCTTGCATCTCGTAATATAGAACCTCTATAGCCTCCGAGCATCAACACATTCAATCCCTTCAATTTATTGAAGCTGTCGCTTTTGTCTCCTGTCAATAAAGCACCCGCCTTTTGATGATGAGTGGTCATATTTTCATCATCTTTAGTGTTTAATCGTGTTCTGGCATGTTGTGGGATATCCAGATGTAGGTCTCCCGGGTACCATCTTGGGGTAGATGTAGCAGCAGAATCGTTACCGAGAACGGGAGATTCAGAGAAGAGGTTCGATTGTCCTAGACCAGACATGCATGGTATAGTAGGTAATGGGGGCAATAAATTCCGAGGGGAAGGAAAGTAAAAAGTATCCCTCAGAGCATGAAAAGCTGTATTTTCTCGATGGTGGGTAGGAGCGATTGATAGACCGGATATTATACTGATATCAACACTCGTACTGCGCACATCTTGATGTACCGTATCGCTACTGCCGCCACCAACTGTAGATGCATGATGGCGATTGTTCAATCGCACTATCAACCCAGATGGAGCATTGAGACGTTTCTTCCGGTCATTGCTGCTTGAAGAAGGGGCCCTCTTTTCCGCTTGCGAAGATGTAGATGCAGCTTTACCAGAAGTGCTACCATGGGTATTGGTGACAGCAGTCGTCTTCGTACTACTGTTACTACTGTCACTACTGCTACTGCTGCTGGCGTTATTGTTATTGGTACCATTCCACAAGCGTGAGCTGACATCCGATAGGAGAGCAGCCGGTTTTCCAAGCATTGGAGAGAGAGACTACTTGGGGATGTCGTCGAGGGTTCTATCACATTCAAGGCATATCACGAACTCGGCACAAGGAAAGACCGAGTGTGTGCTATGTCACGACATGACAACGATTGCTGATGAATAGACAGACAAGGTCGCTGTTCATGAGGAAGAAGACTCGGAGAATAGAGCCATTTCCCACTGAGCTACAATTGCGGATGTGCTTACCTGCCAATTTACAGTCAACCCCCACGATCGGTAGCTCAGTGCACGTGACAGGATTCAGACCTGTAACCAATGTACCTGTCCGCACTCCAGCTTACAGTTCATGGTCTGTAGATCTGCTACTAAATAAAAGTCATTAATGCCCTTCCCAATATTTACTCACATCTGGTTTAACATGCTTCCAGCCTTTTGCTTGCCCGAAGAGATAACATCAGAAACAGTTTTTTGCAATATGCCTTACACACATATAAATAGCTACATGTAGAACATGAATGTATGATATCGCATGTATAGACCGCGAGCGTCCGAATGATCAGCGAAAAGGAAATATATACTAATTTAGTAGCATAACTTCATAAAGACCGTTTCAGATAGACGACAAACTCCACGCACACACGATGTCATGCATATTATCGTGATAGGATAGGCTCGTGGCGTCAGCATGTATTGCTCCTTGCGCAAGCATCCGTGCCCCAGGGCAATGAGCGAGACCCTTTGACCGTACTCTGGCAGGTTCCGTCACTCCTTTGGTGAGGGGAGCCCTGTTGGCTTTCATTCGGTCAAGAGAACTTTTGTCACTACGGTGCGAATGACAAAGGGATGGAAGTAAGGAAACAATGCCAAAGACGCCAGGAGAAAGTGAAAGTTCAGATGCTGGCTGTAAATAGCAAAGTCATCAGGAATTCCTGTAGCGAGGCTAAATGCATACTCCCAGAGTTTGCAAGTGGATATCGTCAGACAGGTCCAGAAGGGCAGTCATCATCTCTTTGATTACAGGGCCACTTCGTTTTCGAATTGCCATTGTTTTAACATCTGAGACTCTTGTCGACTAATTGAGATAAAGAGCTACAAAGCAAAACAATGCTTCCACAAGTATACGAAGTAGCTTGGAGATGCAAAAATCTCGGAAGATACGGATGACCAGCGCATCGTCGAGGTTGTGGAAGAGCAGAGCCGTGATTGAGAAAGTTCAACCACTACTTGAGCTTCTTCTTAGGTCTAAGCTGGTTGGTGTGACCGCACTTCTTCTTTCTGCAGTTGACGGCACGAGGAGGTAGACGAGCGTAGCATTTTCGGCAGATCATCTTGTCGCAGTTGTACTTTGAAGCGAGCACCTTCAAGGATGGCTCGATGATTCCTCCACGTAGACGTAGGACGAGCTGTATGCACGTTGACATAGGCAAGGCGAGTTGATGCGTTCGTGGAGTTGATCGTTTTATGAGTCGTCATTCGTGGTTGAGGCATAGTTGAAGAGTCGAGGACACATGTAGCGAGGGATGAGCACGCTCAAGTCAGTCATTGTCCGACACGAGCAAACGCGATACAGTCGATGTAAGCGGAACATACGTGGAGAGTCGACTCCTTCTGGATGTTGTAGTCAGAAAGGGTTCGTCCGTCCTCGAGTTGCTTGCCGGCCTGCAGAGGGGGTAAGCAAAGGGCAGAGGTTAGAAATGTTCCTACGTTCTCCTGTTTTTGCAGGTGAAAACCTCTCCGCAGCAGGCGACTATAGCAACTCACGAAAATCAATCGCTGTTGGTCAGGTGGCTGCAGGTTTGAAAAGAATCGGGTCAGTGAATGCTGGGTACTGTTTCCGCAGAGCAGCGGCATGAGCGCAAGAGACGGCCGTGATAGTGCAGTGGCCGTGACGTGAGTGGAGGCATGCAGCGGTATGGCTGCTTGTTGGGTGGATCCAGGCATATCCATCCCTGCTGATGGATCGCCTGCAGCTCGTTCCTGGTAGCTGCATGCCGCCTCTCCATGCATGCTAGCGTTGTCGGAGGCCGTCCACGTCACGTCCAGCCGCACTATACGAATGCTCTGTCTCCTTGCCTCGCCTTGCTGCTGCTGCTGATTGTGAGATTGGACTGACGATTCCCTCCTTGTCCTGGATCTTGGACTTGACATTGTCGATGGTGTCGGAGGACTCGACCTCGAGGGTGATGGTCTTGCTGCGGGGGTAAGTGGATCAGCAAGGTGTGATGTGTGCATGTTGATGCTTCCATCTCTCCGGCTGCCAGTCCCATCATCCTCCAAATTCATCCACCACTGGCCTGATGGGACGGGCAATCGAATCGACCTGGCATTCATGAGGACGGTCCACTAACCCCGTGAGGGTCTTGACGAAGCTGTGCAAGGAGAAGCAGTCAGCCGGTGTCCAGACTACGTGTGTCGGTGCTCCTACATCTGCATCGTGCTGGAATTCGTGTCGATGGTCGAGCTGAGCGATGGATGCCTGAGCCAGACGCTGGCCTGTGTGCTGCTGCAGCGAACTTGGTGGCGACCCGGGCTGCCTGCTTCTGCCTGCGGAATCCTGGCGGGCGTTCTCGCTGTGCGTGTGGCCGGTGATCGCCTCTCTGCCGCTGCCTTCGTTGCTGTGCTGGAAACAGGGAGAGTTAGGAAATGGAAGGATTTCCCGCCCAGGCTTGAGGGAAGGCTCACTTCCTCCCTTCTGCCCGCAGCCAGCCAGTTCTCGCACCAGCGATCGAACTTTTGCAGGCGAGGGAACGAGGCAGCAGAGAACAGGCAGGCGGGAGAGCCACAGCGAACAGCGATTGACTCGACGGCACACCGGCAGACTCGTGCATCCAACCCGACTCGACTCACTCCACCGATCCATCAAGACACTGTCGACGAGGTGCAGCTGGTACTTCTAGTCAGGTAGGTCGCACGGAGGATGGATGGATGGCGTGGGCTGGGCCGGTGGAGGTGGCATCGAGTACACCTATGGACATACACACGAACGTGCAGAGGCATGGCAAGGACCATACAGGCGAAGACCATTACGATAACCATCAACACTTCAACAACCAGTCGTGTGCTGCCTACGGCTTTCGTCGTCGCCCCATGGATGGCCGCCGACGAGATCCATCCATGCATCATGCAACCGATGCAATCCATGGACAAGTCTCAGCAACGACATTCAGGACCAATGTTCCTTCCAGCGACCTTGTTCGCTCATCGCGGAGCAATGTCGCCGGGTACAGGCCTTCCCAGCAGCAACACCCCCACCCGACCCAGCTCAACTGCCGGCCAGCCCAGCCCGCCATGTGACTATCGACACAACCGAACAAGGCTGATCTCTCTCCCACTCCACAGCTGCCATCCTTTCCTCTTAAACGAGGACCCATAACTCAATATGCCTAAAGCACCAAGAAAGTACAGCAAGACCACCAAGGTCCCAAGACGTCCCTTTGAGGCTCCCCGACTCGATGCAGAGTTGAAGCTCGCTGGAGAATATGGTCTCCGAAACAAGCGCGAAATCTGGAGAATCGCCCTGACTCTTTCCAAGATCCGTCGTGCTGCCCGTGAACTGTTGAAGTTGGACGACAAGGACCCCAAGCGTCTTTTCGAGGGTAACGCCCTGATTCGGTGCGTTTGCGTTACATGCATGACGATCCTCCTTGCGATTGACTCCAGCTGACATTTGATCTGCTGAACCATGTCATCAGACGACTCGTCAGAATCGGAGTACTGGACGAGACCCGCATGCGTCTCGATTACGTACTCGCTCTCAAAGTAGAAGATTTCATGGAGCGAAGACTCCAGACTCAAGTTTTCAAGTCAGGTCTAGCTAAATCCATCCACCACGCTCGTGTTCTCATCCGTCAACGTCACATCCGAGTTGGCAAGCAAATTGTCAATGTTCCTTCCTTCGTCGTTCGTCTCGACTCGCAAAAGGTGAGGATGACGTGCTCTTTACATTGCATGTGGAAATAGTTGTATTGACCTTTGTTTACTCCCTATTTCCATCAATAGCACATCGACTTCGCACTCACCTCGCCATACGGTGGTGGCCGACCTGGCCGAGCGAAGAGAAAGCGCGCTCGTGCTGCCGCCGCTGGTGGTGGTGAAGATGCCGCTGATGAGGATGACGAATAGATGATTGGATAAACAAAAGAGAAGGAAAGGACGGGCTATACTGCATTTCCACTTTAGCAATTTGATCTAGTTCCCTTCTTCTCCTAAGGTATCATCTTCATCATTCTAGTCCTAGTGCAAAGAAGGAAAATGAGATAGCTTGTGTTTCTACGACTCTTTCTTCCAAAAATCTATAAACCGTCACCTCAGATAACACCCCCTTACCCCTCATCAGGTCGTCGTAATGACTTTTTGCAGGCTTTGCAATGCATCCTTGATCCGGCGTTTTTACAGTAACTACCGAGCACAAATACAGTCTAGGTTCGCTGAAACAACTAACAAAATCCTTTGCTTTGATGTGGGAAGAATCAAAAAATAATCTTTATCTGAATTTGACACTGAATTTGACTATCGTCTGTTCTATGCATGGGGATTTGGTCGGATTGGTCTATCCAGACATAACGATGTGATCCACTAGTTTTGCAACTTTCCCCTTTCGTATATACCGCGTTTCCAAGTCAATCTCAGTTCCCATGGGAGATCTCTGAGGAACAGCTAACTTATTGACATACTGAGCTATTCTGTGCTTTGCCGTGCCTCTGTCACTGTGTTGAAACTGGTTAGCTGCCCAGACCTCGAGGGGAGAGTTCCCCTGCATGATTTTGCAGTGCACAAAATCGATTTGAATCTCAACGTGTCTAATCATTCTTGGACAATCGCAATACAATGGAACTTTGACACAGATATAGAGGATTGCCTACAGTGCGGAACAAAAGAAGGATTACTGATTCTAGTTTTTGTATTCTCTACGTTCCTTACGAGCCGGATGGCTTTTTTAGAAGGGGAGATGCAAAGAGATCGAAGGATCTCCCCGATGCCCGTCCTTCCGAGACGCTTCGCATAGCAAAAAAAAAAACTGACTAGATGTCGCAGTCGATACAGTCCGTGACGCCAACTTCGGCATGCGAAGCAGATGTGCGTGCCTTTTTACGATACTTTATGATAGGGGGTTGCCGTTGACATTGGTCCCCTCGCTTACTCGAAGGTCCTCGATTTTGCCAGTAGAGATATCGTATACCCATCCTGAATAGTGAGATGATGAATGAAAGAGAGTCAAAGGTGAGTACATTGTTTGGACCTGTAGACAACAAGCCTGATGGGAAATTAAAAACGAACCATGGACAGTGAGGTCCTTTCCTGCCCTCCAAGCCTTCTTGACCACAGGGCAGCTAGCAACGTTGCTAACCTGAGCGCATACGTTCTGTTCTACCAACGTACGCATAGCTTTGCTTTGATCTGTCTCTGCTGCAAAACTAGACGAGGTCCGAAGATTTGCAACTGCCAATGCTCGAATGGGGGATAACCAGTTTGAGATAGCTTCCGACCCCTCATCCGTAGCTTCTGTTGCTGCCTGGCGCTGATTGCGGAAAGGTAAGAGGGAAGAAACAACATCAATCGCCCTGATCAAGTCGAGTTTCGAGCCGGAGATGATTTCGTTGTATGCCTACATCTTTCGCACTTGCCAAAGCGGCTTGCACACCTCCGCACATTTGGTGTCCACAGACGATGATATCGGTCACGCCGAGGTGATTGACCGCATAAGCCAGTGCTGCTAGGGCTGACCCGTCTTTCGAAGAGAATGTATTGGCAATGTTACGCTGATTTGCATATGCAGATAAAAGGTCGACGTCCGCCGCATCAGTCGCCGTAAAGTTGCCCAGCCTACAGCAATCCTCACTCACATGAACGAAGAGATCTCCTGGTGCAGCGCCTGTAATAAGCTGAGGGTGACAGCGGCGTCAGATAATGCTCGTTCTTGACATGCATTAGCAGGGACGAGGTTGGCTTGGGTTTGACAGATGTAGCTGACCATTCATTCGTCAACGAGTGAGATTTCCATATCTTGCGACGAATGAATGGTAAAGCTACATTGTCAAACTGGACCATTTTCGATCCCTTGACAACACCCGTTATTGAAAGCTTACTTCGGCTGGCACTCGACTATCGCAGCAGCCAAGCCAGAAAATCGATGGCTTCTGACCTGCGTTATCATTGTTAGATCAGTAGGCATCAAGAAGCGAAGGGGCCGTGAAACAGGCTGCACCTTTCGCAGTTGATGCGAACATTTCTGGATCTGCATCGGCTAGCCATTTCTGACTGTTCTCCCGATCGTTTGACGGAAGGGGGTTTTGTAGGTGTGCAAGGAGAGAGCGCGTGGGCACATCAGTACAACTCATAAAGTCGCAGAATGCGTAATGACTTGACCCACTTTGTAGACAATAGCTCAGCAGGTGTAGGAGCCACACGGGCTGCAGTCCAGCTTCTATCCGGCATTGTTGAGTCGTTATCGCGATGAACTATACGAGCCTTGGTTCCGGTTGCGGTAGAGACAGGATTCGATTCGTCTACAGCTAATTTGCTGGAAACGGAAGCAGTGGTCTGTTGCGTGTTGCCGAACGCCAATGAGTGTGCGCCTGTAGAGCAGTGTCGAGCGTCTTGGTATCTCGCTGCTATCTGACCAGCAAACGGTTGGGGTACCCGGCTACGAGCGAGAGTGCCACTCAAAGTCCGCACGAGCGAGATAGTCCGGCCTGGCATGCACCTGCGAGCAGATCTGAGATGCGGACGGTGCGGTCTGCGAAGACCTATGCTGCTGTTGCTGTCGCTGGTTGTTGCTTCTCCGGCAAGACAGGCGGAAAGGCACCGTGTCGCCATCAGACGGCGCTTTGATCAGAGATTTTACCCGATCGCCCTTGCAGGATGCGGGCTGCCTCGGACATGCATGGATGACCTGCGCCGACCGAATGGCCGCTTTGCAGAGCTGGAGCACATGCGCATTGTGGATGCACGGATTCGAGGCATCAAGGCACCAATGAATGGTACTTTTTGTCGCTCTACCTGCAGAATATCGGAAGTTGCTGAGCACCAGGACTAGGGGTCTTACGCACGTGACCGACCACTTCGGGCCGGAAGTTGAGCCGTCCGCCTCCGACCCAAGGAAAAGCCATGTCTCGCAACGTCAGCACAGTCGTGCAGGATGTATACGCAGTCCAGTCAGGCAGAAGCACGAAGCTGCACACGTCCGAGACGTGAAAGATGCGAAAATATGTCACATTGCAGACGATGAATTAAATGGATGAAACCTAATGCTGGAATGTACTTTTTGAGGCTAGACATCACTGCGGGACGGGGACTGACTTCGTCCAGACGAGGGTGCCGCACACGGTATATATATATTGAACAAGAGAGCCTCTTAGAACTCCGGAACTCCAAGTGTAATACCCTTCTCTGGACCAGCTCCAGCGATGGTGAGGATAGCTTGCATCACACCGCCGAGACCTTCTCCAACGAGACCACCGGCAGCGAAAGCGAAAGCAACGGCTTCGTAATGTTCAGGCTTTCTCTTCTTCCAGAAGTATGCAGCTGTAGCACCAATAGCCATGGCTGCGGAGTAGGTAGTCGCGTTTAAAACCATCGCAAGACCGACCGCCGATGGGTTAGGCACCCAGACCTTGTACTTCGCAGGGCAGTAGTACACCCTGAAGATGATGCACGCTGCTCCGAGGACCGCAAAGACAATTGCTAAAATACCGGCGGTTTGTGGGATGGGTAGTCCTCCTGTTGTAGTGACCACGATGGACACAGCGTACCAAGCTGCAGCGGAAGGAACACTGTACTGGCAGGATTCGGCGTCACGGTCGAGGATGCATGGGGAGGCTTGCGTGAAGAGGATGAAGAAGGCGACCGTAAGGAAGATGGAGCAGAATGCACCAATTAGCTGTGCAAAGTACTGCGTGATGGGTTTGGCGCCAATGAGGTGACCCGTCTTCAAATCTCCGGTCATGTCGGTAGCCTGTGCGGCAGCACCTGCTGCAACCATGCCGGAAAGGAGATTAATTCGCATAGCCTTGACATTCCATCCGGTCACAGGATCGATGCTTTCCGTGTACTTGCCGCGAGTCGCGCCGCCCAGGATGAGCTGAGTAGCTTTCGCGACGGTAGAAACAGGATTGATATCGGTAGCTCCGGCAGAGAGGACTCCGATGAAACAGAAGATAACGGATAGGACGACACCAAGTAGAGATAGGCCAACGTTGACATCAAACGAGACACCTAACACAACGCAGGTGATGACTGAAAGAGCACAGAAGAGGTCAGCAGGCAAGCATTTGGTAGCAACAAACCCGGTCCAAGTGCTTACCGACGGCGACCAGCGACATAGGTGCCCAAATCCATGCAGGTACTTGGTCCTTCTTCGGTGCGGGGTCATAAAGTGGCTGAGCATTGGCGACGATAGGCTCCTTGCCGGAGCGTTTTCGGAAGAAGTTGCGGACTTTGACTACGGCAGGTACGAAACCGGCGCCGATGGTCTTCCATTCGCAAGCGAGTTCAACGAAAGCGGCAACTAACATGACGAGTACTCCGATCCACAGGAGACAGTAACGGGGAGAGGTATCGTTGCCTGATGGATCTTTGGGACTCATGTTGTAGTAGTTGCGGTATGGGAGGGTCGTGTTGTATGCAGCTTGGATGTTGGTTCCACGAGCCTTACCAGTCGCTACCAGAGCAGGTCCGATGATGCCCCATGAGAGGATTGACCCCGCATAGAAAGACCACGAAGCGTTCATTCCAGAAAGAATACCGGCACCCAAGAAAGCAGGGGTTATTTCGAAATACCAACCCCAATTCTCGATGAGCTGGGCCTTGGGAGCACCCCAGGTGGCGATCCAGTAGAAGAAGTGCCAGTCGTAAACGATTCCAGGGATATACGTAGATACGGTCTTCTGAATGAAGCAGCCGAGGAAAGTCCAGAAAAGCCACTTGCCCTTGCGCTTGGCATCCTCCGCACCACTACCGGTAGCGTGTAGCGAGCGGATGGCATACGCCGTAGCGGAAGGGGTAGGGAATACCAGGCGCTGTCGGAGAATGAAGAAAGCGCGGAGAGGGATTGCAAAAGACATGCCGTAGAAAGCGACAGCGAACATATAGCCGATAAGGTGTCCAATGTCATCTGATGGTTTGGGACTGAGGAGGCCGACTTGGTACATGGCAGGGAAACCGGATACAAATAGAATTCCCAGGCCGCCGGCGGCGGTGGCAGCGGTTTGACATGTTACGTTCTCGCGTGGGCCGAAGTTACCAACGCCAACCTGAAGGATCGACAAATGTGAGTACTCGGTTTTAGAGAACGATCACGTGACTTTGGGGATTTAACCGCTTACCCAGGCAGGGAGATTTTTTGGTATAACGCGAGATAGCGGCTTGAGGATGAGGAAACCACCGAGAGCTCCGAGAAGCTGAGGGCCGAAGGTGAAACCAGTCTTCAATCCGAGGTATAGGTTACTTGCTTGCACGACGGCTCCCAGAATGCATCCACTGGTTTGAAGTCAAGTAGCCGTGTGTCAGATCTCGGATGTGGCAAAAAGCGATTTATAGAATATGGAAAGCATTGCTCACACTAAGACAGCTCGCAAAGTAAATTGTGTAGGTTCGTCGGCCACACCCGGGCCAAGATCTAGTGGATCACCCAGCACGTATTTATTATCGACGGACTCGATATCGAGAGTTGTCTGGTTGTAGCCAGTATCTTTCTCCTTGAGGTCGTCCATGTCGCCCTTGTCGGTCGGTAATGTGGAATCGTGCGGGAGTGTGTGCGGTGCGGGGACGACATCGTCGAAGTCAGGATTGGCACCTACAGCCATACGGTCGTGATCCATGGTGGAAATCCTTTGCTGCCTTCTCACTCTTATGGAGCAGAGAAAGACGCAAGCGCAAGTCAAGGAAGAACAAACGATGGGATGGGTCAGGGAGAGACGGAGGAGCGTCAACTGTCAAACTCGGAGACAAGCTCGAGTCATGGGGAGATGATAGGATAATCCAGATGCTTGGTTTGCATTGACTCCGCTTGTCCACACGGAAATTTGATACTTTTAGACGATGGGCATGCGTGCAAAATCTTGTGATAACGACGCCACAGGCCATAGCACGTGCTTCCGCGCGCCGATCCACATGCATTTGGCGTAGCCAGCTCGAAGTGCCGCTACACCAGCACAAATCGCGCAGGCTGGGACAGCATGTGCGTTGTGACACGGAGACCTGCATCCGCGAGGGATTCCAGGCTAAGGATTATCAGCTTGTGATACTTTGCAATAATGCGGGCTTCCGCACAGGCCTTCGCGCGTTGCGACATCGGCTTCCCTCCGGTCAGTCCGAGCCTAGACGGGAGGATGATCGGGAATTGGTGATGCATATCCGGCTGAGGATGCCGGCCTCCCCGGTGCTTCCGCAGGGCATATCGTCTGGGGCCCCACCAAACAGCTCAATGATCTGGCAGGAGAAGCTGGTCCAGATATGATGCATTTGATGAGGGCTGCCTGGGTGCTGTATCGACCCACACCACGGCAGACACCTGGGCCCCGCTTTTCAAGTCCAGTCAGAAAGTCTGCGAGTCAGACAGAGTTCGGCCATGTGCAGGAAACGACTAGTGTGCCGAAGAGCGCCTGAACTGACGGATCTCGCCCATGGTACCCTACTCCACTCGGTACGGCTGCATATGCACACCTGTTATTACAGTCTTAGAAGGCCAAGTCGTCTCGGCCGCCAACTCTCCGTTCTCTGTCAGGGGGGTGATATGCCGGCTTGAGCGACTAGGCTGGTGACTGGGAGGTGTCCCTAATGTTCCAATAGAAACCGTACCCGTCGCTATTGGTGTGTGCTATCATCCAATCTGGTCGGTTTAAACAGAAAGGAACGTCTTTTCGCTCTTACTTAAGCATGACTTTCTATGTACGCATGGCGGTAGGCCATACTGTCGAGATGATAAAAACCTTCAAACGCCCCTGGTGACATTTAGACAGTTCCGACGCGATAACGTTAGGCTCGCGCAAATACGCAATAAACGCGCAGAATTTCTGTACTTGGAATAATTTGACAAGCATGCATATTCAGCTTTTGAATTCGACACAGAACGGTCAGATAGCTATGCGGTCTAATAACAGCTTTTCCATCTTTCGCATCTGCTCCAACGGTACGTCCTTGGCGCCTTACTCAGGCCCTCAATCAGCCTTCTTAGACGCTTGGACACCCTCCTTAGCGTTGTACTTGGCAGCGAGGGCGTCGTAGTCCCGCTTCAGGGACTCGTATTTCTCAGCGCTTGCAGCGTTGCCGCCAGTTGGCTTCTGTGGACAGCAAGACCACGTAAGCCCAAACCAAACGGCCGGAGAATATACGTAGGTAACCTCGCATCTGTACGTACCTGGGCACGGACATTAGCTAGCTCGTCTTGAAGTTTGATAGTGTCGAGCAGAAGGGAGTATACGCGATTCAAGGACAAGGCTAGGAATAGCGTTGATCCGGTGAGGTAGAAATTTCGCCTGTCATAATGCACCACATGAGCAAACTCCGGACCATAGTGTACATTAGATCCAGTCACCCACTCGCTGAGAAACTTTCGAGAGCGCCAATCAGTCTCAGCACGAAGGTCGCCCCGCGTGCCTCTTTCTTTTGCGGCCATTCCTTCATTGTGCACTCGTAGCATATGTTGCAGCGAATCTAGCCATTTCCCCGATTAAGTCAGTACATACACGTATGCCTTCTGAAACCATGCGTAAGGAACACGGAGGGTAGCTCACCGATGAACAGCACAGTCACGAAGCTGCGACAGTCGTAGGTATCAGTTGGAACATACTCGCGCGTCTGCTTAGAATTGACCAGATCTTACATAAATAGGATCTGGTAGCGTTGGGAGCGTAGAGTCTCGGTATTAGCCTCGCACGTCACCTGGCCAACACGCTTGACGTGGAATCACCTTTAGTCCATAGATGGCCCTGGAAACGACAGGATTGTTCGAAAGGAACAAAAACATCTGCTTCTGAAACTTGAAAGGTTTCGGGATCTGTTTTTTGAGTGCTATTGATGTCAGTACGAGTGATTACAGGCGTGTTCATCATGCAGTATCACGCACAACCAGAACGATAAAGAGTGCGAGCTAGAAGAGGCAGGGGCATCAGCAGGACTCATGATCTGTGTATCTAAGCATGCATACCTCGAACGTGACTGTATGCCATAGCAATGAGGGCGTCAATGTCAATCCGGCGTCGATTACAGATGTGCGTCACCAGTCTGTTGTAGACGTTGCAGCGATACTCACGTAGCGCAAACACGAGTTGTAGGTAGAGGGACATGCTGGCTCCTGCTACTTGCGGTTGAGGCTGTTATACGTGGGGCCTGTTAGTATGCTGTCCGATGCAGTTCGGTAGTCAGAAGCAGACGGTCAATTGCCGCCTTTCGGTCGGGAGGTCTGCTGTGGTGAACACGCGATCATGCCAGCAGGCAGGTTGACCACATACTATATACATAGCACAATAGCCAATCAGCTTACAAACTCAACTACCTAGACACATCATAATGGTACGGAACAGCGGGAAATTCGGCAAGCCCAAGCGCGGTGGAGCCAAACGGTGAGCGTTCTGCTATCAGGTCTTCAAGCTGAAAGGATGCGACTGAGGCTCAAATTGTCAGGTTCACCCCGGCGAGAACTCTGCAAGCAGAGGCCAATGAGAAGGAGGGCATGTGGGAGGGAGAGAAGTCTTCAGGGGACGAAGATGAAGATGAGGACGAGGATGGCGAAGAAGGCGAAGAGTCTAGTTCCGAAGACGAGGAGCCCAGTGCTGCAGCCTCTCTGCCTAGGGCTTCCACCTCGACATCCGCTCAAGCTGTTGCGGCGCCTGCAGTTGGACCCGACGGCAAAGACCGGTTTGGCAATGTACCAGAGCTCTCTGCTCGTGATGCTAAGAAAGCTGCAAAACAGCTGAGAGCCCAAAAAGCGCAAGCCGAAAGTGATAGTGACGACGATGACGACGTACTGAACGCAGGCAAGGGCAATGCGAACCTGGCCAAGCAAATGAAAGCATCATCCCTAGGTGGATCGTCAGAGGCCAAGCCCAGCAAGGCCCCCCCTGCTGGTATGAACCGCAAAGAGAGGTAGGTTGATACTTACAGCGTGAGTCTACCAATATGTCCCTGCTGAGCATAATATCCTGCGATAACAGAGAGGAAGCTGCCAAGAAGGCTGCAAGGGAAAAATATCTAGAGGTAGGCGCGACTCATTCCCTGTGCTCCTGCTTCGAAGAACTCACCCACCTGCCCTTACAGCTTCACCGACAGGGGAAAACGACAGAGGCCAAAGCAGATCTTGCTCGCCTCGCTCTCATCCGCAAAGAGAGAGAGGAAGCGGCTGCGCGTAAAGCAGCTGAGAAGGCAGAGCAAGATGCTGCGAAAGACAGAGCACTCAAAGCTAGCGGCAGAAAGCGCTAAGCTTCGCAATCAAAATTCGCTTGGTACCCGTTTAGCGGTCTAGCTGTTGTTGTACACAAAGAACTTGCTATATTTCACACAATTGCGTGGAATCCCTATAAGCGACGCGAGCAATATCGCTGACACTGGTGGTCTGTATGTCAAGCCGCTGCTGACAGAATGCGCACAATGAGCCCGCTGTCCGTCAACAGACCATAAATGCTTGCAACGAGCTGTGGCTGGTAATAGCAATATGATACCTAGCCTTATCGAGTCTCTGGTTATTGGAAAGTCATTGTACATTCGTTGTTTTATTAAACTTCGCCCAAAAAGCCGTTCTATTGCTATTGTGAGCCGTGGGTAGTAAGGAATGGCGTCCACCTCGTCATTGCTGCCACCACCCATTTAAAGATATACTCGACGTCTCGATAGGCTTGAGGAAGAGAAGAAGGCATTAGCTACTGTGAAGGGGCGGCCCGACGCATCTCGACGGGAAGTGCAACCTGACTCACTATACGTTGTTTCGAGAAAGCCAGCCAGTCCGACTCATGAGTGGGGAGCAGACCCATAGAATGACACTTGTAGAGGCCGAGGGCTAATAAAAGGCATTGCGCAAGGCAATGCACTATCTTCTGCAGCGTAAAAGTAGGAGGTTTAACGACAGGATTGAGGCCTTCGGCTGTGGATGCAACAGAGGTTTGTCCAAGATGTTCGAAGGCTGTCCATTCAAGGGCGTGATTAGTCTAGTAGTGGGCCAGCGTGTATGGAACTGTGCAAGCAATGGTGGCGCTTACCCTCATTGACACCCATCATGCCGGTGATCGCGTTCTTGACGAGTTGGTATACTATCATAAGACTGAATATCTGTACGCCGCCACCTGACATGTACACCATAAACCCTTGCATGGGTACGGCCTTTGCTGGTGCAATCGCCAGGTCCCAAGCCTTTTGCGTCCGCAATACCTGCAGGGAGGACTGCTTCTTGGTTATCGCTGAAGCAGCGTCAGCCGACGTAGCAGAAGTCCAAGCTTTGGAGCTACTGTAATCCGAGAATCCTGGAGGTGTTTCCACGCCTTTGCTGTTGTAGCACGATGGGAGTATTTCAGTAATTGCACAGTATAGGACACGGTACCGCAACAACACCATACAGGTCGATTGATCCGACAGCAGGTGCAGGCGGAAGAGCCCAGCGGCCTGGCTCCTGGCCGAACTTCGACATATGGCTTTATCTTGGTGAGGTAAGGTTACTCGTTTCTTGTCGGAAGGCAAGCCTGTCGGCGTGTACAGCAGGTGCAAGTGGCTACGCGATCTTTATGCGTGACAGTATGAACTGAAGTACAGAAGGTATCGCGACTAGTTACGGGGTATTACACAAGTACCGTGTGCACCTCCTGCAAGTGCGGGAAAGCGCTGACTTTTAGAGCGGGGGTTTTCTAGCAGGCTTGCATATGCTACAAATGCGGTGGAGACCGATTGATCCGCTCGCCCAACGCATAGATAGGCTTGTATCCTTCACGGACTTCATAACTCAACGTGGCCAGCCTCCCCGACTCGACCTTGCACATTCGGCGCCTCTGTGTTGCCTGCAGCTGCACTTGCCGTCGTCGTACTGGCTTGCCCTTGGATGTCCTCGAGAGCTTGAAGTGCCTCCAGCCTGGACTTGTTGCGCTTAGATAAGACGCGCAGCGTGTTCTGTCGCTCAGCATCCGTCATCTTGCTCCAGTTCGTTATCCGCGATAAGGTACCTAGAGAATCCAAAAACAAGAGATTCAATCAGCATCGCAAAGTGACTGATAGTAACTTCGCCACCGGTATCTATACGCGACCAGCGCTATCTAGCTCACCATCTTCGTTAACTACAACAGGCCCCAGTTCTACGCTTGCAGAGCCAGATGACATGTCGAGTGTTGTGACGTCGCCTTCCCCCTGGCGCTTATCTTCTAACATAAGCGGAGCTTGATGCGCATTTAAACTTGCATCCGCTGGGGTGGCCGCCATGACTGCAATTGCTTGCAGTAGCAAAGCAACGTGTAGAAGCAAGAAGAGTCCCCGAAGAGTCGGTTTCACTCGGTTGCGAGGCTGTCCCATACAGCGTACGGTCTGCCTTGCCGTTCCTGCTGCGTGTCAGTAAGGAAGGTCAAAAGCCGACCAGCGGCGTGGTTGTGATGTGAAAGCGTAACTTGGTCTTTGCCGCAAGTCAGCGACGACCGTTCGGCTCTGCATACGACTCACTCGACCCAAGCCGGGACACACCTGGTCCTCCACCTCGACTTCGGATCATCGGCAGCTAGCCTCTCCGTCTACTACATTGCTTCATCTGCAAGACCTCCCCTGCTGCCCGCATCAACTGCCAGGAAACAACGATCACGGACTTCTAGCAGGCGTGCATCCGGCTTCTCCAGCCGCTTCGAAGCGATATTTGAGCTTGAACATCAACAGCTTCACAGAGGATCACCCTCTTCGCTCTGTGCCCAAGATGGCTTCGGCATCAGCTTCCATGCTCCGGCGATATCTCATGGGTATGGCCTTGATGATCGACCAAGCTCCTGCCTGCGGATCTGTTGCGGCTGACGAATCTCCCTTCACTTCAATATGCTTCCATGCCTCTCTAGCCTTGCGCAAGAATCCGGTCGACGGTTTCTCCGCGGGACTCGTCGATGATGATAATGTGTATGAATGGGAGGTGCGTAATCGCAACACTCAGCATATGCCGAACTCCCGCTGACGGGGAGTACATCTAGGTCACTATATTTGGGTACGTACTTAGTTCAGCTTATGCGCACGGTCGCAAATGGCTGACTTGAGTTGCTCTGGAACACATTTGCCTACCCTTCGTTTGATTTGTGGCAGCCCGGCCGATACATTATAGTGGGTCAAGCCATCGCACACAGACGCAACCGACCAGGCTGAGAACGGCTATTTCACAGTGAAGGAGGATTTTTCAAAGGTCGAATGTCTTTTCCTCAGGTCTGTTTATGCTCGGTTTCATCTCGCTGCTTTCCTTGCCTGACATCTTTCTGTTTCACAGGAGTTTCCGTTACGGCCGCCAACATTTAAAGTATGCTTTATTTTCGGATATCATTCGCAGTGCTCTCTTGAACTGAGAATCACCCTGCTTTCCCCTATTCAAGTTCACAACGGAGATGTGGCATCCAAACAGTAAGTGTATTATTGCAGAACAGCTTTGTAAGAGCCGTGCTCATCATCCTCGTGTGAAACTTTCAGTCTATCCCGATGGTCGATTATGTATATCAATCCTCCACGAACCGGGCGAGGATCAGTATGGATACGAAACTTCGGGCGAGCGTTGGCTGCCAGTGCACACCATAGAATCCATCGTCAGTGCTGCGAAAACTGTTCTTCTAGAACGCACGACTTCTGACATGAAAAGGTATCACAGATTCTGTCTATAATATCAATGTTATCCGCCGATGTACCCGACACAAGCTCGCCTGCAAATGTAGACGCTGCTAAGCAAGTCCGAGAAGACTTTGAAGGTTATAAGAAGAAGGTCCGCAGGCAGGTACGCAAGAGCGCCGACGAGGCATGGGACTAGCCTTCCATACTGTTCCCTAACCTAGCGCGGTTAAGCACGCAAGAGACATAATCATACATAGTAGGATCCCATAAGCAATATCTTGTAACAACACAGTCAGCCATTCGCATGTTGTCCGATACTCCGCACTTGACGTGAGATGGCAACCCCGTTGGAGGAGAATAAAACTGATTCCGACATTGTAAAACTGACAGCCTACGTCTACCACATCCCAATTCCGCGTAAATTCCAATCTCGAGCTCCTTACAGCATCCTCGGCCCTGTCAAGGCGTTCTGTCTGCAGGCTATCAGCCACGAGCTGATATGTCTCCAACCGGGCCGAGGGGACCCGGGGCCCCTCGTCCCCTTTAGACTGCCCAGTATAGGTGCTGATGGCTACCAGGCTAGTCATTACTATCGTCCACCTGTTACAGTACCTACTTACGAACCCCGTCTCTTCGGTACAATGCGGTAAGCCGCTTTGTATCCATTGAGCCCAGCCTTAGCAAATCCGCCGAATGGTACTCGCGGCCGATAAACCCATTCGGTCATTCTCGCGATAACATCCTCCGATATTCACGAGGCTCTCTCGTTTGAGGCAAGATTGGGCTGAACCGCACTTCATCCGTAGCAACTAAATTTCATAACAAAGCAAGCAACGCGATGCGACCCAAAATCAGTGGTGAATACACAAGTTTCTTTTCATGTCTACTACGGTTTCAAGCAAGAAGTCGCTTCATGATGTATTCAGAAGAACGCCTTGCTGGAGGTTAGCTAGAGTACGACGCCGTGTACGTCCGTCATACTCATGAGTTCGCTTGTGTTTAGCGAGGTTGTCACTGCGAGTGAAGCGGCGTTTGCAGCCGTCTACGTCACAGTGATACGGCTTTTCGCCGGTGTGAGACCTGAGCAAACGATCACAATCAGCTTTCGAGCATGAAGCCGACGAGAGATTGAACAGCCAAGCCTACCTGTTATGTCTACGCTTATGTTCCAGACGCTTGAATACCCAGACGCACCCTTTGAAATCGCAAGGGTACTCCTTTTCAGCGGGTAGATGTCCCTTCGGTCCAGGTAGTGCAGCTCTGGCCTTGGCGGGCGTATTCCTCATAGGTCCACTAGCTTCGCCAAGCAGAGACTTCTTTGTACCGACATAGTAATCTATGACGCTGCCTGAGGGTGGGTGCTGCGTCTTCACAGAAGCCTGTACATGGGCGAGCTCGTTATTGTTCTTGATGGAGTCTGAACCAACAGCAGCCGAAGTGGCAGATTGCGTCAGGTAATATGGCTGGGCGGTTTTGATTGGCGCGACATGTGTAGGTGCACTGCCATCACAATTGTAAGAGGGACCAAGAGGCAAGTATTCGCCTGTCTCGGGCTGCATGGAATCAACGGAACTCGTTTGAGGGCCCAGAGGAAGGTTCCGGAAGGCATGTTCTACAAGCTGATGAGCCTTGAGAATGATGAGGGTTGCGGATTGCTTTGAACAGGTTGCAAGGGAACACTTGAAGGTACCACCCCCGACAAATTCTTCCTCCTGAGCGTTGTGACCACTGATATCCTCTTCGGACCATGCCCTGTCGGTGAACGGGCGGTCAGAAGATTGCTCACGGCAGGGAGAGTAGCCTTGAATGTTCGCCCCTGCTTCATCCCTGACGCAGCCTAGCTGCGAATGTAGGTCCGAAGAGGGCGGAGTCCATTTGTGAAGTGCCGGAGTTTGCGAGGGAACCAGGACGGCGGCATTGTACAACTGTGTTGTCTGCAAGGAAGTCGAGGGCCATGTGGAGAAGTTCGACACATCGGAAGACGTACTGTGGGAGCCAAAGCTGAGATCGGTAGATTGAGAATCCGGTCTAGCCATGTTGTAATCGGGCAGCCCGAAACGGAGGGGTGCACCGAGCCCATTAGAGGTGGTTAAGCAACCCTGCTGAGCATCGACGCAGGTCTTGGCGACAAGGGTGGAATTGATGTAGTCGGGTGCGGTTGGTGCTGCAACCCGAGGCGTGTCGAAGTTCTTGAACCTAGCGTCTCTGCCGTGTGCAGATGCATCATGCAGGGAGAAGAGGACATTGGGCGGGTTGGCCGTGTCCCCTGTGGTCGGGACGTTGACAGAAGCAACGGGCACTGGGCTAACAATGGATGGGAAAGGGTCAGAGGGTGATTGCAGTTTGATTAGATAGTCGAACTCTCCATCTGTGTCTTTGGTGGTCTCTTGGTCGGGTGTGGAGGGTGTAGAGCCTAAGTATGCAGTGCTAGCGAGCGATGAAGTCCGGTCGAGGGGCGACGAGTTGGTTTCTGGAGAAGGATCGGAAGAGAGCGGCATAGGGCAAGGAGCCTTGGAAGAGTCTAGATGGGCGGCTGAGCCAAGCGAACAAGGAGTGCAAGCCATAGCTTGATGCGAACGCCTGCTGCAGGCCTTCGGGATGGTGAGGAAGAAGCCGTCCAACTAACTCAGCGGTACAACACGCGCTAGCGGTGTACTTATCGCTTCACTCACAAGATCTGATGACCACGCAGTTGATCTCACGCGAGGAGAGTAGCTTTCGAGCGTTGTCGATAGCCGGCTGAAGTGAGCATGGGAGGCGATAGAAGGGTGCAAAGAAGACGGACGAAGAAGAAGAAGAGAAGAGCAGAGGCAGAGGAGCGTCCGCAGACCTCTTCAACCGGTCGAGCGCGCTCTCTTTAGCCGGTCTTGGCTCCCTCAGCTTGCATTACCTGGTTGGGGCGATTGGGCCGATGGGAGGGGTAGAGGAGAAAACGCGTCACGCAGGGGGAAAAGGTTCGAGAAGGTTGCCCGTGATGACGGCAGCGAGCGGCCTGCAGGATGGTGCAGCCAGCACAGTGGATGGTCCGAAGGGAGAGAGACAGAGGAAGTTTAGTGCTTGAGGCAGTCGGAGCACTGTGACGTGAAACACTTAAGACGAGCGAGTGTGAGCTGGAGGTCAGCAGGCTGGTGCACTGGCGCGTCTGCAGCATCAATCATGCATTTCCCCCGTTTGTCTATTTCAGCACAATCTGGCATGCGCTCCTCGGCCCCAGCTGGCTGGGAGGCACACTTGGCCGTGACAGGCACCATCCGGACTTGCCTGGTCCATCGTCGTGTAGTGCCGTTCTATACACACCGACAACCGCCTGCATGGCTGGCAGACCTATACCTCATCTCGTCTTGATGCCAGCCAGTCGCTTTCGCACGGCGCTCCATGTACATATTCTTCGCTTTCGATCGAAGATGCGGAAACGGGCTTCAAGCGACATGTACTGCTTCGAGGGGGATCTCTTAGACGGCGAGCAGGTACACACAGATGCGTAGACATGGGTCATCCTGGCCCCACCCTCTGTCAATAGCCTGTCGGCTCGGCTTGCGGCATTACAGCACGTGAAAGGGGCTGGATATACTTTATCGTTCCTGTGCTTCTCGTTGCGCATTGTCGCGAATACGAGCACTGCCATGTTTGGGGCCGTTCCGCGTGCCTGCACCGCATCATACTGTCCTCTGGACCCAGTCCAGCTTGTCTTGCCTGAACAGCGGGTCATTTGCCTGCATAATCGCCTGCATCGATCGGTTGGGTCTCCTAGGCGAAAACTTGGATATCGCTTTTCATGGCCGGTTGGCTCTCTGGTATCTGTTGGCAGATGTCATTGCGGCTGACATTAGGTCTTTATAAGGTCTCTCAGTACGGCAACATGTAGAGATAGTTCTGCGATCTTCAGGAAAGCGAGTTGCGCTGGAAGAATCGCGATTGTCTGTGTCGCACGGAGGCTGAACTGGACAGTTCAGAAGTGTACGTACTCCTCCAATGAGACATTCATTTGTCGTCCACCGAGTAAGGGCTTCGAGCTCTTATCTTGGCACCATATCTGCAGAAATGAACGCGTCATTAACAAGCACTGCCAACTCATCTCCATGTCGCGCGGGTGCAAACAAACATACTTGTAGAAGAGAAATGGAACAGGTACCAGGAGCAACTGAAATGCTGCCAGTAATGTTGCCGACCATTCCACGCCCAGCTATTCAGTAGTTATGAGCGAGTGACACCGTGTGTACCGTGTGCCGGGAAGTGTTTCGGCGCCCAGCATATCAGTGATTATGGTCGGACGGAGTCAGCGCCACACGGTATGCCACACAAATTCTGGATTGCTTACAGCTCTCACCATAGGCTCCACTGCTATAGGTAAGCCGGCGCCGAACATGCTTCTAAATACCACCAGAGCCGCCATTGCTGAAGCACCATATTCCTTGTAACATTCCAGTACATACGTCGAAAATGATCTGAAAATCAGGACGCTTGCGACTCCGGTCAGCAGCCCTGATAGAGCAGGAGCAGCAGCGCTTATATTAGATCTGTAGCCCGTCCAACCCAGCCAAAGCTGTTATAGTCGTAATGGAAAACTAATTAGACGCCATCGTCCGCGGTCCGTACCGACTGCAACTCACTAGTGCGACTACCATAACCGGACCACCAAGGTAAGTGGGTGCTAGTCTCAGTTCGGGGGTATGTTTACCACCATTAGCAGCTAGATCCCGCATGTATTTGAACTGATACAGGTATTGTATACCAATTGCTGCGATAACACCCCCGAGAGTGGCCAGGAAAGGTAAGTCACCGACGCCCTCTTGGAGTCCTCGAATATCTTGAAAGATGATGGGATAGAGTGGGAAGAGCATATACAGGACAGCGTATGCGAAGGAGGAGCTTAATAAAAACGGCAGGGATTAGCTAATACCGGACAATGATACCTCCGAGCAGCAAGGACACGGACTCACTAGATCGTGGATAGAACCAGGATTGGCTCCCTGAAGAAGATCTTGAACGGTCTAGTGAGCGTGACCTGCAAATTGCATGTATGCTTTAGCGTCTTGCAAAGTGAGTCTTTCGGGAGAAGGCTTTACTGACCGAGATATTCCTCCATGCACCTCCCTTATCCTCTCCAAACTTCGCCCAATATCGCATATCATTCGTCTCCAGTCTCAGCTTTTCCGCTTTGCGATGAATCAGCAGAGGGACATATGTCTCAGGCAGAGCGAAAAAGACGATGACCGTCAGGACACCGCTAAGCAGGGTCATCACTATGAAGATCCACCGGACATTCAACCCGCTGATAGCGATGAAACCGCCGACAATGGGGCCCCTACATAAACGTATGCATAGATGAGCAGTGTTCGGATAAGCATAAAAAATAAAGGTCGTGCTCACAAAGACGGTCCAGCGAAACTACCAATTGACCACAGCGACATGACCATTCCCCTGTCTTTCGGCGCCCAGATATCTGTCACGATAGTACCACTAGTTGCTATCGGACCGCTATGAGAAGAGAACAGTCGTGAAGTCAGGAAGAGTTCTCATGGAAATGGCATATTATCGTCGTTTCGGCTTACGATGCCATAGCTCCCGCGAAGAAACGGCATATGAGCAAGGGAACGATGCCATTACAGGCAGCGCAGGCTACAATCGAGGGCTTTCAGCAAGATAGCCGAGAAAGATGTGGTTCTCTGACCAGATCTCACCTCCATTGAATATTGTATACAAAGCCATGAAGACTATGGAAGGAGGTCGTCTTCCCCATGTCTCGGTAGAGGGAGCAGTCACGAAAGGTCCGACCGAGTAGCCAATCAGAAAGACAGACACAATAAGTCCTGTCACTTCCCTGCTGGTACCGAAATTGGCGGAGAATACACGAGCTCCTCCTGAAGGAGCGGAGGAAGTAATAGTGGCGCTGAAGATCATGAGAGCGGCTTGTATCGTGATAAGCCAACGACTAATGTACGTGCCATTATTTTCAAGGTCCTTCAGCTTGTCTTCCCTGTTTGACGATTGGAGCGCCCTACCTTGTTTTTGTCCAATTCCACGGGTGTTCTTTACCTTCCAACTTGACCTCAATGCGATCTTCCGTGGTCACGACATCTGGCGGTATTTGAGGAAGCTTTTCAGGTAGTGTAATAGCCTCTTTGAGTCGCCCGTTGCCTGCTGTTTCCGCTTCTTCGGCGGGTTGCGCTACGGCTTGAGCTTCTTCATCGGGGTGCATGACGGCCAGGCGGAGTTCACGAGGAGCTGGAATTGTAGGCCTCTTTCCGCTGCGAATTCTCACTCGGGGCTTTCGGTAAAGTCAGGGGCAAGGCTCCTCGCAGGTGTATTCCAGTGTGAAGCATACATACGCGGTTGAGCCGGGGTCAAATGACACCTAAACGGAGGACAGGGAGCTTGCTTGTTATATACTTCTTCCTTCGCGCGTGCTGCGGCTGCTCCATCCTGCCGGCGGCGATCGGTGGCTTGCCCCGGCGTGCTCGGTGACTCCCGAGCTTATCGCCCAGCAACGTATGCGGTGTTCGGATTCTGTACGTTCTGTCAGCAAGGGAAGAGCGGGTACGGTCCTGCTATGGTGAGCATGCCTGTCTGCACAGCTGCTTGGATCCATGATTAGAGGGCCCAAAGCTGATCACGGTATCTTGTAATCACTGCAGGATGCACGCGAGAGAGACCGTTCTCTGACTATTGCACGGTCGTGCGATCTTGATATCAATGTGACAGTACGAATGTAAGCAGGCTGCTATCGGCTTGTCTGATACATCGCCTGTCTGCCGGCTCACCCATCTTGCTTTAAAATGCTAGAGATGCTTTCGAAGGCAAACGGCCGAAGAAGCCACTATCACAGGTCCTACAAGACCCCAGATCCAGATTTGCAGGGGTCCAGCAAGAGTGCGTGCCCTGGCCTGCCAGAACTACGAACGGTCTTTCCAGCTGACTATTCTCTGGCAGCTTACCGTCAGACCTATACATCGTATGCCAGCTATGGGCGGACAACAAGCCATTGACCATACCCTTTCAGACTGCACACAAATCCTTCAAGGATCGTTACGTGTGGGTATTAGATTACCATTGAGTATCTCGAGCAACCGAATGTGATCTGATGAGACCTTTCTGCTAGCTGGAACGAACGGATCACACTGCCCATTCGATATCGTGATTTGCCCCTATCATCCCAAATCATCTTTACAATCTACGACTATGGTGGACCGCCTGCAGGCTCCTCAGTGGTGCCCGTCGGAGGCACAACTCTTCGATTGTTTGGAAAGAAGAATACTCTGAAGAAGGGCAAGCAGAGGATGCTCCTTTGGCCAGATAAGGAGGCGGATGCTAGTGTGGAGTCATCGACACCCAGCAAGGTGACTGGGCAAGAGAGGGATGAGCGAGGTAGACTTGAAAAGGTGTGAGAATGCATCTTGCACAACTTAAGGTTAGCGTAGCTGACGTACACAGCCAGATTATGGAGAAACAAAAAAGGAAGGACGTTCCTACGATAGACTGGCTCGACAAACTAGTCTACCGACAGGTCGAAAAGATCTATGCAGTGAGAAATTCCAAGTCCCCCGTCCAGGCTTGCTGTAGGCTGCTGATTTACCCTGCTTTGTAGGAGGAATCAGAAAGGTCCGACAAACTATATCTCTATGTCGACCTGCCGCGCTTTGACCTTCCTGTCCTTTATGGCGAGCACGAGTATAGCCCGCCTACTTTACCAAGCCTCGTGACATCGATTAAGCTGGCTGGGATGCCGACCGCCACTGCGCCAATCCCGGCAACACCCTTGCTCAAGTTAACCGACACAGGCATATTTCCTGTTGTCGATCCAGATATAGCTCAAGACAATCCGGTTGAAGCGAAACATCTGAGGCTTGTTCGTAGTCACCGAAGCGGTCCTTTGGACAGAGAGATGAAGCCCAACGCAGCGACGCGTGACGAACTCAATGTGGGCTTATCCTTGCCAGGGGCGAAGCTAATTCTGCTAACGATTCCCGGATATGTAGATTATCCTCGAATACCCACCCACCCAAAACCTTTTGACAGCAGAATGTAACCTTTTATGGCGTTTCCGCTTCTACTTAACTCGAGATAAGCGGGCTTTGACGAAATTCTTGAAGTCAGTCAGATGGTCCGATAGGGACGAAGTCAAGCAAGCTATTGATATCCTTCTCCCATTGTGGAGCGATATTGAGATTGGAGATGCACTGGAGCTGCTCGGACCTGGAGATGCCTTCCGCGACAGAAGAGTGCGAAGTTTCGCTGTGAAACAGCTTGCCAGGGCGGACGACGAGGTAATGAGCACCTTTCAATGAAAGGTGTTTGAGTAACTGACAATTGAAGACGATCCTGCAGGAATTGATGCTCTACTTGTTGCAACTCGTACAAGCCCTTAAATTCGAACCTCCACCTCCTTCGGCTACTTCTGTCACTTCCCGCGGCATATCGAAAAGTGCAGCTGCAAAGGTTGCACAGTTTGCTAATCTACTCTCTCTAGAGGATTTTCTCATCAGTCGAGCAGTCCGGAATCCCGTGCTAGCGAACAACTTTCATTGGTACCTCATGGTTGAAGTCGAGGACAAAGTCACAGGCAAGATGTACGGCCGAGTAGCTTACAACTTCATGATGAAGATGGCAGAACAAGAGGATGGGACAGAACGAAGAGAAACATTGAAAGCCCAAGCTGAGTTTGTCGCATCCATCAGCAGAGTGGCTAAAGATTTGAGAGCCTCGCGTGATTCGCGGCCCAAGAAGATTGATAAGCTGCGGTCACATATCCATGATCCAAAGAGCAAGCTCGGGAAATTGCCCAGCCCTGTTCCACTACCTTTAGACGCGCGGTATACGATCACAGGTATCGAAAGCGAGACTTCTTCAGTCTTCAAATCGAACCTATTCCCGTTGAAGTTGGACCTTATATGCACGGATGATAACCGTTATCCTGTCATCTTCAAGAACGGTGACGATCTTCGCCAAGATCAGCTCGTGATACAGCTCTTCACCTTGATGGATCGCTTGCTACGGAAGGAGAATCTTGACCTGAAAATGACTCCTTACAAGGTGCTGGCGACCGGAGCCCTGGATGGTATGGTACAGTTTGTTCCCAGCAAGACATTAGGAGCCATTTCGAGCGAATATCAAGGTAGCCTGCTCAACTATCTGAGAGAGCACGATCCCGATGACTCTTCTACAAGCGCCTACGGCGTCTCGGCCGGCGTGTTAGATACCTTCGTTCGGAGTTGTGCTGGCTACTGCGTGGTCACCTATCTGCTGGGTGTCGGCGATCGACATCTGGACAACCTGCTTCTCACACCAGATGGTCACTTTTTCCATGGTAAGCTATGCTCTGACCATTGTAAGGCAACGGTTGTAGCTCCTGCTGAACACTTGCATACTCCTTTTTCCTCGACAGTGGACTTCGGCTATATACTAGGGCGTGACCCTAAGCCATTTCCTCCATCTGTCAAAGTCTGCAAAGAAATGGTTGACGCTATGGGCGGAACGACGTCACCACACTATTTGCGGTTCAAGTCACTTTGCTATACCGCTTTTATAGGCCTACGAAAGAATGCAAATCTGATTATCAATTTGGTATCCCTTATGATCGATGCGAATATACCAGACATCAAGCTAGAACCCGATAAAGCGGTCTCGAAAGTACAAGACAAATTTAGGTTGGACTTGTCAGAAGAAGAAGCTATCAAACATTTCGAAGGGTTGCTTAATGAGACTTCGGCCTGGACTACTGTTCTAGACCGCATCCATGCTGCCGCTCAATACTGGAGGACATAAAACCGATTCTGCTCTGCTTTACTTGGAGGATTGCATTAATTCCATACTCTTTCGAGCCACTTGCTACCGCTGCCTTACTACGGTGCAAGGCAAAGGAGACATATTGCTACTTATGCCGCTAGACGGGCCATACATGCTTTCAACTGCTCGGTACCGCTGTCACTAGCGCAAGGTCTCGAAGAAATCCAAGGATATTATGAACAAGACCAACCCTGTCCTTACTGCGAGGATCATACTTCCACACCACGCACACTAACTCCTGTTATCTCCACGTCAAGCGTCACGCAGAACAAGCCGTTTCAGCGGGCAAAGCTTCTATTGTGTGTAGCTGCGAGCACAGCCTGATGCCTAGCACCTCAGTTTTGGTGGCTCATCTCTCTACAGAACATCGTATCTTCGGTCGTTCAACTTCAAAGCGCCCTAAGCTCACCGGTCTAGAGCTCGAACCAGGATGACGTACGAGGAAGTAACCATATAGTATTTGATGATGTCGGTACCTAGCTTGTGAGCAAGATGAAACTGCACGTCGGTCACGGAGACACCACTCTCCAGGAGTGTCACAGCCATCATGCGGCGGAAGCCGTGAGTGGTCACGTTCGAGGGGAACCCAGCCAACATGGATAGCTGACAGAAAAGCCCGGTCATAGTGCTGACCGTCAAAGGTTTGGTGGGGTGTGTCGACGGTGTGCCACCTTGTCGGGTCGTCTGGCGATTGACCGGGATTTCCGCCCTACGCGCGAATCAGACAAGCTCAAATCAGTCTTGCAACCAGTATGACAGATGTATATAGGGCTCACATCTCGGGCTTTTCTGCTACCTTGCGAAAGGCGTCTCCGCCAAGGCTTTGAGGGTCGAGAAGCCATTCCAGGGTGGGGTCGCCAACCAGCGCACGATCTTTGCGAGCTACGTGGAATAGCCAAGCTGGGCCATGCAGGATGGGAGGAGAATGGCCCGTAAGAACGTACTTGCGCCCGCAACCTTCCGCCGTCTTGGTGTATTCGAGTTCAATGCGGACAGAGAGTGTGTTTGGCTCATTTGCCCCTTCTGATTTGTGGACAAAGAACTCGCAATGCTTGTAACGAAGTCCCCGCTCCTTTTCTTCGGCCGTATTCATACAGGGGCCAGGAACACATATAGCGCCAGCTCTGGTTGCGGAAGCGATCGCAAGGTTGGCATAAAGGATCACATCTTCACGTCTCCGAGTGGTTTGCGGCGCGTAATCAGGTGAAAAAACCGTCTCAAGGAACTCTGCAAGGGGCACAGAAATGGGAAATACAGGTCAGCATAGTGCCGTGCGAGGCAGAGACCTTGACTGGCATGGCCATGAAAAGATTCTGATAGGACCTACCAGTCAAGCTGATGTTATCCGGTGTCCTTTTCTCCCGGCTAACATCTTCAATCCCCCACCACCCTCCCGCTTGCTGTCAATGTAAGCCTTTGTGCTGGTGGCAGTTGCTCTCAAATCGAACTGCCAGTCTCAATCCTATAGGCAGAGGCGAAGAGGTCGATCAAGTGCTTGGCCGTGCGAAGGGTGCACTTTTCCACAATCTTGCCGACGGAGCCTTTGGTGCGATATAGGAAGAAGGCATGCAGCACATGATGATCCAGATCGCCAGCACCTTGTGCGATAACATCTCCAGGCTTCGCAGGGTTGCCAGGGAAGATAGACAGATCCTTCACTTGCCGGGCAAAGTCAACATATGATGCGAGCACAGCTTTATGTTCGGAAAGAGTGGCAGCAGCGCGAGCTCGCTGTAGACGTTTGGCATTCACAGATTCGTCCACAAGCTCTTGGGTTGTACCACCTGCTGCAGTGAAGGCCGCCGCCAATTGCCTGTCTGCTTTCGAACGCGGCTTTGGAGGCATAGTAAAAAATTGCCACTTCGCTTTCGCATTCGAGCATCCAGCCGGTCTGCGGTCGCACCCCTTGCGGAGAAGGGTGTCTAGACTTGGATGCTGTGTTTTGAGTGCGGGACAAGGCAGAGCAGAGCCCCACATAACCTGCTCGAAGGTCTATCGCAGTTTGTTGCGATAACGGAAATTTGTTGAAAAAGCACGTGACCTTGTGTTGTTTCGGACGATTGAGAGTTGGCACGAGCGAAGAAACGATGTTCTGGAAAGAGATGAGCCATCCGCGGCCGGTGGGAGTTCGCGTTTTTAAGCACTTCAGTATTTTAAGTCAATTCGATCTAGATGTCTGAAGGACATGAGACTGATCCTGCTAATTTCAAATCTTACATTGTATTGACTCTGCACTGACGACATCGGCTAAGAGACAAGATCAAGCAGTATAAACAATGTTGTTGGCATATTGTTACGTAGAAAGCTGTCATCTGTATAAACAGGCATAAACGAACCAGTGAATACGCGGAAGTACTACTGTGATGCTATGGGACAGTGGGGATGGCAATTGGCTATGATCACCATCTCGACGCATAAGCTTTTGAGTCTTCCTCGAAATGATTTTAAGCTTCAATCTGTCTGCGTCTCATTCGGATCCAGCTCTCTAGTGGCTTGCGCAAGAAACCTTCACTAGTCTCCAGCTTTGTCTGATTTTCATCGGCAAGTCGGAACTCATCTGGAAGTAGAAAAAAGTATGTCATCAGCTACCAAAGCCATGTGCAGTACTAAGTGAATAAAAAGCTTACATCGGTAGAATAAGGTTGCCATGAAGACGAGCAATTCCATGGTAGCGAGCTAGATTATCGGAGAAAAGGCAGCCCACATTAGTATCCTATCCAGCTTACCATCGCCCTTCCACAGCAAGTAGCTAGGGAAACAGACTGAGGACCAGCTTACATTTCGTCCGACGCAGCTTCGGGGCCCAATTGAGAAAGGAATGAAAGACTTCTCGATTTGCTTGACGTCTGATCCGAGCCATCTCTCGGGTCTGTAGTTGAACGGGTCTCCCCAAACGCTTTCGAGATGCTGAGTATCCGTTAACCGGAGATGTTTCCAGTTAGACATTGGACATGCTGAATACCTTCCGGGCAACCACGATACTCACGTGAATAGTGTAGGCGGGAACAGACACTTCAGTGCCTTCTCTGAAGAACTCGCCTTGGAATTCTGCTCCTTGTGCAGGCATGACTCTTGGTAGTCCCATAGCAGAAGTAGAGTGCATTCTTAGGGCTTCGTTGATGCATGCCTCGAGGTAAGGTAAACTCTTGATATCTTCATAGTCCATTACTCCCGAGATTCCGCGATCTTTGAATGTCTGATCTAATTCGGCCTGTAGTTTTTTCTGTGCTTCTTGATTGCGGGATAGGTAGAAAATGATAGCGCATGATGAGTTAGAGGTAGTATCGGATCCCTGTAACAATTTGCATAACATTGACACGAGAGTCAGTGATTGTCTCAAATCCTGAATTTCCGCGGGGCGACTCACAGCAATAAGTTGTGTCAAAGCTTCAGCGGTAAGCTCGTCAATTTCCATGGGTTTGCCGCTCTCATCTCTGGCTTCCTGTAGACGAGCCAAGAGATCCTTCCTGTCGCCAGCACCAGTCTTGAGACGAGCATTAACTCTGGCTCTAGCCATACCAGCCAAGTTGATGACCGAAGTATGACCTCGAGAGAACCAAGGGTCGATGTATCGTGCGAATGGTCTCCAGTATGTGGGCATGACACCTAGGCAGTTTGAATATTCTCCTCGCTCGTTCAGGATTGTTACTGCAGAGAGATGCTTCTTGGTTCCATCTTCCTGTTCGATCTCGCAAATATCGGCTTCGCGTTCTACCATTCCGAATGGAGCTCCGAAAGCGAGATCACCTGTGCAGAAAGGGTCAGTCAAGGACAGCGCGACCATCGCCAGCGGGCGCATAGCATAGCATTACGAGCAGTCACATACCAATAATGTCGAAAGCGAGATAGTTGAGCCAGGGCAGGGTATCGAGTGTGACCCAGCCTTTACCCTCCTTGACGGCTTTGTCGCACATTGCGTCGAATTTGTCGAGCAATTGACGCATGACGGAAGCGATGTAGGGTTCGAATTCAAGTACATTGCGTTGGGCAAAGGTAGCTGAAACGATCTTGCGCTTTCTTGTGTGTTCTGCTCTGTCGCGGGTGTTGAAGAGACCTCTGACGTTCTTGAGTCCTACAAAGGCATCGTCTGCGAGGGTTTAAGCTTCAGATAGGTGTCATATACAAGGATGAGTAATAACAAGGTAAGAACGTACAGAATGCTGGCTTCATAGTACCAGTTCCGTGTCCGTAGATGGAGTCGAGAGCCTTTGGGTCGGCGATGGAGACTTGGCGGGGACTGATTCTAACGTATTTGCCATACTTGCGGTGGGCAGCATCGAGAGCTTCGAAACGCTTTCCTCGACGAGCTTGCCATACGACCTGCGGGTTCGGATGAAGAGAGAAAGCCGTCAGTACACCAGGACGTGCTTCTGCTTCATGTGCGGGGCACTGCCAGAGAGATTGTGGCGTACCCATGCATCGGTGAATGCGGCTGCGAGCGAGGAAGGGAAGGTCAGCAATTGTAGGACGACGGCTCAAGCTAGATGGACAAGCCTCACCTAATCCGAATGGACCGGCAGCCGGGTACTTTCGCAGTCCATGAGGGTCTGCGAGGTAAGGAACGATGTGGAAGGCGAGCTGGAAGCGCGGAGACCGTCAGCAACGTGTCGCAGACGAGCACGCTGAACAGAGCGAGACGGGTGGGGCCCCTCATGGCCGTCTGGAGGAGCTCCGCCTCGTCCACGAGCCGTCTCGCTCGCTCGCTTGCTCTTGGCAATGTCTTCGACGAACCACGAGTGCAGCAAATGCGCCTGCGAGCTGGAGCACGTCGAGGCCGGCGACGAGTGCCGCTGCTTGCTGAACGATGCCCATCTTGAACGGTTCGAGTGTGGTCGGGAGCAGGAGCAGAGCAAAGAGGCTTCTCCAGACTTGCTTTTCACGTCTCCTCCTAAACGGCCACCATCTGCATGCTTCTCCTCATTTCCACGATCACTTGACTTTGCGCAAGAAAGTGGAGCATCGTTCTGCCGGCCAAGCACAACGCTGTACCGGACTCGGAGCACGTCTGCATGCCATTGCGACAGTTTAGAGTGCACGCACACAGGCTCGGAGATCCCTCGGCACCGTCGTCGGCTGGCTTAACTGCGCGGTGCCGCTCTGCCGGGCGCTTAGATGGGAGTGGCCCAGCAAGTCGCCACCGCAGGATCGTAGCCTGAGCATTGTCAAATTTCTAGGCTGATAGTTCGCACAGTAGTATTCCTCGCCTCAAGGTTGTTCCAGCCGCGACATCGAATATCATTGTCCGCATAACATTGCCCCAGACTGCTCTGCATACTTGCCATCAACAGTATTCGTCGTCTAAGGCCCCACCTGGCCCCCGGCGAAAAGTTACTACGGAGACTTCATTCCATTCTGGAAACTACTCGGGGCGCCACCAACTGACCATAGCTATGGAGGGCACGGACTGCGGGGTATCGCTGCTGCAATCTGCAACTATGCCAACTTCCACACATCCTTCATCACGGCACTGACTACACGGTATCACGGCTGCAATCTGCACCTGATGCCAACTTCCCAACTTCCTTCAGACTATTGCACGCGACTCAAAGCCTGCTGGGTCCGCTCAATGACCTGTCAAGAAGAGAAGAGACGACACATTCCCAACAGTCAGCCTCGGACTTACACTCTCGCTATTTCAACATGCCAAATATCCCACCTGATGTATATTCGGCCTCTTACTCTTGTCGACAACGAGCATAAAAGCAATGAGATCCCTCAATCCCTGAGTATATACCTTGTCGCTCTGAGGAAACCTATATTGTCCATTCTGAACCGCCAAAACGACCGAGGAGCCCTCGACTTCGAAAGGAGAATGTCCATATGCCATCGCATACAGGGTACATCCCAGAGACCATATATCCTGTTTGATGATTTGGAAAGATTTCAGATAATTGTCGCTGGTTTCCTCCATGAACGGACCCTGGGAGAAACAGGTCTGCTTGTGTACGGATCGTAGCATGACTCACCACCTTCTCATCCAACCAGCCGCCAACAGGTGGATCAAATAGTTCAGGAGCTCTATAAGGCATAGAGCAATGTTCCGCTGCATCATCTGCCAATTTCAGCGCTGTTGATCGATTGTCCACGTATATTCTAGCAGGCAAAGCAGATCCGAAATCCATCAATATAGGATTTCCTTCATCTGTCACCATGACATTTGCCGGTTTTATATCTCGATGGGCCCAGGGCTGTAACGTTTGTTTGTTTTGTTGTTGTTGTGGTGCGGTCTGTCCATTATGATGTGTTGCCATTGAAGGCGACGGTGAATTAGGTAGTCTACCCAACAAATGACCACTCGTCTCCCCCAATCCAGCTACACCTTTTGCGCCACTCTCATCGACGTCGTGCATTGCATCATCATCGTCATCATCGTTCGCAGCAGCTCTGTCCATACTACCGATCAAAGGCTCCGCAGCACCAGCGGCGGCTCTAATAGCTTCTTCTTCCTCCTCTTCTTGCTGCTCAAACAAGACAGACGAATCCCGCTCGTCTTCATCTCTCGCAGCTCGCCCTTTGCCTTTATTTGTGCTATTGCTGCTGGACGAGGCTGCATTACCCCCGCTGGTATCCGCCCCCAGGCGTGTTTGAGAAGGTGGGTAGGATATACTGCTCCCCGGCGTATAGGTATGCATTGATTCAACAGCTTGGCATGTCCCAAGGAAGAGAGACAGCATGTCTCTTTCAGGAAAGCGCGTACCGTTGACCTGTCGCATTTGAGACGAAAGGAGTTCAGACAATATCCATCTCACGCCAGATGATCGCTCAGAAAGGTAGGTATACTTACCGAATTAGCAGCTATTGCATCTTGCAAATTGCCCTTCTTATAATAAGGCAGGAACAAGCTAAGCGGACAAGTAAAGGTCATGTAAGTTTATGGGTGCATAACATCAAGCTGAAGAGGTGGGGTTAACTCACTAGATCACTTTGCCATCTGTTTCTTGTAGGACAGCTGAATCGAGGCATCTTATACAATTTGGATGCCTGAATCGTTTGTATGCTTCGACCTACATAGATTGTGATGACGCAGAAAACAGCAGCAAAACCCAATCAGTTCATTGCCAATTGTTGAGACTTATTGACAACACTCTTGATAGGTAGATTACCTCTTTCATTGCTTCTCTGACGGATTCGCTACCCAACGGGCATCGTATCTATGACACCGAAACAGACCGAAGATGGTCAGGTTTCAATGCCTTTATACAGTAAAGCATGCAATACAGCAGTGAACCATTTCGGCTTACCTTTTTTAACGCAAATAAGCGACCTGAAGTCTCGTCCTCTGCTAGATACTGTTTTCGGATTTCACCAAGTATGACAGTTAGGATCAGTTCGTCCTGTAGTTGCGATCGTGCTTCGCCGAGTTCAACGTACCACGAAGGAGAATCCACCCTCTCCTAGTAATTTGTGTATCTGCGAGACAGTTCGGTAAGGTATATTGCATTTGAGCTTCTTGCTGTAGTTACGGTAGAAGGTATCTTAAACAAAGCTCACCTTGAAACGACGACCGTTCAGTGTCAATGTGGAACTGCTCTTGAGGCACGACCCGGTACATGATAAGAAGACATCTTTCAATCTTTCGTATGCGTCCAGTGCTTGATTCATGGTTCTCTTGGATCTATCCTCTCTTAGAAGATGTTGCTGTTAGTGCTGATGATGGAGGTCGGTCAGGTGGAGGTAAAGCCAAGGTGTCCCCAAGGACGGCGCTTGGGCTGCTGTCTCTCCTCTGCCTGCGTTGCACTCGGAACAAATGGACAAGCCAAGTACAGCACGACAACGCAAGATGTTGGACATAGCTAGTTGTTGAGATTACCCCACGAGAGACAACGTGTTCAGCTCGAAGGCCTTCATACATGCCCCTAACCAGGCAGGATGATGACTTCCCAAAGTCTGTACCCGGAATAGACGGGGACGATTCCCACGATTCTGCGCATGCAAACCAAAGGCAGAAGCAGGAGCAGGAGCAGAACAGACAACGCAGTCAATCTACAAGTTCGACCTCATCCATCACATCACTGTTCGAATCCTCCTTGGCTTTACTAGGTTCACTACCCGTAGCCACTTCATCGTCTTCAATCGATAAACCCATCCTGTTTGACTCCGAGCGCTATGGACAATTCAAGCTCTATCTCAATTCTGCGGTGGATACCTATGATGAGATACAGTTGCAAAGTCATCTGCTGTGGCCTTCGAGTCCCAAGTTAGCTCAGCTGATGGAGGAGGGAGAGGAAGCGCATGCGGTCGAAAGTCGCATTGGCATTCGAGGTGAAAGCGGTGAGCTGCTGCATCGAACAAGAACGATTCAGGCTTCGGCAGTATAGAAACATACTTATGCCATTCGATGGCTGATCAGTCCTCGAACTCGGTGCTGGCTCTGCATTGCTTTCCCTCCTCGCCGCAAGAATGGGAGCCTCGCAAATCGAGGTGACAGACTATCCCCAGCCGGGAATCATGGACGCTATACGGAAGAATGTGAAGGCCAACTTGAACGAAGAGGAGCAGTCGCGAGTGTCTATAAGTTCGCTGGACTGGACTGACGAAGTTGCTTTACAAGCCATGTCTGCGAGACATCCCCGAGGTTTTACCAGGTCGGTCGGAGTATTCACAGCAACTGGGGACTCGGGCCCTGACACTGCACGCATGGCCGCAGGATCCTGGCCGCCGACACGCTGTGGATGGCCCACCTCAATGCATCGCAACTCAAGGTGATGACATCTCTCCTGTCGCCTGCAGCTCATTCGAAGATCATTATAGTAGCAGGTCTGCACACCGGTCGTCACGTGATCCGGAGTTTTCTGGACATGGCGCTCGAAGCAGGGCTCGAGATAGAACGCGCGGAAGAGCTAGACAGGCGAGAGGAGGGCGAGCTGGGAATCGACTGGAAGGCGATCGTGCTTCGTGGTGGGGGTGGCGGTGGATGCGAGGTGCACGAGGGCATCGAAGCCGAGCGCAGACGGTGGCTCGCTTTTATCGTTCTGAGGTGGCGATCGGAAAAGGACGGCGGATAGACGGACGAGTCGGATAAGGATTGGGGAGGTACAGACGACCTTGGCGACGGGCAGTGATGTGGTCTCTGTCCGGTGTAGATAAATGGCCATGGAGATGTGCGTTGCTTATCTCTTGAACGATATTAGCAAGTACCGCATGTCGATTACTGGTAGACTAGTAGCATCATACCCGCTGTAACTGCCAAGTCACGTGCCGGGGCAATTAGCAATTAGTGGCAAACTCTATAGCGAGTATGATAGCAATTTTTACTAATGATGAGATGTCCCGGAAGGACAGGACGACACGCACTATGAACCCAAGGCGGGCTGCAGAGCCGTGTAATGGCTGCATGTTACACGGGTTGCATAGCCGCCCCTCGTCGTGTCGTCCGCAGTGTAGATAGCATCCAATGCATTCGCTTCACGTGCCGCTTGCCGCTTCGGAGAAGAAGCGTAACTGAAGATTCTCTTCGTAGACACGGCCAGCAGCCAGTCGGGCGGGCAGCCACTGCATCAGCTGGCTCTGCTCTGCTCGGATTCGTAATCGTCCATCGACTGCCTTATACCGGCATACACCATACGCTCCGCTTCACAAACCCAAGACTCGAAATGAACGGCCTGCAGGGTGCGGGAGCAGCGGCGGCGGATGCCGCTACTCAGGTCTATGTGACGCGAGACTGCATGCACTTCCGTACGGCCAGAGAATTCGACAAGACAAGACATGGACTGACCTAATCATACATGCTATGCGCCTCCAGGCCCACTCCCGCGGACGCCCCTCGCACCCATCGCATCTCGGCTCTTCGCCCTCCTCCGAGGGAGCAGCGAAGCATCCAAGTCCGCCAGGCAGGCATTCGCACACTGCATCGTCGACCACCCGCTTCCGCTGCCCACAGCGTCCAACTACTCTCCTGCCTTGGACAGCCAGATCAGAGATCTATTCGTCGAGTCCGCTCCTCTGATCGTCTGCGTCCAGGGGCCCCTCAGGGTAGACTTTTTGCATGCAGAGACGCCAAATCCCGGTCAGCCGAGATCAATCATCGTTCCTGGTGCTGGAAGTAGCAATAGCAAGCAAGCAAATGGAAGCACTCAAGATGACACTATCTGCTTGCATAATACCCTCTTCTTTGGCTATACACTGCACAACGAGCTGACGAGGTGTGCAAAGGAAGATCCCGACCAGTATGCAAGGTATTGTTTCTTCTTCCTATGCGCCCTAGGTGAGTGCTTTTATTTGCCTTCCTATTTGCATTATTACAACTGACCCGCATATAACACATCTACCCAAATCTCACTCTACAGTCCATGAAACAGCACATTGGATCTTGACCAAAATACAAGGCTTCAGAACAGATCATCTACGTCAAGATGAAGCGAACAAAGCGAGCGTCAACGGAAAGATTGGTCCTTCGAATATTTCAGTATCGCAAGCGGGTCAAACGAAACCCGATTATTTGATTGCTATCGGTCAACGGCCTGATGATGCAGGTGCTAGAAGTACTGATATGCTTATTGGAGCAACCAGTAAAATCATTACTTTTGCTGATGGTAAGCTTCCAAACTGCTGCCTTCGTCTTCAGAGGGAGGGCTTGATCTCTATTTCGAATGTTTGTGCTGATGAGGCGTACTTGTCCTCTGCGCAACAGGAGATACAGATATCGTCAGAAGAGGCTTCAGCCCTAGAATCATAGAAGAGCCTGCTATACTTTCACAATCTGCCATCTTGGACATCCTTGGACTGCAAAGTATGCCTAAAATGCAGGACGTAACTGGTGACCCTCCGAGTGAGTAGCCAAATCGATCAGATGCTGGTTGTGACCTTCAGCCAGAGCTTCCGAATCTGACCCTCCCGCCTTTCTGCTCTGTGCTTGTACCCTTCCTAGTCCTCATCGGCGGAGCTATACCCAAGTGGTCGACGCATGACAACTACCTCGTTACTTCGCAATCTCTCGTCAACAGCTATTGCGCACATGGGATCACTCGTATCGGACATCTCTTCAGTTGAAGAAGGATGTTGATATACCACTCTGTCTCCGGCCGTGCGAGTAGTTCAGCAAAACCTTCAATCTTCTTACCCCGTCCGAGCAGGCAAGAACAATTATACTCGTTGAATTGGCGGCTAGGAAGAATCCCGCTACTCTCCAGCCCGCTTATCGAGGGATATAAAAGCGTCCGGGGCATCGCAAGAAAGGGCCCCAAGCCTCCGTCCTTTTCACAAGAAGGCATTACTCCAGCTTTTTCACCTTTTTCTCGTTCCTCCTTCCCTAGACTTGGATCCATTATGTTTTTTTGGAGACATCGAAATGTCGTTATTGCATATACAGTACTGTCCTTCTGCATCGCTCGTTATATTATTTCTTCAATTTTTCATTTTTCTTAACTTGGATAACAACCAAACTCTTATATATCGGGAATTGTTTTGGTCTTTCCTTGTATCTCTCCTAGCAAACTATCGTTTCCCCATTACCTTTCATCAGGTTGCAGTTTTAGAAGAAACCCCATGCCTATCTCTCTCCTTCCCATGGCTTTTTTCGGTTCTACTACTCGTTTACTTCGCGACTGTTATGTTCCGGTTGGCTTGCAGTGCATGGCTTCTACTCACCCCGTACAGGACGAGTAGAGCGAACAATCACCCATATGTTTTCGTCTAATCTGTAAATGCGCAGCTGGGTCTGGGCGGAGTATGCGATAGAATCTAACTGTATCCGCCGTCCGCCGATTGCATCCCAAGTCACGCTTCTTGACCTTGGAGACACGCTCCCTTGAGCTCTTCTTCCGCTAGAGTGGTCTATTGGTAGAGGCCGACGAGCAGAGATGGCTCGCACGCGTGCAAGAGGGCGCGCTGGCGGCGGTGCTCGCGAAACAAGCGTGTCGGAACACGAAGTAGTGGTTGCTTCTTCAAGTGCTCGCGAAGGGTCTGCCGTTCCATCGGAGAGCGAGGATGGTCAAGAGGGAACAAGGAGGACAAGCCCTAGGAAAAGAGGCGCTTCAATCATGAACAACACGACTATTACTGCTACGGAGTCGCTGACACTTGCCGGCGGTCAAACTTCTTCACCTGCAAAACAACGACCGTTCAGACCGACGAGGAGCGCACGGAAAACGACACAACCGCAATCCTCCGCCGCAAAGAGACGCGCTTTACAAGCCGTTGCGGCTAGAGCGTCATTCCTGAATGACTCTACTACTACTAGCGAGAGTGAAGATGAGCTTGCCGTCACCTCTTCAGCTAGTCGTGTAGCCGTTGGCGCTCCTGCTTCTACTTTCGCTGGTGGCCACAATGATACCAGCGACAGTGAAGAAGACCAAATGCATGTCGGAACGGCTAGATTGTCGCAAAGGACGTCTGCCATCGACAGAAACGGATTGACAGATGAAGAGGACGATGGTGATGAGACTATTTGGGTACCTGTCAGAAGTGATTCACAAGGTGGTAGCGGATCCATATCGTCCTTGAAGCGAAAGAACGCACCGTCTTCATCGTCGAGACACGACGACAGCGAGAATGGCACTCCTCGGCCTGCAGCTGGTGGAGCATTGTCTTTGAGGCAGTTAGCTCGTCAAGCGCGTCACATACTTGAAAGCGCAATGGAAGACAATTCAGTTCATCTTTCGTCAGATGATAAAGACACATTATCCGACTTTTTAGGATGTGAGTCTTTCCGTCAACATTTTCATGCCAGCGTCCGCGTGCTTTGTCCCTTGAATTGGTATAGGAGCCAGAGTCTGAGTCTTCCCATCGAAAATATGTTTCGTTCATAGCTATGCAACCCCCGAATCGCGAACCAAGCTCAGAACATGATATACGCATCGAAAGGGTACTCCTTGATACTTTCGGCTTGACTGCTAAACAAGCAGGCCCGGAGTTCTCAATAGTCGAACTTATTGATATCGTCACCTACCTTTTGCTATTTAGCGATACAGACGACGCCGAGGTATTGAGACAAGGACTTCCAGTCGCTATTGAGAATTTTGGTTCATCCTTACTCCCCTTGGGCTTGAGGCTGAACCTCGCTACCCTGGAGCTGCATTTACAATTGAGAATTCAACTGATCCTTGCCCGAGCTAGAGTTGCGGGTGAGATACTGGAAGAGGACAACGAGGACATCATGAATGATGATCAGGATCTGGCACTGAGATGTGTGGACAATGGTCAAGAGGCTCTCTGGGATGAATACTTGGGCAGGGCAGATCGGATCATGGGCACTGTAAGATTGACACTTCCGTTGCGGCTTCGTTATGCTGACCCTCGGCATTCGATGTCTCTTTCAGATACTGAGCGGACAAGCGGACATCGATGATCTGCTTGCGGAATACCCTTATGAAGACTTCCTGACCGGCTTTCTCAAACATGTCAGGCGTGTCCTTACATACCTGAAGCGACCTACAATTCGCCAAGCTAGCACAGTCAATTCGTCGCCTTCGAAATACCACGAGCATATCGCTCGCAAACGTCTCAAAGCAGATCAGGTTCGTCGCCAGTCTGCGCCACCGCTGCAAGTACCGCAAATGCCAGCTTCGCCATACCAAGATCTTAGAGGGAAGATCAAGCAAGCCAGAAAGTCAAGCCCCTTGAGAAGACCCCCACCTCCCTTCCTACCTCACACCGCAGCGGGACGAGCCGATATCACCTCGACTCTGCAGGATCGAGAGCGAGACTCTGACAGTTCCGATGATGAGGTGGAAAATGTCTTGCTCACTCGCTCTTCAGACCCGCTCGCAAGTGAACAGGAGGAGGACATTGAAAAAGTTCAGGGTCCAGAGGCTACACCCGCAACCGAGGAGGCAGTCGACGAAGATGCGAGCATGCTGGTTGAAGAAGAAGTAGTCACAGTAGAAACGCAGAGTATTGAGACTCAGGTTATGCAGGAGAACCTGTTGGATCGATCTGCGCTGGGCGTCTTCTTGGAGACACAAGCTGAAACTCAAGCCGATACACAAACGGAAGATGGGCAGGAGCAAAACACCCGTCTAGAAGAAGAAGGTGTTGAAGTACATACGCAGACACAGGGAGATGAAAAACGTGCATTCTGGGATAGTGATCTGGAAAGTGCCGGAGGGAACGAGGCAGCCATGAGTTCTGACTTTGATGCATATGTAGATTCAGGGTCGTCTCTGGAAGGGGAGCCCAATACACAGCAGGCACAGGGCGACGGCCAGGCTAGTCAAACTGTCCCCGGTCGCTCCGACGCTCCTTCTCCCAGCCTTGAAAATCCGCAATCGTTCGACGATAGTCTGTACGATGAGCTTTTGCAAGACGCCGACGAGACTATTGAGGATTTTGAAATGGATACCTCACAGGCTCCAATACCAGGAAGTGTACAAGAACTGTCTGCTGAATCGGCACCGGTTGCTCTAGCATCAGATGCGGAGCGCCCGTTCCGGGACGATGCCATTGCATCGATGGATACAGTGGAAGACGGTACGGCCGACGACTCTCTGAAGGAGTCTCTAGCTGCACCTGCCGAAACAACCCCAAAGACTCTGCCACGACGTCGAGGCAGGCCACCTAAGAAGAAACCCAAGTGCGTTCAGAGGCATTGTGTTCGTCTAAACATCGATGTCCGCCTGCTGACTCCGGCGCGATTATTTCCAGCTGGTTTGCGAAGCGGGATGATGCGGAAAAGATCACCATGTCGTCTCCAGCACAAAGCTCGAATGGATCAGCTATCAAGCCTGCCGGGCGCAGCACTCGTGCCGCACGTAAATCGACAGGGCCGCTCCCTGCCGTCGAGGGTAATGGTGAGATTGCTAGCCGTGCAGATGCTGCAGAGCCAGAAGCGTCGTTGCCACCTTCAGCTCGGGCAGTGAACCAGAACGTCCTGTCGCAATCGACTGGTCCAAGGACACGCCGCAGAGCTTTCCAGTACATAGAAACCGAAATATCGCGGCCTGACGGTAGCGAAGACACCGACAACGCGGCCGACGTTGCTTCGACTAGACAGTCTGCGAGGGAAAAGGCAGCTGCGACCACTGCACCGAAAGGGAAGGGCCGCGCACGTCAACCCAATGACCCCGAGCAAGCGACCTCTAGAAATTCCCTGCCCCTTCGTAAGGGCAGGACCCGCGGCGCAGCGGTACAAAAATCATATTCGTTACCATCGAGCGACATTTCCGAGCATGAAAATGGTGATGACGACCAGGATGAGATCGATTTAGATACCCCTGCACGAAGACTAGCGCGAGAAATCCGAGACGAATATGTAGATGACTCTAGCGAGCACAGAGAAGAAGATGACGATTTGGCTCCGATGGCTTCTACTTCGACAATGCTCAGGAAACCATCCGCAAAAGCAAAGCGCAGAACGCCTCATCGATCAGCTGCCTCTGTTTCTGGCTCAGTATCGGCTGCTTCACCGGATAAACGTGTAGTTTCAGCGGGATCTGTTTCGGAAGCCAAAGGCAAGGGCAAAGCTAGAGCAACTTCAGCAGCACATCCTTCTCCCGCGTTAAAAGCCCATTCTGCCGATGTGAAGGAAGAGGACACTCTCAACAATGACCCCGAACAACTTGCCGAGAAAAGGCGACTGTTTGCAGAAGCTATCAAGGCGCACCGTGAGGGTCTGGAACAAAGTGAAAGATTCCTCGATATCAAGCGACGCTACAACGAGATTTCACTCATATACCCCAAGTATGTGGACGAGCGTGCCGCTGCGGTGTCTACTTGGGACGGCTCAGAGAGAAAGACTTTCTTGGTTGCACTTGATCTCATGCCTAATCCGCTTGCGAACAGGAGGTTTAAGAGCGTCCTGATGGACCATGGCATGTACGGTATAGTTACTCGGAACTTGAAGAATAGGAAGAGCTCACAACTGAAAGGTGGGCGTCACATACTGTTCTTTCTTAGTTTGGTGTTAACTGACATTGCTGAATAACCTCACCATTAGACAAAGGCGAGAAGTGAGTTGTGCTGACATGAGAGCTTTGTGCTTAAGCTTTCCGCTGACTCTTCTACTATCCATCAAAGCATCAGGGCTCTGCACCAGAATGCCCCAATTTCCAACCCGGCTTTCGCCTTCTTCCAAAATGCTCTCGATATCGACGGTACCATTGTGCGCAAGCCACAGCGGAAAAGGAAGACGATGAGAGAGAAAAGTGTCGCGACTGATGAGGGTGACGAGATAGAGGACTTTCACGATATGAGCGAGGCTTGATGTTCCATTCCTGCATTTTCCGGACTTGGTATAGTTTTCCTTGTACAGGCGCCGACTTGATCCTATTTATCGGTATTGGGTGTTAATTATGGCTTGATCCTCACCGGAAGCAATATCACGCTGTCATCCGTTAGCGTACGTATGTTATCTTTCTGGCCTCTTGCCTCGACCTGATGCACTGGAAGCAGTATACGTCCGGCACCACCGTCAGCTTGCCGGTTTCGCCGTCCGAGATAGCAATTTTCGCACGTGCCTTTGCCTTCGTTTCGACTGCAAGAGAGCATTAATAAAATACCACTGCCAGGATGGCGAGACGCACTCGTTCGACCGCGTATAGCGCGTCCGATTTGCACAAGGCTGTGGAAGCCACAAGAGCGAATGTGACGATTACAGACTCGCTATCTTCAGATGAAGATGTGCCACCTACCCAGGGCTCAGCGGCGCAGAAAAGCACAGCTGCTAAACGGAGCCGTCGAGCAAGAGGAGGGAGATCCAGCAAAGCTGCGGACATGGCCGCCCTCCTACAGGGTGCTGAAGTCACTTCTTACATACGCAGCACCGCGCCAGATCAGAGGGAAGCCGTAACGATGGATGATTTGCTTCCCCTGTTGAACAGCACATCTGGAAATCCGACCAGCGATCAGCTAGACGAGGACGAGACCGCGCCCGCGACCGGCAGTCGTGTTGACGCTCCCACTGCATCTGACGTTGCTGATCCTGCTTCCATGGCTGCGACTATCGAAGCGATGCTGCCAGTCGGATCCGCCAGCGAAGGCAACCAAGCCCCCCGCGAAACAGCCACCCCGACATCCACCCAGCAATCTCCACTGAAGAGGAAACGAGGTCGTTCAGACAAGGCAGACATCGCCCACAGAGAGAGACTCGTAGCGGCATCCATTGCACATACTAGCGCCAATGCGACAGTCGCATCTGCAAATGATACCTCCCTGCCCGCCACTTCAGCCAAGAAGCGGAAACGGGTATCCAGAGTCAGACGCGAAAGCTCACTCCCTGGAGTGGAAGTGAGAGACTCTTTATTTACGACACAAGAACCTACAGACTCTGCTGCACAAGATGAGGGTGAACAAGCGGAAATTCTCTTCAGATCTCCTTCAGTCGAGTCAGAATCGCCTGCTCCGTTACTAGAGCCAAACGCTAGTCATCCCAACTCGACCAAGGCGGTCGCAGCGAAATCTATAGCCGAGAAACCTCCCAAGAAAGTCAAGGCTGCTACCAAGAACAAAGGCAAAGGTCGAGCCATCTCTCCAGAACCTGTGGTAGAATCAACAGCTTCAAATGTAGGATCCGACAGTAGCTCTGGAGAAGCGGAGGAAGAGGTCCAGAAGAGTCTTGTACAGGAACTTCCAAAGAGGCGGGGGTCTGCGAAAAAACAGAAAGGAACGGGCAAACAAGACTCCACCGTCGCTGAGGCCTCAAGCTCCCGCAAAACTAGAGCAGCGATGGCCAAGGAGACTGCAACTATCGGGAAAGCCAAGAGGACGGCTTCTGCTAAAGCGGCCACTCCTGCGAAGCCCCCACCCAAATCAGGCAAGAAAGGAGCTCTTGCTGCTGCCACACCAGTCGCCAGCGGGTCTGTCTCGAATGTCCTGGCAGCGCCTGGCTCTCAAGTCGACGACAACGCACTTATGCCGACGCCCTCGGCAAGCAGGCCCAAGTGGATCCAAACACGGTTGCGGAAGCTCACTATCCAACAACACAAGAACTTTCTGGCCCACCGAACCCGGTCGCCGGACAGAGTCAAAGGCAACCCTTGGACTGAAGATGAGGAGATTACCCTCATATTGGCTTTGAACGATATGTACCTTATCGGTGGTCCTCTAGGTGATCAGGCGGACATTACAAAAAATCAGTACAAGCGTTGGAGATATATTCAGGAACAACATGGTGTTGGGGGCTCATTGAGTAATATTCTTGCGTAAGTCCGTTCAAATCCATTGACTCAGTGGATGTGGCCACTAACTGGGAAGAGGTCTGAATCTATAGCGAGCGATCAAATGTAGATCTCAAAGACAAAGCACGAAAGTAAGTATTCCCCCGTCACGGCAGCCCTGCCAATCTATCTGACTCTTTCGCTCTGCAGTATTCAAAGATACCGCGAGGCGCTTGGGCTACCCGTTTTCAACTGGTATACGTACCCACAAGCTGGCACGAGCAGCAGTCAGAGTTGAACAGTCGGAGCTTGTGATATAGAGGTAGTTGCACAGGCGATCAGTTTAAGCAATCAAATATACACAGGCAACACTTATGTTCCAAATATCGTCCACAGAGCGTGTCAAGCTGAGCGTACCGCCACGCCGTTTTATGGAAAAGAGCATCTGACGCAGGTCGCCTATTCAGTTCATGACTGTAGCGTTCTTACAGCAGTAGATACCAAAACTCATGAACAATTGTTACTACTCCTGATGTATACGTCCTTGATTACAGACACAGTTGAACAACAACATGCCAAACATGCTTGTCACTGCCTGGCTACACCCGCTTATAGATGGCTAAGAGTTTCAGGCCATTATTGCGCTCTACCTTCTTGCCTTCTTCTGTTGACACTCTGACTTGTTTGACCACCTCATCATCTTCATCAGCTTCTATGCGTTCGAAACTCGGAAAGCCTTCGAGATGCGAGACCATCCAGTCATGTAGATCTGGTACATCGGTAATAGTGTATAGCAGACCGCCAGACTTCATGACATAAGCATATTCTGCCAGTAGCGTTGTTGTGATAATACGGGCTTTATGCTTCCTCGCCTTGAAATGAGGATCCGGGAATAGGAAGAACATTTTCGATAGCTGCCGTGTATCAAACAATGTAAGCCAGTTGGCATCTAGGAGTCTTCTGCCTTGATTATTCCCTTACCTGGCCTTTCTCAAAGAAATTTGGCAGGAACTTCATCGTATTCGCCCTGTGAAGATCCGTCAAAACCCCGCCGAGCGCGACCAGCGATGATGGTATCACCTTACCTGATCACACTGACATTCTGATATTGACCAGCTTCAGCTTTCCGTAATTCGATGATCTTGTCATGTACATATTGCGTAACTTTTAATCGTATCTCCATGCCTTGCGGTTTTAAAGTAAAAGCCAGGCCATACTTATCTCAGAAGCCGGAAAATTGTGGAAAATAGCATTAGAGGCCTCACCAAGAATCAGCTCGTTCGGAAACAGCGGCGCCAGTGCGCATGTCAGGCCACCGAATCCGCATCCTATGTCCACCCATTCCACCTTCTTTCCGCTAGATGAAGTGCAACCAGCGCCAGATGGGACAGGAGCAAAATGCTCAGGGTAATGTTTCGACCAGTCCATTTCTTCAGGACATGGCGGACTGGTCAGTACGAAGGATTCGCTCAGTGAAAGCGTTCTGGTGCCACAATTATCTTAGGATTCGACGGTAACTGACTAGTCGAGATGATGATCAGAGAACGGATTCGCATGGGCTCTCTGTCGATACAGGCGTTTCTACAGGTGTGATGATGACTTCAGACGCCGACTCCATCCCTATTGCTGCCATTCTATTGACCGACCTGGGGCAATTTGAGATCTGCTCCTGCAGCTGCAGGTGATCGTGGAGCGGCTGCATCGACTGGCTGCTCTTGCAACATGTTTGACTCGCGCGTTGCTCTCTTGCGCTTCCCCATGAGCTACTCCTCACAGTCTTTGTTCGTCGCGATGGTAGTTGGCTAAATAAGTATTGTTCAGGAGCAGAGGCCAACTGCAAAGGCTATACGGCTGCAAGAGCAATAAGGTGGCAAGTGTGCAAGTTAATGCCCGAGTCCACAAAAGGTATGCATTCTTCGGGTCAACATCCGTAACAAGGCATTTCAAACTCGCTCAAACTAATCTTAGGTACTCAATCCCGAAAACAACGCGTTAATAAGCTGAATCTGGTTTACGTTCCACGAGACACATCAGGCGGGGGGAACAGGGGAGTCTGAAGGCCTGTCTGTCTAGCAAGCTGATGCAGCGAGTAGAGGCCGAACAGCATGGCGCCTGTCAAAATGTCAGCTTCTCTTGCCTTAGTCAACGGATAGTGACTTGACGTACCTCTCTCCAAGATCGCTTGCGTGTCGAAAGTCTCGAAGCTTTCGCCTGCAGCAAAGTATGGCTGACTAGTAAAGACTTCGTGTGATGAACGACGTGGATATCCGTCATCTGGTCTGGAGTGGAAGCTAGGAGGCGGGTCGTCGCTTCGACCGGCCGCAGAGGAGCGGCCCGCGTTCATAGGTGGAACGGATCGTGCACGGTAACTTGCTTCAAAAGCCGTGCTCGATGGGCGCGAGCGAGCTGAAGGGCTGCTCGTACTAGGATGTGCCTCAACCCTTGGGTTATGGGTTGCGGGAAAGCTGGCGACATGTTCACTCCGCTGTGATGCGTTCAAAGCAGGCTCTGGGCCAGCTTTGCGGGCTTCAAGCTCGTTTAGCCGAGCGCTCATGCTTTCCAAAGACGCCCTTATAGCTTCGAGTTGGTCGTCATACTTCATCTGCGCCTCCTCTGCTTGTTGTAGCCGGCGATGAATCTCGAAGTTCTGCTCTTGCGCGTGTCGCTCGCCTGTAAATCTGTTCACTACCTCATCCTCCCTGGATCTACGAAGGTCCGCCTCCACTGATGCTAATCTGTTGTCAGTCCTTTGTATAGCATCGTGATACTGCTGCAGGGAATGGAGCAGGTGTTGTGGCTCGAGGTGGGGCCGTTCGACTCCAGGCGGAAGATGCGGACTCGCAGAAGAGGCTCGACGTGCCGCTTCCGAAGCTATTCGCTGTCGATGCATGTGATAAGGAGGCGCAGAATACACATTCTGTCTGCTAGAGCTCTGCTGGCAAGGCTTGTCCCCTTCGTCGCGTGCCGAATCGATCTGGTTGGAAGAAGGCTCTTGTGCTTGTGCATTCCCATCGCATCGCGCATCAGGCATGTGCGGTGCAGTTAGGGCCGATGAGTGAGCAGAGCTTGCACAACTGTGACCATCCTCCTGATATTGGCCTACTGTATGGTCTTGTTGCAACAATTGGGCGTCGTTCTGGCAAGAGTGCATGTCTGCTGAGCCGTCGGAAGAGGCAGGGTGTCTAGAAAGGACACCCTGGTTGAGGGACATAGTTCCCATGTGCGTATTCTGGTGAAGAGGATTTTCCGCCAACGTAGCTTCTGAGTCCAGATCGCTTTCAGGTGCACATGCACAGTCATCATCGACCAAAGGAACATCGGGAACACCGAACTCTGCTGGAGGCATTTGTTCCTCTTCATTATTTGCATCTTCACCGTCCAGTCCAGGGGCATCTGCACTCGTCTGATCAATCTGAGCTGCCTGCTCCGACGGAGCCTGTACTTCTGACTCTCGGTGGCAAGCTTGCAAGGAGTGTACAGACTGCAAACTTCTCTCGTATTCGTCGAAGTTCTCCTCAGCGTCGCCTAGACTGCCTTGTTCGTCATCGCGGGAAACCTGGTAGAAGTTCAGTCTCTCAGCATTACTTGCGTTTGTCGGGTCTAAGCTGTGTGCCTTCTCCATGGCGTCTATAGAAAGGCTTCGACTGTAGCGGAAGAGTCAGCAGACTTTGCGCCGCTTTGCGAAGCGCCCGAGGCTCACAGCACGACATGGTCCAGATCCTTGTCGGGTTTGGCGATGCTAATCATTGTCAAGACGTCGTAGCAATGGGCTAAGTTCACATAGCGCCATGCCAGGTGGATATCATCTAGGCATTCGCATCTTGTGCTTCTCTGCCAGTACGTTACAGCCCGCTTTATCAGCTCGGGTGTATTTCCGCCTTGAGCTAGAAGTCCACATTACTGTTGTCTCAGCAATGATGATGGTGCTATAGACTCTGCATACCTTGCAAGAATTGCGCAACGGTGATGCATATGTTACCAGACAGCTCGGTCCTGTCACCGCTTAGCTTGATAGCTTCGTTGTAGGCACGAAGACCCCACTCCAAATGCGTCTTGCCTCCCGTTTGATTCCACATAATCATATGAAGGTGTGCATATCGTGCCCATCTCTCAGGGTCCAATGCAACGGGTGACACTGCCCCCTTGTCCCGTCGAGAAGGCGCATACAGTGCCTCGTACATGGCGCGCAGAGCGTGTGTCAATGCGCCTACGCCAAGTGCAGGCTTATCGCGACCTGTTGGATCATCACTGACTTCGCCCCATGCATAGGCAGCATACAATTCGCCCAGATTCCATTGTATCTCCGCCCGAATGTCCGCATTCCGAGTGTTAGCAAGCTTAGTATGCAATTCATCCTTCTTCATCTGGAAATTTCTCTTGGCATCGATCGCCAGACGCCGTTGATGCCAGCGTGCTACCTTCTCCTCCTCCTTGGCCTGGCGGACCTCTTCCTTCTTCCTCTGTTCTTCAATCTGCGCCTCCGTCAATCGGGATCGCTTGACGCGTTTTTTAGAAGGCGTCTTAAGACTATGGATCTGTGTCTCGGAGCTCCTAAATGCTGAAGGATTAAGACCCACCGAATTGTCGCTGTCGTCGGGACAAGTGACTCTGTCCGGATCGGACAGCACAACTCGGACGCTTGGGACTGACGGTGCCTCACCAGCAGCTAATGAGCTGGGCTGTTCCAGCGAATCACGAGTCTTGTCAGCATCACAAGCCTCGCTTGCAGGCGTCGTGTCGTGCAATTCCGAGACTATACCGACAGCTTCTGCAATAGATGCTACCGACGAAACTAGTGCCTCCGCTGCGATGCGAATGGTGGTAGATACACCAACCGGTGATTGGGTGCGTGATGGTCTTGCTGATTCGGCGGGGGATTCGTTCTCAGCCGTTGATTGCTCAGTTGCCGGTTCAAATGTGTTCAGCCTGGACGGTTCAGTCTGCTCGCTGGCTCGGTCAGAGGGAGCATTACTTCCCGACTTTTGCTGCATTGTCGTAGCGGCTTGTAACTCTGCCGTAAGGCTCCTGTGTCCGCTCCACTCGTCCCCTTGCAGTCCGGCAACTATGTGCTGTTGTCTGGTGCGCTTTGAAGAGGGTGGATTCCGCCGAGTGCCTCTCTGTGAAGCAGGTGGGATATGTAGAGACAGCATCATTGGCCGATCATTGGTACCGTCATAGTCGCTTATTGGCTGCAGATGCGGAGACGTAGGTGGGGTCCTTACGAGGTACGAGCTGGTTGAGTTTGCAGTTGCAGTTGTCGAAGACAAACTCAAATGCCGCTCCTTTAGCAGTCTGCCCCCTTCCTCTCGTCCTTTGAACCCTGAAGATGTCGCTGGGGTCAGCCGGGTTTGATCAGCGGGGTCCTTCGCCTTCTGGTTTGCTTCATCAAAAGAGGGTGACGAATGGCTAGCCCAATTCTCGAGGTCTCTTTGCCAGCTTCCCCGATCAGATGCCACACTGCCGGCAATAACAGCCTGCGAGCCTTCATCGGTATCAGCTCTATAAGCCGTATTCTGTCCAATTGCTTGATCTGAATCTTCTGCTTCAGCGAGGGTCTGCATAATGGAGATTCTGTGCGCCGATAGGTTACCAGCAGCCGAACGGGTAGATCGAGCGGAACGTGCTGAACGAGTCGATGCAAGACTGAGGTTGGAGCGACTCGACATAGGAGACAGAGTCGGCACTTCCGTGCATTCGCTGGAGTAGCACCGCGTTTAACATTGTGCTGGGCAGGTACAGAAGGGAACCCCTTACCTGACAGCCGGCGTTAAGATAGTTCTCTCTGTATCATAAGCGGTACCGAATCCGGACAAGCGACGCTAAGGTGAAATACGCGAGTGTCATCACCAAGACTCAATCGTAGAAGCAAGTAAACTAGAACTTACGATACCAGGGGCACGTCCAGTCAAGTCAGTCCAAATGTCGTCGTCGGCTTTGGCACGTTGTACATTCTTCGTCTTGGGACCCGTGCAGCTCAGTTCAATTTGCGGAACTTTGATTTTATCCAGCTGGCTGATTGAGACCATCAGGGCCTCTACTGCTTCATCGAGGCACAGAATTTCCTCCTCTACATCTGTGCTATACGGATTGCTGATCTTGCTGAAAGACTGGTCTGTGCCGCTAGAGAATGTCGAGTTTGCGTGCAAGGAATGCTGAGCAGCTTCCGGAGAAGACTGACCGTATGTCGGATCATGATCTGGCGAGTGTGCATTTCGAACAGATGTCGTGTGAGCAGGGGCTGTCCGGGCGATCAGCTGCAGTGAAGCACACATGACAGACGGAGTGATGGTCGGTTTCTCCGAGCATAACAATTCAGCGCGTCGTATCAAGACTTTTTCAAGCTCTTGCTGCAATCGCTGTAGTTGCATCTTCTGATCCAATTGTTTTCTCCTCGGTCGTGGCCTACGTTTGGCTATCTCCATTTCTACGATATATTTGCGGAGGGCATCGGGCGACATCTGGTCAGCACTAGGCCAGCGCGGTTCGCCCGTGTTGCCTTGCCTGTCGCTGGGAGCTGGTTGTGGCAAGATGCTACCAGCTTGTGAGTCTTCCATTACAATCGAGGTTGCCAGAGAAGCTGGAGAATGCTCAGGAAGGAGTGATGGAGTTCCTGCAGAGGAGTTCTGTAGAGCCTGAGCTGGTGCAACATCTGCAGCTGACAGGGATTTGTCTTCGAGCTGCGCGCGTGATACCCGTTTGACAGCATTGCTAATGACTCCTGCTCCGTCGTCCCCGAGTTCATGTTCCGGCTGCAGCGGCGGAGACCCAGGCCATGGTGTACCCGAAGCGTCCGGATGATGGTGTGCTGTAGTCACGTAGATAGGCGTAGACGGGTCAGTAGATTGTTGGACATCTGGATGTAACACTGCGGAGAAAACCTTTGCTTACGAAGCTGGATTCGGCTTGCATCTATAGTCCTGGTGGTTGCATCCTGACTACTGGCCGATACTCGCCTGGGCTTGTCAGTTCTGGCGACCATTTGCTGATCTAGTATTGAGATAGGTATCTTCATAGTGTTCGCCTTCGCCAGTAGTGGTCCCGAGTTGCGGGACTGGGAAACAGCGCCGTCACTTGCGAGAGCGGCTGACACGGCTCGACGCAGAGCTGAAATGTCCGAGGCAGGATGAGTCGGACGGGAGCGTTCGTGGAGTGAAGATGATGCGGCATAGTCATCGGTGTCTACCGTCATGCTATCGGGCAGTTCATCAAGTATAGCCGGCATGATGGTGGCTTCCACCTGATCGTCTCCGCTGAACGGTGCGCCACCGCTGTCACGGATAGGGGACATCGGCGGCTGTGCCGTCGAGACACTCGCTGTGCGATCAGACCGCGTTGCAGCAAGCTGGCGCGTCGACGCTGTCCAGCCTCCAGTGCAGTGACGGCTCCAGTGTGCTCAGCGTGCTCAGCCTTATGGTCGAGGTGCTGCTGCTCTGTGCCGTGCTCACAGGCTTGGTCGCAGCAGTCTGCTGAAGGTCGGCGAAGAGTGCAGCGTTGGGAACGTGTTGGAAGGAAGCAAAGAGAAGAGAGAGAAAGGGTGGAGCGATCAGTCGATGCGGGGCCCGAAATTCCACCTTCAGAAAAAGGCAGATTGTGACAGGACAAGCAGGAGCAGCCGGACAGGACGGCGGACGGCATCATGTCCTGTGACACGCGAGTGTCCAGCGAGCTCCGAGCTCGGATTGTTTGGTTTCGGTGGAGAAGGTGTGCTTCAGCTTCTCGACGTGCAGCTGGCCCTTCAGACTGAACGCAATGCGGAGGCAGACATAGCAGCGCCATGCCAATTCTTCTCTGAACCTTCCCTGCCTTGCTGGACACCACCGATTCTCCGTGAAGAATGTATCTTCGATGTTTGGAACTGACTTGCTGACTTAAGCGGGCGCCGAAGAAAGGGTGCGTCTCTTCCATGGCTTTGCGCCCGATATGCCAGTGCAAGTCTGTAAGAACTCGGCTCCAGCTCTTCTTTCGAATGTCAGTAGTAGTAGCCTGCTGCATTTCGCTTCCAGTCACTGCTGCTGCCCGCGACGGTAGCATGTCAGCACTTGCGCTCATCCTTCGTCCCGCTATCGTTCCTGACGGTCGCTGCTTGGCTCCGGCGAAATCCTAGACAGGCCCTGGACAATGTCTCGAGAAGGTGCTTCCGACGCGCTGCCGGCGTCCAAGTTGGGCACGAAGGAGCAGTGAGTACATGCTGCGTGCAGCGCCGTGCACCTTGTCAACGCAGAGCAACACCTTGCTGACACATCGCTCTGCACATCTTCGCCCGTAAATTCTCGATCAAACCACCTGCCTGCAGCTGGGACAACGTGTATGCTCGTGAAGTACAGACATTCAAGGATATAGGCGACCAGGGGGAAATATGGTCCGTTTGGAATCCATACTCCTAGGCAGCAGTGCCTGTTGCTGAGGCAGTTCGTTCCCAGGTTCGGCCTAGAGTCGGCTGAAGAAATGGCAGAATGGGTAGTGGATCACTACGGTGTCTCTTCTGGATCCGACTACCCTAGGATGTTGGATGGTAAGCTAGATCTTGTGTCGAGTTGTTGGACGAATGATAGCTGACCGTTGAGCCGTTCCGAATTACATAGTCGGTTGTGGCAACGCTCATTTGCTCCTCCTTCTAGCAGAGTCCGGCTACAATCCAAGTCAACTGACAGGCATTGATTATTCGGAGGCTTCGATAGAGCTATCCAGAGCTATCATCAAAGATCACGAAGAGGAAGATTTCTCGGATATAAGACTCGAAGCTGTCGACGTGATTCAAGATGATTATAGTCAGAATGGTACCAATCATTTCGACCTTGTACTGGATAAAGGTGTCAGCTACTTTGATCGAAATCTCCGTTAACTTGTATCATACTGACCGGATAATACCATACAGACATTCGATGCAATAGCTCTGTGCCAAACGCCAGAAGATGGCTCGCCCCACCCTTCCGAGAGGTATCCCTCACGTATAGCTAGTCTTACAAAGCCAAATGGGGGCATATTCCTCATAACATCATGCAACTTCACCGAGGATGAGCTGAAGAAGCGCTTTATCACATCCGATACTAACTTCGAATACCTCGAAAACATTCCACGACAGACCTTCGAATTCGGAGGAAGTGTGGGACAAACTATAGTCACAGTCGCTTTCAAGAAGAGGTGAAGAGCCTAGCTGCAGGCTGAAGTGCAATATATTTAGAGCTCACAAGGCCGGGGGGAAGGCAAGGTTCTTGTCTGTAAAAAGCAGCGGCTGTCGCAATCCAAGATCCGACTTCCCTTGCAATCAGCACCCGCGTTAGGCTACCTGCAGTAGCTGTGTCCTCAAACACCAAGGTATATTGCGAAGCAGATCTATAGGCTAGCAATGGGACGTATGGTATAATGTCTATCACGCCAGTCTGGGCTTCAGCGAGGTATTACGACAATATACATACACTACATAAGCATACCCTCGCTAGCTTGCAATGTCTCTAGAACGACATCGATACCCCAAGCAACCAAGTCATTCTTGCTCGCCTGTTTGCGCATACTTTGCGAGTTCTGGAGATACCATCCAACCCCTTGCGCCACATTTGCATTCTGACTCGCCAATTGCAGGAAGACTTTCTCTATTGACGTTGCGGACCGCTGAGCATTGGGTGTAACATTTCCAAGCGGCGAGTTTGTCTGTGAAAATACGAAGAGATTGGTGAAAAATGTAGCTAAGAATTTGTCACTCGTTGGAAGTAGGCGTAGGAATGGAAGGGGCTGCGAAATTTTGGATACTTAAGTCAGTCGCTTTCTACTACCAGGACTGACGAGCTTTCGCCTACCTTTAGGATATTTAGACTTAAACCTGACTTGCTGCACCACCAGGCATATGCTCTAGCAAAATGGGAGGACTTCTTCTGTGCCACTTCAGGTGTGTCTGTTGCACCACCTGATCCTGCCATTGAGGCGCCTCCAACCTCTTCCTCGCCTAACGAACGGAAGAAATCCCATAGAGCATATTGTAGTGTGATCTGATATGAATGAGTGGCTTGGGTTGAGCTTTGGCTCAACAATCGGGAGACGACCAACGTATAGAAAGGATTGTAGGCTTTCTCCTAAATAAGCAGCAACCGTGAGCCCTCTCGGTCGAGCGTGAACGATACGATCTAGGCACTTACGTTCCCTAAGCAATGGAGCAGAACCCGGATGATCTCACGTTGTTGAATTTCCTTCAAGCCCAATTGGGAAACCCTCTGACCAGCATCAATATAATCCTCCGCACCCATGACAGCAACAAAGATTTGTCTCCGAGTATCCGTATTCATGCCTTGCTTTTTGGCAAGTTTCGTCAGTGCCGCCTCCTTGCTTGCTTCAACTGTATCACCGCTGCGACCAATCTTCCGAAAGTCTTCCTTTTGGTCAATCAAAGGATTGCCAGACCAAGCAGCTCCGACTAGCCACCACTTGCCTTTCTGATCCGCCGAGCGGAGATCAGCTAGCGACATTCTAAGAGGCTCAGCTTCATGTCCGGATTTCTTCGCGAGGTTGGTGATATATTTCCTAAGCGATATTTCGGCTTCGGCCGCTACGCCAGCGGAAGGTTTGATCTTATTGTTCTTCAGGTCGGAAAGCTGTTCGATCATAAACTTAGTCCGCGTCGTGACATCTTTTGGATCCATTGTCTTCTGTTTTTCAGCAACAAGCTGAATTATTTGCTTTAGTGACGTCGGATCATCATGGCGTAATTGAGGTCCAGAAACTACAGATTTGGACTATCAAGCTTTGTGCGGAATGGAGCCTAGCTCGATACAAAGCGCGACTCACCTCGAACGATCTTGACCAAAGCCTCAACATTGTCTTCAGAAAGACCCCCTTCAATGAACTCCTTGACCATATCATACAAGAGCGTACAGGCTATGACCTGCATGTTATAGAGCATAGCCAGGAAGTGAATCAAGTTCGACCGCTCCTTCTTGCTGTGGTCGCGGCGATCCATTTGTTTGACGAGGTGGTCGATCAATGTGGCACCGAACTCAGTGCCTCCGGATATCGACATGCCGCCAAGCAAGCCACTTGAGATGGCTTTTACCAGGGCAGAAAGGACGACAATCTGCGTTTCTCCGATACCATCTCCCTGAGCGGAAACTATGTCGGGAATGACAGAGACAAGGACTTTGCTGACTATCGCGCGAGGATTGGAAAGATAGATATGATTGAGGGAGCTACTGTCTCCGTCCTTGAATATAAGTATCGGGAATGAGGTAGGGGAGAGACGATTTAGTAAACCCATCAACTGTCGACGAAGTTTTGGATCTTCTACGTCGCTTTTGCTGGCACTAGCCTCCTGCGCTCTTCGCAACGCGGGCGGAACGTATTTACTCGAAGTTTCCTTGCCTTTCAAGGTGACCGAAGTGCTGCCTGGACCCAGCTCATCACCCTCCATGCTTGGCGAGCCCGCGTTCGAGGATATCGCCTTCGCATCCGACTTCATTTCAATCCCTTCAGTTTCACTATGTTCCGTTGTCCCATCGGAGACATCTTCCTGTTCATCTCCGCTGGAAGCCTGACTATCGTCATCTTTAGAGCCGTACTCTTCCTGGGACAGATCTTCCGCCTCGTCTTCATCATCCTCCTCAGAGCCAGATACACTGTCTAATCCGAAGAGGTCCTCGTCTAGTTTTTCGAGATCATCAAGGATATCTGAAGAGGTTGGCAGGTATTAGGCAAACCAAGTGAGCGAGGATTATGAGGGAAGCTTCCGCCTACCGTCCAGACCATCCTCCTCGAATTCCTTTCGAGATTTGCTGTTCTTGCCTACGCCCAACTGAGCTTCTAACCAAGCTATTTCTGCATCCTCTTGTTCTTCTATAGTACTTCCAGAGCCGCTCGCAGCCAGGCGTGATTTCTTCATACTTTTGCCACCTCCGGTTGCCTGACCACTTTTCTCGAGCAGCTGTTGTAAGGGAGTCTGTCTTTCCGTCTTGGCAGCCGAGATCTGCGTCCTCTGTTTCTTGCTTGCAGTATCGGCGATAACTTCATCATTCTCTTCCGACTGCTGTCGCTTCTTGCCTTTGCAGTCCGCGACTGGCGCCTCGCGCTTACCAGAGGGCTCATCATGCTGAATGCTTCCCCGAACAGCTTGTCCGCTAGTCTTGGGATGAGACTGGGCGCTTTTCTGGTGCCTCTCACCTTTTCTAATTTGCTTTCTACCCGCAGCTGTCGTGGGATCCAGGTTTTGCCTCTTGGCTTTGGGTGCGGCTATCTTTCCTAGCGAAACCAGCTCATCCTTCAGCTTCGATGGCAGCTGGGTCGTTTTTCGGGCATACAGAGGTGTAGTCTGAGACTTCTTTCCATAGCGTTTGCTAGGCATAGCGTGCAATGGATGCGTGGTTTGAAGCAGCAAAGCCCAGACACCTTGCGTCCGATCATCTGCTTTTCTTGATTGCGTCGCCACCTTCTTCATCGGCATTTCGCGACTTCCATCTGAACGAAGCTGCACCCATTTACACCTCACAGACCGGTAGCTAGATATACCTCGGTCCACCATCTGAATTATCACTAGCATTCTTTCGACAATATACCCCACGTGATACGCAGGCGAATTTCTATCGAGGCACAAGAAGCACCCAGAACGCAGTACCCATTGGCATGTCGGTAGAAGTCTCTAGAGCAGTACGTGCCGGGATCAAGGTCTCTAGAAGGCCAGGCACCTCGAAAGCAGTCGGCAAGAAGAACTTCTCAACAAGCTTACGAAAGAAGGCCTCGGTGGCGGCTTCAAGGGCATCAGCGGAAACTATCGAATCTCACCTCGTATCGCTTGTGCAAACTGCTGACTATCCTAACTATCTGTACGTAGCCTGCAGGTAGCTTACTTTAGACGTAGCTCTGAACTGATTCTGTGTATCGTCTGCATCACTAGCTGCACCTCGTTCTATCCAACCCGAGAAGCCCGATATGACTATCTTGCAGTCAGGGCGTTCAACGTTGAAGTATCTAGCATTGCGGACAACGTGACAAATCCACAAATAGCTAAGCTTCGCTACCAATGGTGGCGAGATGCGATAGCTTCCATCAATAGCGTGAGTCAGCCATTTGCGCAAGAAGCGTCAGATCATGATTGACAAAGTTCGTGGAAAACAGGATTCACCGGTACCGCATCCTACTATCATAGCACTTCATCGAGCTGTGAGACGGCGCAAACTCTCTTCTTACCGATTCACACGCCTCATAGATGCGAAGGAGCGCAACATGCTGGACCCATCATACGCCAGTTTGTCGGACTTATCGACATATGCTCAGGCAACCGACCTTTCCCTGCTCATGTTACAGATGCAAATACTCAACCCCGCGCAGATCGCCAAGGGTGAAATAGATGGCATCCCTCTGTCTACCATTGATCATTCCCTATCGCATCTCGCGACTTTCATTGGTCTTACCCGCACACTTCAAGGTCTACATTATTTCGCTGGCAAGAAGAGGGTTATGACTGTTCCTCGAGATATTGCAGCCGAGTATGGTGTTGTCGACGAACATATTTTCCGCTCGTTACCTCTGCTCGACCGTGGAATTGCTGGACAAGAGGCATCAACGTTGGTCCCGGGGACCTCTATCGACCCCGCTGCGGCGATCCAACCCTTGATTGAATCTTGCGAGGAACTTGTATCTCATGCTCGCTTGGAACGTTTGAAGGCTCGCTGGACACTCGGACTTCCTTCGGCAAAAGGCGAGCCCGAGCCAGATGAAGAACACGCCGAACTCGCCCAAGGGCGGCAAATATCGCGTTTGCCCAATAGCCTGACTACCTTGTACTTATCAGGTATCCCAGCTAAGAGCTTCCTGGACACATTCGTGAGTACTGCGCATTGCAACCCTTTGCACCCCGCGATACGACAAGCCCCCAAGCGGAATTGGCGGCTGCCCTGGCAGATTATGTGGAACAACTGGAGAGGACAATTCTAGACTTTAGACGGATAGAAACGAAGGAAAAACGATTGAGGGACCTATCCTGCTGCTTAGCGGATCTGCACTAGTATTCCTGCGAGTATCGCCGCATCTCACATTGCATTGCATAGAAACTTATCGCCAAATTGCGAGGTACTCGATTGCAGTCATTATGGACATGCCGATTATTCTGACGTACAAACGGCATTACCAGCTCATCGACCTTTACTCTTTGCCTTGCCTCGCTTCTCCTTCGGGAACTCGAGGGGAATGATAAGAGAGGCGACCTTCAGCCTGCCCTGATCTGCATCCGGAACTGTTCTGCCATCTGTCTTCCAGCTAGCGAGAATGCGTTCCGCCTCTTTGCCCCTGGGCTGTAATGTACGACATCCTAGCATCTTAAGTAACTCGACCGTCTTCTTGACGTTGTAAGCCATGTCATTCGTTAAAGTTTGGTAATCTAGAGCAGTGTAAGCCTCGTACGACAAACACGCAAGCAAAAGGTGCGAGAGAAGCTTTGTGTCGGTCGACGATGTGACCGTACGGCTAACACGAAAGCAGCAAGTTTAGCCCTGAGTATGAAAGCAGCATGATATACGTTACAAACGTACTTTTTTGTTCCGCGCACTGATTCAGAGAAACGCTCGAGCAGACTTTGAACGGCTTCACTTCCGACCAGTCTTCCAAATTGCCGACCTAAAGCCTCGGCATTTGTGGGATCGATCCCGCCTCTCGAAGCGCGAAGAGCCATAAGTGTGGATATCCAGACAAGAACCTTCAGTTTGAGTACTTTCTCCTTATCCTTGAACTTGGCGCCTTTACTTGAGATGATTTCTTTCACTCTGTCATTGATCCAGGTGCTTCGTCTAAAAGGCAACATTACGCATGCTTTCTCCGGCGTTTCGGTTGGCACAGAAAGCATCGGGCGAACATTGATGGCATCGTACTCTTTAGTGTGAATGACTGAGCCGAATACTTGATAGACATCTTCAGGTTTCTCGGCTGTAAGATCTGGAACAGGTCGGCCTGACAAACGTGCAGCCTCGGCGACAGCGGGGCCAACATTGTCCTCTTCTCCTTCTTTGTGTGGCGCGCTGACAACTTGTGAGCTTGCTGGCAATGTTTCTAGACCTTCCGACAGACCCTGCTGCATGACATCCTGGAGAACTTGGAGGTCTTGTGCACCAGCATCAACCTTGTTGCGTTCTGCAGCACTGATAGCTTTCTGGGCCTTCTTCGTTCCGAAAGCAAGCCCAAGGTCTTTTCTGGCCTTGGCGTTATCAATACCGGGATCGCGGGATGATATAGCTGCAAGATTCTTGAGACGCTTAGGTATATGCGAGAGTATATGGAGTGGCGCATCGATCAACGACACGGTCGAGGTAGAAGGATTGTACAGGGCTAAAGCATAGGAAGCTGAACATTCTTCGGCTGTATTGTCTGCAATGTCTTGTCCATTGAGCACATCCTCCCCGCTTGAGCGCCAGGGTACACTTTCAGCTGCCATTCGGTTTGTACTAGTCCATTCCAATTTTGCAGATTGCCCATGCAGCATAGAAGCCGCTCTTCCTTTGCCTTTGTCTTTCTTGCCATCTCTGAAGCCGCTAGCAGTAGATGACTCGTACAAGGTCAACTCTGTATCGTCCGTCAAGGCTATTGAGGGCGTCGAGGCTATCAAAGGCTTGAGCCCATCACGCGAATTGTCATCTGAAACCGCAAAGCTTGCTATCTTTGGCTGCTGGTTTCGTCGCCCGCTGCTGTCAGAAGCCTCAGCGTGCTTCCGCTTTTTGCCTGACTTTACCGGACTGCTCGTAGACATCTCGACTGTTGTATCTTGACCGACACCACCACAGGACCACCTTGATTTCGCCTTGCCGAAGGGAAAGGAGAAACGTGATCGGCGAAATGGAGACTGGCCACATGTCGGCGTTGCATGGCTTCTTCATGCAAGTTTATCAGACAACGGGATACGACGAGTCGAGCACGAGCAAAGATTCTCACGCCCCCATATCGACTTGACTGCTGCTGTATTTCCATCCTTCTCCTCTGCCACGCCTCCCCCTTCTCTGTCAACACCCCTCATCCTTCTCCCAGGACCGCTACATCGGTACAGATAACAACGGCTTGAGGGCACTGATCAATACCCTCGCGAGATTTCAGTGACTGCCATGTCACCGCCTGGCGCTTGTATGAGCATGTGAAGAAGCTCAACCTCTAGCTGAGCCGATGTCCTGGATGTACAAGAGTCCGGCAGAATCATGGCAGAAATCGTGCACGCTCATGGTTTGAGAAGCATCACAAAGGGAATCAATCTCCAGCGAGACGGTCCACAACTCCTTGTTGTCGTTCTTATTCCTAGCTGACGGCTCCAGTCGTCACTACGCTAATCTTCGATCACAGGGTTCTTAGAAAGTCAGAGGCGGGAAGCGAATGTATGGAGTGGCTTTTCCCCGATTTGACTATCGTCCTCGTGCAGGCCTCTTCCTGAGAGTTTCCGAAGACACAGACAGCAAGGCGTTTACTCGGCCTGCTGTTTGCCATAAATTTCGGGCTTACCTGCTTTGACGGAGGTACTCCGCTGTCGTCTCTGACTTTACCGCCCGACAGTTGGTCTCTGATCTAAGTACTGCCTGATTCGCTCCGCTCAATCTATATATCCTAGTCTTCCTTTCCCTCACTGTTCGGCGCAACCTACCGAAACCACCGTGGCAGGACTATGCCGTTCAGACCTCTGCTGTCCTCTTTCGGAATCGCGGCTTGGCACACGTATCCGCTGGAGACATGTTTTCGACGGCCGCTGCCTGGATAGTGATCCTGCCTCTGCTCGTTTCGGCACTGTCAGCTCCGCAACAGTCTGTACCCGTTTTAGGTGAGATGTGTCAGCGCAGCCGGTGATATCCCAGTATATGCTAAACGTCGGGTATCAGATTGTGACACGAACTGTAATTTCGTCTTCAGGGCTGCCAATGCATGTTCTTCCCTTCCGACAGAACAACAAGGTAAATCTGCTTGATTTTCACCAAGCAGTTCCTAGCTTATCGAATGTTAGGAATCCCTAGGCACAGGTTTCTGCTCATCTACTGGCTTCCTGAGCGTGAGGGCGGCGTATTGCGTTATTCGAAGGCAGTCTAACGGAGTTTCAAAAGCTCAGGCTGCGAACGTATGTTATACGCGTGACGCAGGACTATCTTCGGGGAATCCAGCCTTTTCTACATTTAGGTTGCTGTTGCGGAGTAAAATGCCTGGCGAAGAGGGGCCCCCTCCCTCGATGCAAACATGTCTGACAATCTTGAGCTCCATACCTACTCACCTTGGTATAGCTGTGGAGGAGATATCCACACTTTGACGAAAGTCACGCGTGATAGCACTGGAACAGCAACTCCACGAACAGTAATAGCGCGAACAAGGTCTGGCGCTGCTAGCAATGTAGCCAGTGGTACGCAGGCCATGACTGTCCACTAGGATCCGTCTTAGCCTATCAGCTTTCAGGCATGGGCACCTAGTGGCTTTTCATCTACTCTCACCTACCGTATGGCCTAATACAACGATAGCTGCGGTTGAGATATCAATAGCCACAACCCTGAATGAGACTGTCGCGGCTACCACAATGGTCGGGTTCGTAGTCGATGTCACTCAAGTTGTACAAGTATAAGGAAACGATGGTTACAACGCTAAGTTGCGCCGATGCCATTCTACCTCACGCCGCTCCTTGTTAGTTGCAGACTACACGTTTTGACGAATAAAAACTGCAGTGACTGGAAAATACATTGAGGTAGAGCGAGCGTGTAAGGTACTCAACCCAGCCTGATTTGACTCTGCATCTCCAGCTGGAGAACGATGGCACAAGCTTCAAGACTGCTTCGACTGAATTCACTCTCCGGGGCATCGAGTACTTGGGTTGCGTATGCATCACCCAACAGCACGGCGCAAGCCAGCATCGACTCTACGGATGGCACTATAGCTCAACCACCTTTAGCGCTGTTGACCACTTCCGCCACAGCCACCGTAAAAACGCTTGCAGGGGTCGCTTCGTTGGCGACGACGACACCGGCCGCGGTCAGTTGAGACAGGGACAAAGAAAATTCAACAGGTAGATATTTCATACCCTAGTGATGGCGGTATGTAGCGGCAGTATATATATGATGAATCAGTGAACAGTCAATGCGTGTGATGAACTATATGTACTTCCGTTAGCGATCGACCTTCGTTGTTTTCGCTCGAACTCGTTTTAGGCAATATAGTCGCAATATAGTCGCA